>OY856186.1:59327510-59417510 GCA_963693315.1 Diogma glabrata
CTGTGACACGGTGCATTATCTTGGTGAAACAACACTTTTTTCTTTTGCAAATGTGGCCGTTTCTTTGCGATTTCAGCCTTCAATCGATCCAAAAGTTCACAGTAATACTCGCTGTTGATGGTGGTTCCTTTTTGGAGATAGTCGATGAATATTATTCCGTTCGTATCCCAAAATACAGACGCCATCACCTTACCGGCCGACTGTTGCGTCTTTGCTCGCTTTGGATTCGGTTCGTCGACAGCTGTTCACTCAGCTGACTGTCTTTTGGATTCTGTTGTGTAATTGTGAAGCCATGTCCCATCCATTGTCACATATCTACGATAGAATTCCTTTTATTGCGGTTTAACAGTGCCAAAGACTCCTCCGAAGCATCGATTCGTTGTTGTTTTTGGTCGACTGTGAGCTCACGCGGCACCCAATTTGCACAGAGCTTTCGCTTACCCAAATGTTCATGTAACATGGTAAAAACACTACCATCTGCTACCTTTACAATGTCAGCTATTTCGTGCACCTTCAATTTGCGATCGTTCATAACCAATTTGTGGATTTTTTTTATGTTTTCTGGAATAACAGCCTCATTTTGGCGTCCACTGCGCTCTGCATCTTTTGTGCTGGTACGACCACATTTAAATTAGCCATCCACTTCTCTACCATTTGTCTCGATGGAGCAGAGTTGGATAATGTTTATCAAGCCATTGTTTGGTTTCCACTGTATTTTTTTTCATCAAAAAGCAATGCTTTATTAAAATTCGAAATTCACTTTTTTCCATTTTTTTTCAAAAACAAAAGTTGCTTCACACAAAATGCTATAACTCACGAATAAATAGTCAGATTGCTGTCAAATTTATACACGTATCGTTTGAAGGTTAGTACTAAATAAAAATCATATGGAAAAAATTCTAGTAACGCCATCTATGTGTCATCCTACGGACTTATTGAATGACCTAGTATTTGTTTTTAATTTTGAAAAATAGTTTTTTAATGTAAAATCAAAAAGGACCCTTGCAACTATATACAAAAACCAATTTGTTATACTATAGTGATTTTACCGCACTCCGAAACCAAAAATTAAATTTTAGCATCTTTTAACTTTAAAATAAAACAAAACAGTAGTTTCTATCTTTAATAGAACCGAAGTTATAAATGTTTGAAAATAGCTCATCACGAAATTCTCGAAATTTAGAACCCCTATATTTTCCAAAAAAAAAAAAATCCTCGAACATCTTTTTTTTCGATATAAAACCCATAAAAAAAATTTCAGCCAAATCAAAAATGTGTCGTCAAAATGTCAAAAATAAACTTATACTTCCTCTTGATCTTATTTTTTAGAATATGTTATTATTGAAAGTGGTATAATTCCATTTGGAGCCAAAAAATCAATTATTTTCTTTTTAATTTTAAATAACTATTATTACATAATAAAATTAAATAGGTTTAAAGTGTGAAAAATATCACAAAATTTTAGTTACATTTGCCTATATTTTTATATTAATGCAAACGCAAATCCTTAAATATCTCAATGTATGAAAAAATGGACTTATACCACTTTAAAAAAAACGGTTCATATATCCGTGGTAGCTGCATGAGGTAGCTTACCCATTCATGGTTCACACAACGAGATGTAAAAATATCAGCATGATTTTTTCAACATAGTTTATCACCTTTGAAGTTCTTAACCTTTTTGGCTTTCTCTGTGACTTAAATGTTCAACTTTTTAAGGTAAATTTTGTCAAAAACCTCAAAGTATAAATTATGTTTTTTATATTATGCTTCAGAAAACGGACTCAATTCGACTGAAGAATTTAACTCAATATTTGTAAAAATTATTTCACTCCGTGTCAATTACTCCACATTTATAAGTCTAATTTTCGTCCTTGTATGGAGTACTATGGTCAAATTTGGGAAGCTGCACCTGATGCCATCAAGACTTTTAACTGTGTTCGAAAGTGTGCTATACGAATCGTAAGTTCGAATCGAATCTTGATTCCCTGTTGACGCACTGTTGCTAATCTCGTGTTTTTATAAATATCATGCCTAGGGTGCCTATTATCGAGTACTCATGTACTCGGTTATTTTTGGTCCTTTTAACATACTCGACTCCCCGGGTATCTCGATATACCTCCAGGGTATTTTTATCGACTACATTTAGTCGATTAATATTGATTAGGACGAATGACCTAGAATTTTTTAAAACCGAATTTCTGCAATTTCTTTTACACAACACATTTTATTAAAAAAAATATCACCAAAAAGCGAATTCATGCAATTCATGCCGAGTTATCAGCATTTAGGAAATAAAATTTTTGTTATTTCATAAATGTACCTATGGGTCTTGTGTTATAAAGGAATATGTACGTATTTTTTTGATTATGATAGTGAACGGAATAATAAAAATGATCATGGAGAAGATGCTTATATTGACAAAACTATGTATATAGAATATATAGAATTATCATTAATGAGAATTCTACTCTCCCAGGTACCTGGTAATGGTAGGTCAAATTTGTATGAAAAACAGAATAATAGCATTACCAATGCTGAAATGTCATCGATACCGATCTTAAGACATCGGATTATTCCGCAATTATTGATGATTGGCCTTACTTACTAATCCAATTTTTTAATAGCTTCTGTATATGAAACAAAAGTATTTTCAAAACAAGTCATAGAATTGTGACGATTATGGAGTACGATGTACAAAGATAAAATCTTGAACGAATAAAAATAACGTATAGAAAATCCTTTGTTTTAATTTTCTGATATTATGTTCGAACCAAATATTAGTAACTCAGCCAAGAAATGTAACGTACAATAAATTGAAGCTTGCAACAAATAGTTTAGGGAAATGTGTCTAATAAACAATTGAATATTAACCAAGATAGAGACTAGAGCATTTAATATCAGTGTATTTCACACTAGCACCATCGACAATATTGGTATTGCTATTATTAAAAAACGGTATTGAATGTTCTAACTTTTATAACACAACCAAAAGTTAAAGAAGTGGATTCGTAAGTGATTATTAAAGTAACAAAAAAATTTTAAAGTATTAATCTTACAGGTGTGTACCCAAAGCATACCTAAACTTCAAACCGTCGAAATCACTTGCGCTTGGATTCGCTCGAAGACTTTCTTTCAATTCATTAAATGACTTAAAAGTCCTAAGCCACTACAATTATATCGTCCAAGTACACAAGGCACGTTATTTAATGAAATCCTTTCAGCACACTTTTTATTAGACAGTAAATTGTTGCTAGTGTAATACATAACATTTAACTACCATAACTCATTATATACCTAAACTTAAACCGGTATTTTCTCGATCCTTTTGCTGGACTTCTACTTGTCAATAAGCATTTTGCAGATATAATATTGAAAACAATTTGACACTCGAAATTGTAGCCAGAGTGCCATAAATTCGGAATAAGGGCTAGCTAGTTTTCTTTGTTACTGCATTCAGTTTTTTTAGGCGACGCAGAATATCATAGTTCTATCGTTCTTTCCCATTTAAACCACAGGTGAACTTCCTGGACTATCTGATTGCTCGATAATACCAGCCATTTTCATATACTTTATTGTTCCAATAGATGTGACAACCCGCGTACTCCAGTGCTTGCTATTGATATATGAGCTAATGTGAGATATCACATATTACTAGCAATATCAGTGTGATATCACTAGCGAATCCACTAGCGTGTTATATTAGAGGTGGAGACGGATAAACTGTATACAATAAACGGTAACACTCTCATCTCAATCTTAGTTATGGAATTTTTCTCGATGGCTTGCTATTGCTTGCTCATTGAAACTAGCCTTTATATAACTGTATATGCTGGCTTTTGTCTACTGAGGAAAACAGTGTAATTTCAAAGAAATTAACTTATTTAATTTTTATTTCCTCCATTCTATCATGAAATATTGGCTTGTGTCATATTTTTTATATAATAGGATTTATTGTTTATGGTTATTCATTCTTTAAAAAAAACAACACAAAAATTGCATTCATCAACACCTCGTTGTTGTGAAACCTAAAAGGTTTGTATGTGTTGTTGCGACACATATTAATTCCTACTAAACAACACATTTTTTTAAAGAACAAACAATAAAATATTACGTCTTTTGTGGTCTACTGACGTGCGTATTACGTTCGAGCAATTTCTTTGCTTCTTTCTCTTGTTCTTTAGTAAGTTCTGCGTTTGATTTTTTCACTTTTCTTTTTCTGTGGTGTTCACATTTCCCGATGGTTGCTCCTGATCGGTATCTGATAGGTAGTGTGTTCTAATCGGTATTCTAAAGTTTATATCCGGTGCATTTAACGTTTCTTTATAATGATCTCTTGATGTTGTAAACCATTTTCTCTGGCTTACACAACCTACGGCCATAAATGGCCCAATATTTCTGTCCTATCTTCACCAGACGCTTATTCTGGTACTAGGTGCCAGCTTTTACTCGTCGCCATTCATCAACCATTCATTGTTCTTCATAATAATTTTGGTTCAACCGACATTGAAAATTATAGACATAACCGTAATCAGCATAATTTTGTCAAAATTCATTTCATTTAATTTTTGGGTTATTGTTTTTAAAGTTTTACTGTTTCATAAGCCATTGATACGTAAAAATTAATTCCGTGTTACAGGTGTGTAATCTATTATTAACGAGGTTTAATACTGTTCATTAACGATGAAAGCAAATATCACATACTAGTACATTAACAGGACATCATTGCTTTACTTAGGTTTCTTTTTACTTTTGGTAAAAGAGAGAATAGTGTAATATATGATCTTAAGAAATAAGAATTGTCTAAAATATAAATCTTAGCTTTTTATAAAGATTAATAATATGGATTACATTACTGTGTTGAAAATTACGATATTTCCAGTATAAAGTAAAAGCAAATATACAACCAAAACACATTTTAATATTCATTGCATACATTAAAAGTTGATTGATTTTCATTCAAACGCAATTTCAATTAAAAATATAGTCAATGATATTTAATATAACATTTATAGTTTAAAAATATCAAATAATAATAAAAAACAATATTAATAGGTGGAATTCAATTTAATTTGTAAATCAATTTTAAAATGAATAATTGTTAATATCGTTATATGTTTATGACAATGATATGTGTTTCACAGTGCATATTTAGTTTTTATATGATATTGGGATTTTTTTATGATAAAGGATATTGGGTTTGTCTGGAATTCGTTTTTATAATAGGGGCTACTTTACTTGTATGTATCTGCTTTTTAGGAATGAAATTCAATAGTTTTTTAACAATCGCATTGTTATTAATCCGAATATTAGTATATGAAAAACATTGATTCCTGTACTGTCGGCTGTTTAACTTTTTGATGTGTTCAATATTTGGAAGAAAATGGCATTGAACAACTAAAAAATTAACGAAAAAAGATTACAGCCATCAGATTAGAACATCTTCCTTTACCGGGATGTTAACAATGTATTTCACACATGAGTTAGATTAAAATCACAATACACCGATATCGTTAGGCCAGTTCTCTGCTTTTATATTTTTTGGTTTGTTTCATTGACCTGGAGCCAAAAGGCGTGATATTAGTAATATGATTTTTTCCCTTTTTAATTATATGTATAAACCCGATTTTAATTATATGTATAAAAAATAATTATAATATGTAATTTAAATTTATACAAACTATTTCGGTCCCATCTATCAATTGTGCATATCGAAGAATATTGTTACCAACGTTATTATTCATTTTCAAAATCGTTCATTGTGTTATATATATCGCAATACAAAACCGCAAACAGTTTTCCTGTTCAAACAGTACAAATATATACAACTTTTGCGGTGCTTGTTTTTTATTTACTCATATTCCATCCAATGTAGATTTTAAAATACTATCGTATGGTGTTTGTATCAGTATATAGCATATTGAAGAAAAGTACACACATATAATACATTAGAATCTGTACAGGTTGTAAAACAGCATAACTATGGAGCAAGTAGTTTAAACACATCGTTTATGTTAGATAATATGGTAAAAACTAAAAGCAAAATATATGAAGGGCTCAAATTTCACAGCTCTGAGACATCAAGACTTCGGTCTGGGTTAAGGATTTTGATATAGTTTTCGACAAAAAACTTTTATGAGGACATTGTTTTTAGTTTTGGTCAGCGATGTAAATCAAACATAAATCTCTTTGTTAAAGTACAAGTATTTTTTTATCTTTGTTTAGAAATTTGTTACAAAATAAAAACGAAATATTAATACGTTGCCAAAAAATTATAGCAGATCATAACTTATAACAGATCATAAATTATAACAGTTTAAAAATATTAATATATAACTTGAAAAGTGAAAAGATGATACACCCAGCAAACTCAAAAACCTCTCCATTTAGCGTTTCAAGAAAATATTCCAAAATTCCAAAAATATTCTAAAAATTAAAATAAAATCAAAAATTTAAACTTTTATTTAAAGTTCTAAAAACATTACAAAAATCATTACAAAATCAAAGATTGAAACTTTTTCAAAATTCTAAAAATAATGCAAAAATTATAACAAAATCAAAAATACAATTTTTTTTTCAAAATTATACTAATTCCAAAAATTATACTAAAATCAAATATTTAAATTTTTTCAAAATTTTAAAAATATTGCAAAAAT
Organism: Diogma glabrata; assembly: GCA_963693315.1. Taxonomy (NCBI): domain Eukaryota; kingdom Metazoa; phylum Arthropoda; class Insecta; order Diptera; family Cylindrotomidae; genus Diogma; species Diogma glabrata. Next base: position 59,334,167 of record OY856186.1, read on the forward strand.
TCATAGTTCAACAATTCAAACTTTTTTCAAAATTCTTTAAATATTCCAAAAATTATAACAAAATCAAATTTACAAACTTTTTCACAATGCCAAAAATTATAATAAAATCAAACAGAGTTAAACTTGTTCAAAATTCTAAAAATATTCCGAAAATTCTTACAAAATCGAAATCAAAATTGAAACTTTTTTCAAAATTTCAAAATTATTGCAAAATTTTTTAATCCACAAATTCAAAACTTAAAACTTTTTCAAAATTCTAAAAATATTGCAAAAATAATAACAAAATCAAAAACAAAAATTGAAACTTTTTCCAAATCAAAAATTCAAAATTCAAAAAACTTTTTCCAAAATTCTAAAAATATCCCAAAAATTCTTACAAAATCAAAAATACAAACTTTCAAAATTCCAAAAATATTTCAAAAATTATAACAAAATCAAAAATTTCCATGTCCATTTCCTGTTCAATTAAATTTCATGTCATAAAATAATTAATTTCATTTTTTTCCAAAAAATTGAGTAAAAAAAATTAAAATCATTCTTTTGACACACTTGACAACATTTGTTTTTTTTTTTGACAAACTTATAATGCAATAATCTAGATTTTGGTCTCACATACCAATCCCGGCCATCAAGATTTCTCCAAATTCAATGTTCCTACTCGTAATCACTTAAAATGAACGTTTTTTAAGCCAAAAATATGCAAATTTCCTTGTTTTGACACACTTGAGGATTTTTTGACACACTTCCAGGACATCGTCCTTTCGGTTCTTACCATTGAGTAAACCTATTTTAGAAACAATTTTTGAAATCCTTCCAGCGGTTCTCTAGTTTTCGTCGGTTGTGACGGCCGGCCGGCAGACAGACATACATTTTTTTTGCTTTTTTAGAATCAGTAAGTCCTAAAACGTCGAGAAATGCCAAAACAAATGGGGGTAAGAATTTCACTTTTGGGTCGAGAATGTAATACTTAGGTCTTTAAGACCAGTTTAATTCGTCCGCGATTGTGTTAGGTCAAGTGGCTGTGGCTAACATCATGACGGAATGTTACAATGACATACTCAGAGCAATTATGTCGTTTGTGATATCATCCGTTATCTTTCCAAAGTAACTCAAACTTTTTAGAACTTCTTGATTTCATTATTCTTAAATTCGCGGGAGTTTTAGGAGATGTTTTGAGTTTTGTGTTCTTTGTGGTACGATAAGTGGCTAGTATATAATCAAAAATTATCTCGTTTTTGCCCTTGGTGTTTGATCTGCAGAGATAGCGTGAAAAAAATTTTACATTTTCATATTTGAACAAATATTTTAGAGTTACTTGAAATTTGTTTTATTTTTTGCAATTATTTGCTAATTAAAAATTAATAAAGATATTTAAAGGTTTACTTGAAAGTTGAAAGACAAACACCTTCCAATTTTATTTTTTAGATTTAAATTTTCTCAATCGGTAAACAAACTCGGCAATCTGTTACCGAACTGTAGCATTGAATTTTATAGCTAACTTTAAAAAGTTCGGTAAACAAACTCGACAATCTGTTACTGAACTGTAGCATTGAATTTTATCATTCACTTTAAAATATTCACAAATTTTTATTTATTTTAAATTTTATTCTTTTAGTTAAACTTCATTATTTACGTTACTATTTAAAAAAAAAATATTGTTTGTTTTGATCTAATACGTAAACAAAATAAATTTTTTGTAAATACTAGAAAAAGAACAAATATTATTTGTGTTATAATTTTGTAAAATATTAGTTATGATTTTTTTTAATAAACTATAAAATAAAATGTTAACAAATGAGTCAAAACCGAAGATTACAAATTGGTTTTCTTCGTTACGACGTCAACCGAAAAATAAGAAAAATGATAAAAAGATACAAAAAAGTTGCTTAGATTTATCAACGACAACCGTTTTATCAACAACAGACCGATCACTTTCTCCATCAATTTCTGGCAACTCGTCAATTGATGAACACAATATAAACACTCCAGATCTTTATTCAACAACATCGACTGCATCACTTACATCAGAAAATGAAACAAATTTATGTTCAAATTGTTGCCGATTTAAATCTCGCAGTGAAACTGTCGCTCCTATAACAAATAAACAATACAAAAATAGTAAAAAAACATTAGCAAAAGTTGTTTTAACGTCACAGTCGGATATTATTACACCACCGTTAACACCATATCAAGAAAATCCACCAATTCAAACAATATATTATTCAAATAAGCAAGAACAAATTAGTACAGCAAATAAAATTACAACCAAAACAACAACGACAATAACTAGAACAACGGTGCTAAATAAACAAATTAATAGATCTGGACTTGTGTTTGGGGAAGATGGTGAAATTTTAAGTAATTTAGAAAATAGTCGGAAATTTTTAATTAGTCAACTACAAAATAAGGTATCCGGTTCGAAGTAATAGTAATGAAAATGGAATTGTTTTAAAGTTAGCAAACAGCTATGGAGCTGCGGATAATATAGAATTTATAGATGATGAAAGTTGTAATAAATCGAATGAATCGGATGATTTTGAATTTATAGATTCCGGTATCGATATTTACAATCGAGAATTTACACCAAAAATATGCTCAAACTGTAAAAAAAAATTAAAATCACAATCTGAGTGGAATATATGTTCTAAAAAGGTATTTTAAAAAACATGGGTATCTAATTTGTTATATAATTTCTACTTAATTTTTAATTAACACGTAACTAATTTTTTTTTTAATTGTTTTATAAAATTGTGTTTTTGTTCTTTTTGTTGCAGCAAATAAAAGATGAACTTTGTGAGGTTGTTTCAGAAATGGAAGCATTGGATTCTTTAGATGATTGTAAACATTCCAATTCGAAAGATAAACAAATGTCAATAGGAAGGAAAAAATTTAATATGGATCCAAAGAAAGGTTTGTTAAAATTTATGTTTGATTGCAATATTATTAAAGTTATTTCGGTAACTAAATAACAGATTTTTAAATATCGATCAATTAGATTTTCTATTCAATATTTAAATAAATAAACTCTTGAGTAAACTCACTCTGGAACAAAAACATAAATTTGTTTGATGGAAAAAACATGACGTCCTCTAATTTACTTGGGAATACTGAATAAATGCAAATCTCTCTGTTGTACTAGATTGTAACCTTTTAATTTTAAAATGCAGGTTCGTTTGAATAAACGTTATACGCGCAGATACTGTTTCACTTTGTTCCTTTTCAGTTAAAATAGTTTCAGAATTTTTACCCAATATTTTTTAACAAAGTGTCATTCTCCGATTGAGTTGTTGTATTTTATTGAATTTTTAATTGCCGGGCAGTATCAGCGTATTACAATTCTATCCCCTGAACTTTTTTTAAAGTTTGATAAAAAATTGTGAACGTTGAATAGTATATTATATATTAAGGGATGTAGGAACACCATTATATCACGAGGGTGAAGTTTATTTCACGAGCGAAATGAGGGAAATAATCACCTGAGTGATGTAATGGTGCCTACATTCTGTGGTACATACACTATTTTTTGTGCTTCCGAATTAATGGGAAGAACACTTTTTCTAAAATGCCGCAACTAATTGCAAATTTTTTAAATTTGCCTAGATGCATTGTCGTTTACAGGACAGTGCTTTCGACGAACATCTGCGTCATTGTTGGTTGACTTGGGAGCAGATGTATATCTACTAAAGCGACACGGGGGTTGGAAGTTGGCTGCAGTGGCAGAAGGGTATGTTGAAAACTCCTTAAATAAGAGAAAGACTATATGTGATAAAATCTTTCGAAACGAGTTTTCTTTGCCAAGTACTTCTTCGCTATGTGCACAAAACATGGATGCTTCGGTCAATAAAATACAATTTCTGAGGAGCTAATTGCAACCAGTTCCAACAAGTCTTTCTGATGAAATTGACCGATTTATGAGTTTAAGTAATTGTCTAAATGTAAACATTACTATCAATATTAACAAAAAATAAAAAAAATAATTAAAACTACTGTATACACATACACATGGTTTTTGTTCTCGCGGGATATAATGAAATCATTATGTCACTCTCATTTTCTCATTATATCACTGAGTGATATAATGGAAAAATTATATCACCCATGGAATAAAGAGACAATTTGTTATTTCCCGCGGCACGGAATACTAGTTATGAAAAAATTGCTATAATTTATTTCTCAATTCCTATTTCACGATGTACCGAAATAGGGCTACAGGGAGTTTGATTGGATAACTCTTGTATAGAGCTGGCATTGATTCTTTTGTGAGTTTTGGTGGCCAGTTAAAAATTAATGCGTTAATTATTTTGTTTTATCATATCAGAACAAATGTTTAAAATTATTGAATTTTTTTTAAAAATAACCGATGTTTTAGTTACCGGTAAAAACCGTCTAAAGTATTGAAAACCTGAATAGATTACAAAATACCACATGGAGTTATTATGAAAAATGTGTAATTTTTTATATAGTATCGCGGAGAAAATGATTGTTTAAACCTACACACAACGACGGTCGATAATTTTAGCACGCGCTGGTGAAATCGACAATGACATGCCAACGTTTTATTTGTCAGCGCATCAACAATCGCCAATGTCGGCTGTGAAATTTTAATTAAGAATTTGTCAACAACGTCAACCATTAATAATTGAATCATAGCTAATTTTTTTTTTGTGAATTTCCGTTTCAATTACATAGAATTAATTCAAATTTTTTGTTTTAATAAAAAATGTCCTAAATTTTACAGAACATTTCAATTATTAATTTCATGCATTAATTGAATTGTTTCAGGGACTGTAATTTATGAGGTACCGTCTTGGTGAAATCACATGTCGGTCACATCAATTCATCCTTCAACTTAGACCAAAAGAATTCGGTAGTATATCGCGAAATCGAGCACCAGTAACTGTCCTATCCTCTTTTTCGAATAAGTAAGGTTTAATGATACCTCCAGTCAAAAAGCCACAGCAAACAGCGGCTGCATTTGTTTTTCGACAATCAAATGTCGGTTCTCTGAACCTGAAATGTAACAATTTGATTAATGAAGCCAATTTACTTTTCATATCCAAGGCGTTTGACAGAGTTTGGTATCGGGCTCTTAACAATAAATTAATTTCATTTGGAGTCTGTAAGACCTTCATATGTTGGTTAGAAGAGTTTTTAATCCCAGAGATCTATCAGAGTAGTGCTGGATGGTGCCATGTCGGATAAATTCCCAATTCAAGCCGGTGTTCCCCAGGGTTCTGTTCTATCACCAACCCTTTTTCTGATCTTTAATCCTTGGATGTAGAACTTGAATTAATCCTGGATTGGGGTAAACGGAATCTTGTGACATTTAACGCTTTGAAGGCAAGGTCGTGCGTTTTGTCTCATAAAACCTCGCTATATAGCTGTAATGCAACGTTTTCCAGACAACTATTAATAAACTCGCCTACGCTTAAGCTGTTGGGTACTAATATCAATCACAAACTAAAATGGTATGATCATATTCTTTCCGTGACAAAATTGGGATCCCAAATGACTTGGCTTCCTACGTCGCTGTAAAAGCTTTTTCTCTCCATCTGAAATTGCTACAATCTATAAGGCATATATACGACCGATCCTTGAATTTGACTCCCATTTATGGGCTGCAGCACCAGATATCTCTTTAAATTTTGTTGACAGAGTTCACAGACGTGCTTTGAAACTGATTGATGATCCAACGATAACATCAGGTATGGATTCTCTGCATCATAAAAGAGTGGTTGGAGCTCTTACACTATTCTACAGATACTACTACGGCAAATGCTCTAAAGAAGTTAATGATTTAATACCACCATTGCGTAGATATCCACGAGCCACTCGACAATTGTTGCGTTCCCATAAACGCATTAAAAGTCCCATGTATGAGAACATCTAGCTATAATAACTCCTTCCTTTCACGTTCCGTATACTGGTGAAACCGATTACCAAAAAATGTTTTCCCCGCTTCATATAATCCCCAAGCTTTTAAATCAGCAGTACATCAGCACTATCGCTCCAATCCTATCCCAAGTCCTTAAAAACTATCATTTTAACTTTCCTTTCCTATCGTTAACACGTGCATAAAGCATTAGAGAATAACCTAAGTGATTAACCGAACTATAAAAAAAAAATAATCTTAATTTCTTGCTCAATAAGGGCGATGATACATGTAAAAGAAATATCTTTCACACATAAAAAATGTCACATTTAATTGGTCGAGGGGCGGTAACATTTTTTAAATTTCAAAAAAATATTTTTGACTGAAAGACAGAAAAAATATCTGTAAGATATAAAAACATAACCTAAATAGATATTTTTTGCTTGACAGTTACAACCGACTAACTGAAAAATTGATTTTAAAAGTAAGTTTTACCAATAATAATCAATTACAATTAACTTAATTTGATTATTTAATTACAATTAAAATAATTTGTTTACTGATTCATATAGATTTAGACATTTTCACATTGGACCAAATTTTTATTTTTTTGTTGCGATTTTCGCCCAATCTAAATCTACATGAATAAGTAAACAAATTATTTTAATTGTACCTAAATCATCAAATTAAGTTATTTGTAATTGATTATTGGTAAAACTTACTTTTAAAATCAAATTTACAGTTAATCAGTTTTAACTGTCAAGCAAAAAATATCTTTTTAGGTTATGTTTTGATATCTTACAGATATTTTTTCTGTCTTTCAGTCAAAAATATTTTTTTGAAATTTAAAAAATATTACCGCTCCTCAACCAATTAAATGCGAAATTTTTTATGTCTGAAAGATATTTCTTTTACATGTACCATCGCCCTAACAAACCTACGCAATTTTAAATGTCGGAAAAAAGAAAATATAATGCTGCTGTGGCAGGGTTATTATTTTGCTATTTAGTTGTTAAAACATAAAAGAAAACAAGATCTAAGTGGACAAAAAAATTATCACTTATTAGCTAAAACGAATTGATTGTCGGTTCAATCGTTAATGGAGAGATTCGACGGATCAAATACGACGGGCAAGTCCGCTAACTTAATCCACGGATCTTTTCTCGCTTAATAGACAGATTTTTTAAAGGATAAACCAAGTCCTTCCACCATACCCGGAAAAAATCCTTTCGTGTTTAGCTATTGATCCAGTCTTTCTGAATTTTCCTATTACTCTCTTCACAGTTGATGTTTAATCAATAAAACGATTAAAGTTGGTACGAATTTTAAAAAGACTGACCGCCACTTTTATTATTTTTGAAATATTGTTCAACAACGAAGAAGCGATTTCTCATGTATTGACCTATTTTTACATAGCCCCAAACTATCAGCGGTCAAATTATTTTTTTGTTGCAAACGTTTTACCCAACAAATAAGAGCAAATTCTATTCTTGCGTGAATTTCAGGACCCGCTTTATTTATTATTTCATTGACGCTTATTGTTGATGCATCATTCAAATTTTATCTACCAAATTTTTGACGCATCTCTAATTAGTATTGAATCCTATTACTTAACTTAAGCGTTTGACGCTTTAAATATCTCTAGATTTCATGTTGACAGTTTGCTCTTACTATACTATTCAGAATGATTAATGATCGACCAGTACCCTATTTCACCAACCTTACAAATTTGTAATTTCATGCAATTTTTCACAAATTTTGTTAAAATTTGTATGAAATTACAAATTTGTAAGTTTGGTGAAATATGGTACCGGTCTCCAAACACACATTCTAAAAAATGAACAGGAGGAAAAGTGACCGCCGTGGGGAATCGAACCCGGCACCATTGAGTTACACCGCTTTAACAATTGAGGTAGAACGACAACTATACCAATATTTGGTGTTGACTACAGAAATGTTAGTGAAATTCTAGATTTTATTTGAATATATATACATTTCTGTATATACGAAAGACAATGAATATGCCCGCCCATTAACTAATTTTAGAATTATAATTCACTAGACTGAAATTTTTAATATATTTGCATTCTTTTTGTTTGCAATTAAACTCTGCTCAAATAACTAGGGAAATCATTTAAATTTATTTATTCAATTCGAAAAACTCCGCCTCTTCGTTCATGTTTTCAACCATCCTCATCATTACTGTGATCGAAAACTTGTCATGATAACTCGCAATATAAATGCAAGAGAAAACCAAATAGTATTCGTTTTGTTCTTAGAAAACCCATAGAATTCAGCTGCTTGAGTTTGTTAAAGTTTAAGTTGTTAAATTTTAAAAACTAAAACGAACTCTTATCACTTGATATCTGAATTAATATTAAAAAAATGGTCTTAACAGCTGCAATTTAATTGAAAAAATTGACTCGTTTGGCATGCGTTTCTATCAAAATCTACAAATTATTTCAATAACATATAATATAAAATAATTTTAATAATACTTACTACATTATTGAGTGTCATTAATCACCCGGGTGTTATCAATAACAAGGGCTTATTAGATTCTTTACTTTATCCCTATATTGTATCGTCAACAATTAACCATGAAATAAAATAATAAAAATAGTGAATTTCAGTAAACAAAAACTATTTAAATTCACAAAATAAATCGTGCATTACAAGATAAATATGTGAAATTTGAATCACAATAAAACATGATTAGTTTTACAAACTTATATTAATGTGTACCACGTTAAAATATTTTAATATAATAGCATTTCTTTTTATCATATACCTTACTATCAAGGATATCATATGTCTAATTTCTAAAGTCATCACACTTATTCAACTAACTTAATTGTTTCGAACAATTAAATAACAAGGTTGTAGTTTTTTGCTGAATAAATATAGGCCAAGTCAAAATGTAAAAACTCAAAAAAAATCTAATAATTTTTCTTAGAGAAATTCATATTCCAAAGAACACATTAATGTTTCATTCATATTTGAAATAATATTTCCCATTAAAAACAGCAATATCGTTTCCCTTCTATTTCCGATATCAAAAAGTATACAAATAATTCGTCTTAAGCTTATCTACAGGGTGGTGCAAACTGAATGTTGTGGTTCGCATATATATCATAATTTTATTTAAATATAGTTTATCATTGACAAATATTTGTTGTTTAATTGTGACCATTTCCTGCTTTTTGCTTTCTATAACGTTTCTCAACATTTCGTTTATTGCTTCGATTTCATTTTTATGGTTTGAGCGGTTCCTCAGTCCCTGCTGCCGAAAATTTGTAACCAAACTTTATTTTTTGTTCGCTTAAAGAGAACAATCCCCGCATATTAAAGTATCCACGATAAGTAAACAAATTAAAATAAAATTATTGAAAGGAGATTCAAACTACAAGTATCATTTTGTAGTAACCTGTAGATAAATATTTAGTTTTGGGTTTTGCATTTCATGAAAATTTCCTTTATTGATTTATTTTTACTGTTTCCATTTAATTCCTTATTAGTATTTGCTTTTTAGTATTATTTTTTAAGCTATTGACGTGTCTTGTATTAAAGTATATATAATCATTAATTTCAATAAAAAAACATAGCCAGCAATAATATTTTTGCGGTCGTGTGTGTAATGAACTAAATCTATAAGGTTTTAGATTTCACCGAATTGTATATTCTAGCCTAGAAAGTCCTAAACAATCGTATTATTTTTTCCAAATCAAAGCATAATTGAAACAAGCTTTTAAATTCTTTTTAATTATCTTATAATACTAAAAGAGATAAAACTTCTAATCTAATTTATAAACAAATTCTGTATTTGCCTCAAATATAAAATGTAAATCGTAAACAATAACTTACAAACAGAGCATGACGATCAAATTAATTAAACTTGGATTGAATATAGTAGGATGTTCAATAATCAATACATAATATATGTTTTTATTACAAACGTAATAATTCTTACATATGTTTAATTTTTTTTAATCCATCTGATGAACTTTTTGTTTAGATTTTATTATTAGGATGCTTTGTTATGAAGTAAAAACCAATATAATATTAGCATCTCTTTTGTATTTTATTTCGAAATTTAATTAATGAAATGGAGGATTAAATTATAAGAGTACCGATATTCGATACCACGTAATTGTATTGTTATACATATTTTGATTTACAAAATAGCATATCAAAAAGAATTTTATATGTTTTGTTTAACATCAAAATACTAATATCGATTATATTAGTTATGATAATTTATTTTTCAATTTGCGAAAACTAATCATTTCAGATTGTAGATAAACGAAAAAATAATAAAAATTGTTATAAAATATTTGACCCAGAAAACTTGTGTCAAAAAGAAATAGAAAAGATCACATTAATTTAGTTTAGTAATTTTAAATATCAATAGTTGAACTTTTGTTGTGTTGCATAGATTTCATCGTTACTATACACTAATTCTTTCATAGTATTATTCACGTAATATTTTGATTATTAAATTTAATTACATCGGAACATTGATGTAAGTTGAATTGTACAAAAATAAGAAATCTAAAATAGTTTTTTCGTGATCGCAGAATAAAACGACTAAGTACTGCTCATCCGAAAATAGAGCATTCAAACGTTGTGAACTAATTGTGAACTAATTGTGAACATTGAAGAATTACTTTACTGAACTCTATGACTATTTTGCCATATAAAAAGAAAATAGTATTGCTTAAACCAGATATTAGTTCGTAAACTATCATTTTGGTAAACTAAGTTCTATTAAAAACTTGTTTAACTACAACAAACCTGTCTGCAATCAGCAAAACCTCTATAAGCAAAACTGGTTCATTTTTATTTACAAAGCTGGTCGAATTCTAAATTTCTATCACCCACCGCAGTGTTAATTTTTTAGTTGGGAACAAGCCTGCTCTTTGGTTATGGAAAGATTAATATGCGCGATTCCTGTAAGGAATCTCCGAATTTTTTGACATCACTAATCAACGTTGATTGTCGTGTGTCAGCTTGTAGTCATTATGGATTAAATTTGTTGCTGCTAATTTCAACTGCTGTTCACCTGTCTAGGGTTATGTAAGCAAACCATAGATGAAATCAAACTTACTTTAAAATATAGTAAATTTAAATACTTCTTGAAACATGTTGAATAAAAAACTAAATAAATATTATGAAAGTTTGAGTTTATCAGTTTAATTAACGCATAATATACTTCACCTTTAATGTTTAAATTGAGTATCTTTACTAGAAAAGAAGAAAGTTAATTAGGCATCAATATTTTTCATTCAAGTATATATCGTCGGTAAATTCGTAAAGTTAAAAACCCTCTGGATGCATCAACTCAATCAAAAATTGAAAAATAGTTGGAAAAAAAAACAATAATATTGTTATTTTTGTCTGAATATGACTTACTGATATCATCTACGTTTATTGATTCGTAAACTTAATCTGCGGCTTCAAGCTTCAAACCCGAACGATTTACAAGATTAATTTTCATGCAACGGAACAAAATTGTTTCATAAGACACTATTTGATTTGTTAACTTTAATTTAATATCCAGTAGCGTTGTATTTATTGTTTAATCGCGTTTTTAGAAATTGACTTCCTCTCAAAAGTTCGTTTTTATTATATGCTTAGAAACAGGAAAAACTAAAATTCCTACAACGACAATTGGCTTTCTCTCGATTGCAATTAACTTAATGAGAAAGTTTTTTGATTGAAATATTTTACAAACTAAATATCACTTTGAAATGAGAGTTACACAACACCGTTCTTTGATCTTAATTAAAAATTTTTATTGATATAAATATGCATTTCGGTCTATGACCATCATCAGTCTTACATGTAACTAAACTCTAAAATTATTTTCAAAATCTATTTTCAAAAAATAGAATCAATTATAATAAATCAATCAAATCAAAAATAAATCAATTTGTATAGATCTTACGGTGTCATAACTTATTTAAATGTCACTGTTAGTTTGATGCCAGTTGTTTTTGGAAAATTATTCTTTAAGTTTTTTATTCAACACAAAGTGAAGAAATCATCGTCTGTATCATATTAGTTATCAGACCCGCTTTTTCGCGAAAACTCTGAAACATGGCGATTTTTTGGGGTTTTGTGTATTTATTACCACAATTTTGTTATTTATTAAAGGGGGCGGCAATTTGTTTTAGAAAACGAGGGTAACTTTGTCCGACAAAAAATTGTTTGCTTTTGTCTAGCCATACAACTGAAACACGCCAAAATACCGGACTAATGAAAATTAATTACAACAAAGCTAATTTTTACAGGATTGTTTAACGAAAATTCTTGAAATTGAAGAGTCATATTGTCCGACAAATTTTTTGCCGCGTTTTTCCAGTTCAACGACTGGAAGTCGGAATCCTATTGGTATTGTTTATTGATTACCACATGTCGAACAAAATTGGAACATGATAAAAACCCATTTGTTATTATAAAAAATCGAGTTCTCCGACAAAAATATAGCCGCGTACGGCCAGTCCGACAAGAAAATGAGAAAAATATTTCAGGAGAACGATTATTTTTGTTTCTTTAAAGTTGGCAATATTCATGAACAAAAAGTTGTATAACTTTTTAAGGACAAACGCCTTACGAAGTATAAAATATGTGGTAATCATAAAAAGAAACCGGCGAAGACCTGGTGACTATAAACTATTATTATAATAAATCATAAACGGTGTTGGAGGGGTAATATCTCAAATTTCGAGTTTAGAGTTTGGTATTTAGAGTTTGGTATTTTAAATAAAGTTTTTCTGACTAAGTTTGTGGACACTAACTTAAAAATTTGAGGATAGACGTTATGAAAATGGTTAAGCTGGTGTGTTAAAAAAGGGTAACGGACTGTGATACAAATGATTTTGTTTTCTCGACAGTCTGCCCATGCATTGTGTGTTTGTGTGTTTGTAAAAACAGATATCATCATATTAGTGATATTTTCTCTGTGTTGCAATAAGTAGATCTGACTGGAAAGGCCTGAGATACCGATCAATTTAATGACTGCGATACATACGTTTTAAATATTTTCAACTGGTCTAAAATGCGCCTATCCAAACATAAGAATAGTATTACATGCAAGGGCGTATTATTTACTTATTGATCAGAAGAAGCTATTCGCTGTTAAAAAACTTAACTTAAATAATCCAATTCTCTATCATTCGCATCATGGGTAACCGACAGGTTTTCATAAATAATCACGCTCTGGTATATCATTATCTTATGATATGAATGGTTGTGGAATGATTGTGTGTTTCAAAACATCAACCAGCAGTTAAAACTTGAAAGTAATTGATTTATTACATTTTTTTTATTAATGACTGTTATTACACATGACTATGAGTATATTGCATTATCTTATGCAAATATCTTTTCAAAACCAGTATCTGTGCGGAATTATGAAGGTATAAATTAGTAAATGACATAATATACATAAAGTAATTGGGAACATGTATACAAACATGATATTAAATTATTACCAGAGTATATTAAACTTTATCAGTATTCTATTGCATTGTTCTATAATACTATCATTGGATGTGTAAAATATTAAGCTAGTGAAATGGATTTTTTTTACTTTACATATTTTTCAAAAAAATCTAATAAAATCCAACAACGTATTATAATTTACGCATAATATGTGAGACAATTTTATTGTCTTTGATTGAAGAGGTCAAGTAATTGTTTCATTGTAACTTTGTTTTTGTATAAAAATCTGAATAAATTATCTAAATTTGCTCATTTTCTTGTAACTAGTTAAATATTTAAATAAATAAAATATAAATTTTTAAAATATTAATATTGCATATTTAAATTAATAAAAGATTACATTTTTTTGTAGAAACTTTATTAGAAAATTCAATGGTTGAGTTGATAAGTGCTAAACTATTAAATAAAACAAAATGATGATATATATATAAATGTTATACAAATTACGAATTCGATTAAAAAGCGTTTCACTTGAAAATCTTCTTTGTTTTCTCATTGATAATAAGAGACGCCGATATGACCATATCCTAGTATGATGACTTCTAGTTCCTTTACGACATCCGCGTATGCAAAAACTGTCAACCTTTTTGTATGGTGCGAATAACCATATATGTATGATTTTCTTGAGTAAAATCTTTTCGTAGATAACTGAATCCGAAAATGTGTCTCACTATGTAAAGGACTGTTTCGTTCTCTACACGACAATCTATAAGTTTTTTTTAAATAAAATATGTTGTGTAGTATCAATTACAATATGTGTCCCAACAACACATAAAAACCTTTTAAGAACAAAGCTCCACAACAACATGCGTTCTAAGGAGTTGATGGACGCAAATCTGTGTTGTTTTTTTGTTTGTTTTTCTTTTATTTTATTTCAATGAAGAAGGGATAACTAAACAATAAATCATATCACATATAAAATATGACATAGGCCAATATTTCATGTAAGGATAAATAAAATAAAACACAAACAGCAAATTTCTTATAAAAATTTGCAGGAACAAAGCTAAAATGGGTTTGCCAATAATCCAGCGAGTGGCATGTTCCTTGATCATATGACGCACTGCTTTCCTCAATGATTAAAGCCCACACATAAAGTTATATGAAGGCTCGATTCTTTGACCAAGCAATAACGTGCCATCATCAAGGAATACTTCATAGCTAAGATTGAGGGTGCTACCGTTGACTGAATAGAGTTCGCCCGCCAACACCCCTAAGCTATCACCTAGGTTAGTAATATTTCACTACTATTATTAGTGGTATGTGATATCTCACGTTAACTTGTGTGTCAGTAGCGGCGACTGGAGTAGGCGGGGTTGTCACATGCGTAGATCAAAACTAAAAAAAATTTACAACTCTATAAAAGCTGATACCTTGCATAAAATGGGTTATTTCCTACTCTAAACGTCTCCATATACGTTATGTTAATATGCAGTAATAAGCAGATGGCCGACTCATTCCTGAAAACTTTGCTGGAAATTTTCAAAACCTTATTGCGATTTTCTGTGTTCGGCCAACATGTTATCTGAGGATGTTCAAAGCTATTGAGTCATGTGGTTTGGATTCAATACTAAATATGTTGATTGATTCATAAAAATCCTCTAACTTAATGTGCATTGGTTTCATATCTAACTATGATATTCAATTTTTTATGTCTAGCATAGTCGACCATACACATAAATCCCAATGTGGGAGAAATATTTATGGATCGTATGGAAAATAGACAGATGCAATGATTATCTGCTTTTTAATTGTGGCATAGCTGATAATTCGCAAATAAAATAAGTATCTGCTTTTTGTTTGAAGTTGTTGCATAGCTTATCATTTCTAGAATTAAATCATCTGAGGATTGTTCAGTCAAAAGATGTATATTAAGACTTTTGAGTGATGATATCCACCTTCTGGTTTTATCAGGACTACCATTATACAGAGTTTAATAATTACAGAACCGAATAATCTCTTTTTATGAGGTAATTCTACTGAATTAAGGTTCTTTTTGTACTTCATCAACCGTTTTCACTTATAAAAAAACTGATGCTTTCTGATTATTAGTTTTTGTGCATTTGGTCTAGAGTTAGAATCCAGTTTACTGTGCTTCACAAACCGTCCAGGCAAGCGTCACATAGAATCTATACACTAACTCCATGAATGTGTATTATTATTATCATCCCAAAAAGATTCTAATTAGGGTATGACTTTTTCGGTAAATAAAAAAAGGTGCATTCGGAGGGTAAACTCGGGTTATGTTTTTTCACCCAATTCGGGATAAAATCGGCATGAAAATTTAAAATATTCAAATTTTTTTTAAAAATGTACAAATTTGCAAAACATCACAGCCCTCTATTGGCATACATAAAAGCGTTAACATATGTTTACTTAACTCTGGAAACCTGTCTTTAACTTCAACCCAAAATTGCAACACATCTAAATTTACGTTTTGGAGATATATCTCGATAAAATATGTGCTTATTTTATTGATGTTTGACGAATATTTTAAGATCTGTGAATTAAACGAATCAATTTTTGCAGTCGAATTTCAGAAGGTGAAGAAACCAGGAAAAAATCGAGTTAAACCTAAAAAAGTCATACCCTTGTTATAAGATGTAGTTCCTTGTTGTTCGCAACCGCAACGCTTTGAAAGTTCTTAATAAAATTGGAAAACTTACGAGCCTGAGTCGGTTACAATACAATTTGTAGCTTAGAGTGATGGTTCATAGTTCACATTAAATATTTCTGAACTACAATAATAGCAGTCGCATAGTCAGTGAGCTAGCTATACGATAGGCACAATGATTTCCTAATCATCCTTGTTTCAGTGAACTCAGCTATCTTTGAATCTGATATTTATCGATAATATTCAACCAGCTATCTGAACATACAAACATATGTCAAAAAGTTGAATTGTTAAAACAAAAATGCATAAATATTCATTCACCAATTTAACATATTTTTTCGCTAGCAAATTCCACTGTGTTTAAGAAAAGTGCATTCCAAGAAACAAACTATTTCTTTTAAAGAAAAGAAATAGTTTCAATTAAAAAATTAAACCAGTTATAGATTGTAGAGATAAAATGTTGAGACGATAATTAAGACTTTTTTTTATCGAGATTTGTATGGATAAATTGTGAGTACATATTGCGAAATACGTAAACTAAAAATTACAATTAAAGAAAAGAATTATTGTTCAGGAGTTTTTTGAAAGTATGTACTGTTGCATTAACAGAATATAAATATTAAATGTAGTAAGTTTAACAACTAAAATTTAACTACATTTGTTTTAAATTTACAGAGTAGCAATTCCTTGTAAATATTTTATATTGTATTAGAAATTTAGAAAACAAATTCATGCCGTAAAATTAATGAGTTTACACTCAACGATGTAATATGACTAATATTTTGTAAAACTTGTTGACTTTGGTCTTGAACTTATTTTTATTTTGTTTTTAAATATTTGTGTGATAAACTTGGCACGTGTTTCAAAGAAATTGTTTGATTATATTGGAATAGCAATCTGTTACAGAAACATTAAACTAATTTTTAAATAAAAAGATCCAGACATTTTCTTTGCAAGGGGTGGGTTCTTAACATACATAATATTTTGCTCTTACTCTTATATTCTTTAATAAGGAATCAACAAATACTTATGCACAAATTATCATCGAGGAAGTTGAAACATTTTTTTATGATTACAGCTAAAAACATCTGTTATTCAGACTGATAAGAATAACAGGTCGTTCAATAAGTCCGTAGGATAAGTAAGAAAAAACAACATTTTGACAAAACTCAATTTTTTTATTCAACATAGTTGCCTTCGAGGGCGATACAACGAGTATAGCGATTTTCCAACTTTTCTATACCACTTTTATAGTACGATTTCTCTTTCTCGTCAAAATAGGCCTAAGTTTCAGCGATTACTTCATCATTGGACTTAAATTTCTTTCCAGCAAGCATTCTCTTGAGATCTGAAAACAGGAAAAAGTCGCTGGGGGCTAAATCTGGAGAATATGGTGGGTGGGTAAGCAATTCAAAGCCCAATTCATTCAATTTTGCCATCGTTTTCATCGATCTGTGACACGGTGCATTATCTTGGTGAAACAACACTTTTTTCTTTTGCAAATGTGGCCGTTTCTTTGCGATTTCAGCCTTCAATCGATCCAAACGTTCACAGTAATACTCGCTGTTGATGGTGGTTCCTTTTTGGAGATAGTCGATGAATATCATTCCGTTCGTATCCCAAAATACAGACGCCATCACCTTACCGGCCGACTGTTGCGTCTTTGCTCGCTTTGGATTCGGTTCGTCGACTGCTGTCCACTCAGCTGACTGTCTTTTGGATTCTGGTGTGTAATTGTGAAGCCATGTCTCATCCATTGTCACATATCTACGATAGAATTCCCTTTTATTGCGGTTTAACAGTGCCAAAGACTCCTCCGAAGCATCGATTCGTTGTTGTTTTTGGTCGACTGTGAGCTCACGCGGCACCCAATTTGCACAGAGCCTTCGCATACCCAAATGTTCATGTAAAATGGTAAAAAAACTACCATCTGCTACCTTTACAATGTCAGCTATTTCGTGCACCTTCAATTTGCGATCGTTCATAACCAATTTGTGGATTTTTTTTATGTTTTCTGGAATAACAGCCTCATTTTGGCGTCCACTGCGCTCTGCATCTTTTGTGCTGGTACGACCACATTTAAATTCAGCCATCCACTTCTCTACCATTTGTCTCGATGGAGCAGAGTTTGGATAATGTTTATCAAGCCATTGTTTGGTTTCCACTGTATTTTTTTTCATCAAAAAGCAATGCTTTATTAAAATTCGAAATTCACTTTTTTCCATTTTTTTTCAAAAACAAAATTTGCTTCACACAAAATGCTATAACTCACGAATAAATAGTCAGATTGCTGTCAAATTTATACACGTATCGTTTGAAGGTTAGTACTAAATAAAAATCATATGGAAAAAATTCTAGTAACGCCATCTATGTGTCATCCTACGGACTTATTGAATGACCTAGTATACTGATTGTTGGACTGACTAATTAAAAACAACTAAAACCGTTTGAATGACTTTTAAAGATTAATATTTGATATTATTTGTTTATTTACAGGAATCGAGTACCTGGTAGAAAATCATCTATTACGAATGGATCCGCAAGATGTAGCTGATTTTCTATACAAAGGGGAAGGTCTCAATAAAACAGCGATTGGCGACTATTTAGGCGAAAAAAATGATTTCAATGAACAAGTTTTAAAAGCATTTGTTGAATTACACGATTTTACAAATTTAATATTAGTTCAAGCGCTCCGACAATTTTTATGGTCATTTCGATTACCGGGAGAAGCACAAAAAATTGATCGTATGATGGAATGTTTTGCGCAACGTTATTGTCAGTTGAATCCAGATATTTTTACAAATACAGATACTTGTTATGTTCTTAGTTTTGCTATTATCATGTTAAATACTTCATTACATAATCCATCGGTAAGATAAAAATTTGTTTCTTTTGTGATTAACAATAATTCAATTTCTTGTTTACTTTTGATTGTAGGTTAAGGATAAACCAGGAGTTGAACAATTTATATCAATGAACAGAGGCATAAATAATGGTGGTGATTTACCAAGAGAGTTATTAGAAGTAAGTTTTAATAATTTTATTTGTTTTGTATAACTTTTTAATTAATATTTTTGATTCAGTCACTTTATGAATCGATAAGAACGGAACCATTTAAAATTCCCCAAGACGATGGAAATGATTTAATGCATACGTTTTTCAATCCAGATAAAGAAGGTTGGTTATGGAAACAAGGTGGTCGTTATAAATCATGGAAGAGACGATGGTTTATACTAAATGACAATTGTTTATATTATTTTGAATATACAACAGACAAAGAACCTCGTGGAATTATACCATTAGAAAATATTTCAGTAAGAAAAATTATTTGTCATATATCAACTTTAAAAACATCTGCTATTGATTTTATTTATTTTTTTGTTATATAGGTGCGAGAAATAACAGATAGAAATAAACCTCATTGTTTTGAATTATATGCATGTGGAGGTGCCGATATAATAAAAGCTTGTAAGACTGATTCGGAAGGAAAGGTAAATATGATTTTCAATATTATTGTCAACAAACTTATGTTAATTTTACTGGTCAGTTTGTAAATGTTTTTAACCTATAACAGCGAATAAACGATCTTGATCAGAAATTAAAGATATTCCAACTTAATAAAAATATGTTGTGTAGGTAGTTCGATATTTCTGGTTTTCTGTTTTGTAAAAGTTAAAGTTAAGCTAATTAAATTTGTTGACGTTGACGGTTTACGGTATTTTATATATAATGCTAATATTAAAAAGAGACTGCAACAAACCATCGTTATTGAAAAATAGTACCCAACTGCACTTTTTAATTAAATCTAATTTGTTCTAACAGTTTGTGCCACAGAAAATTCTTTGTTAAAATTTTATGCCAGTTAATTTTATGCCGTGCAAGCAGTTCATAATTGCAATTTAAAAATTGGCTACAAAGTTTGGTATACACTTTGTAACTGTTAAAAAAAGTATTCTTAAGACACTGATTAACAATACTTTTTGCAAATAGTTTCCACACCCATATTTTTATTTATTTTACAATATTCATTGAGTGTCGTTGAACTGAATATTCTTTTTTGATTTTATTTGTTGTTAGTTTTGTATTTTTTTATGGAATTTAACAGCGAATAATTCTTATACAGTGATACCAAAATATATCTTACACTATGAGATACGTAATCTCACAGCGCCAAAATTTTATTTATCAATAATGCATTCTTCAAATGATTTGAAAGTGTTAAAAATGTATCCAAAAAAAAAAGACTTACGGGGTTCACCAGTTGTACATACCAAAGCTACAATCTGGCAAAGAAAATCCTTTTAAAACCATGCAGATCTAAGAATGGTGAATAGCAAAAAAAAACTTTCTGGGTTCTAGCTTTAAAGAAACAATAGTTTTATATCATGCCATTCTAAAATTATATTTATTTTGATCATTGAATTTGTGAATTTTAATGAAACTCATGAAATGAGATGAATAAAATTCAAATTTTTTCAAATCAAAATCAAATTTAATTCAATGAATTAGTTGTGATATAACATCACTCCGATGAAAAGTTATCCCATCATGAATAATAAGGACTGAATCAAACAAACCATGGTGCAATTAATGGATTTTTTTTGTTATTCATACAATTAATACAAAAAAATCTATACAAAATAATTTTCTTATTGGTTCGAAACTAGATCGATCGAGAATTGAATTGACAAACACAATTCGCTTAAAATCAAAGATTTTAAAACTACAATAATTTTTTTTTTACTTTTGCCACACTATGGTCACAATGGGTATAGTTGACCCCAAGAAAAAGGCCACATAGGCTTGCTAAAACTATTGGAAGTCATTATAGTATCTTCAAACAATATTAGATGATGGCACATATTCCAATTTTAAAAACATCTTGGAAGTTACATTATCTCAAAAATTACCTGGAGTCATCTTGACCCAGTGTGATAACTACGGGGTTTAAATGTGGTTGGGGGTTTGTGTTATCGGACTTGAAAATGGTAGAACAAAAGTTTTCGGATTCGTCTAGGACAGGCGCCTAACGAAGTATAAAATATGTGGTAATCATCAAATAAAATCGGCGTGGGCCCATGGACTATATGATCTATATCAGATATATCCGAGAATAAAAAAAACAGATAATTTTTTTGACATTTAAATTATTTCTCCGATCTCTTGGATAGAATAAAAAAACACGCGTATATTCGAGGTAGCCGACATATTATATCGAATTTCAAAATACCGGCAGGTCAATCAATCAAAAATTATTACGAGTAGGAAATCTGCTCCTAACCTTTTTTAATTTTCATTTGTAAACTATCTCAACCACCAGCTGAAGTAAAATTAGTTTCTTACGCTGTGAAATTTATGATGTTCTTGACAGGGCTGCGGAGTCGGAGTCGAGGAGTCGAAGTCGGGACGAATTTTCTAGTAACGAGTCGGAGTCAGAAAAATAATCGAAAAATTTGTCGACTCCGACTCCTATTTGAAAATTATATTGTTATTTTTTGATTTCATTTTCTTCTGTATAGTTTATTTTTTCTTTCTTCTACGCATAAAACAGAATTATAAATTATTTTATTACTATTCATTATGTCAGTTTTGCATTGTAGTCATGGTTTACCTCGCTTTAAGTTTGAGCCTATATATCATCACTTGTCTAATTAATGTCTCGTATATCTTGAGATTGGTGTTACTTGAAACATACGATGATTTAAGAAGAGGTTTAATCGAGCCGTTTTTTCAGTCAAGCTTTGATTACCAATATTAAAAGGATCCAACTCCCATGATTCCTTTTTCGCCGCACGTCAAATCTTTTTCCTCAACCGCTCTTGAAAAAATTATATCGTAATTTTTTTGCGGGCCAAATTGTCTATCGCCCGTCTCAAGCGACTTGAAGTCTCACTTCTTAAAGATTCACTTCTGCCAAGGATGACAATATCATCAGCTTATGCGATCAGTACATATGTACTGATTTTAATGACAAGATATTGTTGTTAGTCTGTAGTTTTGTTTTACTGCACACATATTCCAAGGCCAGTTTTAAAAGTGTAGAGAAAATAGCATCATCTTGCCTTAGCTGGAGTCAACTTTAGAAAACTTTGCTACTTTGTGTTCTATTTGTGCACAGCATTAAGAGTTCATTAAGTAGATTCATTAAGTAGATTCATTAAGTAGTGAGGTATATTGAACTCTAGACATTTTTCCAAAATCATACATCGGTGGTACCCCAGTCTTGCCTGATGTCACACTGATATACTCAAACCAGGTGTTCAGCAAAAGGATTGTTTTTGGCTAGAAAACGGAACTTGCAACCGTCCCGTTTTGAACGTAACAGACCATTTTTGTAGTTCAATATCTCGTGTCCCGATATTACTATGAGCGGGACCCCCGTTTCCCCCGTTTCATTAAAATAAGTTTTTTTGTGTAAAGATGTTGTCTAACAACAAAGTATTAGAATTCATAAAAATTGGATTATTTTTGTAAAATGAAGTACACATAGCAAAAATGAATTTTTGATTTCACAAATCACACTAACTCCATATGATCAAGAGATGGGATGGCAAAAAATAAACATCGAACAAAAACTGAAGCAATTGTAGAGAATATTTTGGCTGCTTTTTCTGTTGAGAATATTTTATTTATCGCGTTTGTTTATTCTGTTTTCTTTCTAAACATTGAAATCATAATGGAAGAAATTCGATGTTTAGGTTTCAAAAATTCAAAAACTTGGTCAAATGGGTGAGGTTTTATAAAGTTTGAATTGATTAAATCCCTTTCATTTTAATATTTTATTAGACTTGGCAATGTAAAGCCAAGAGTGTTAACGCAAACGACGACTCTGACGGATCTAATCTCAGTCAAGACTATAGAGCCGATTTATAATACTGAAAGTCTATAAGTTAGAGGTTTAAGCTTAAATGATAAGTTGGTGTTAGGTGAGGTATCACAAAAGATCAGTAGACCTAAGCATGGTATATTTACTGCTTCTGTTCGTAACTTAACCTATCCTGATATGGTGTTCATTTTATTGCGATACTCTTTTCTTAAATTATATAAAAGTTTGAAGCTGGTTTTAATGATATTGGTATTGAGGAGTTCAAATGGACGTCACGGACTCAGTTAAAAGTTCATCCTCGTTATTCATAAACCTCGCAGAATTTAATTTAATTGTAGTAAAAACCATTTGGGTTTTTCTTAACTTAGAATCTATAAATTTATTACCAAATTACGTTGTAACTTATTTTCTTTTTATTCAAAGTGAGGCATGTTTAGTGTAAATTATAATAAATTATAAATTAACGTCTCTGAATATCCGAAGACAACCATGCCAACTAGGAATTAGGATTATGTTCAAATAAATTAAGTTTCTTTAAGAAATTTATTAACATTAACTTTAAAATTTTGAGGATTAAGGCCATCGGGGAAAACCCAAGAAGGTAAGGCATTCCAGAAGTGAGAGACTGTTGAAAAAATCACGTTGAAAAGCGACAGCTCTACACTTTTTTATTTGAAACGTAAATGGATGGACCACAACACTTGCACTGGTACAACGCAATAGGTTTGCTGGTTCAGGTAAAATTGATTTTATCTCTGCGAAAGTTCGTTCATCCATAATGTATTTGTAGAAAATTGTCAGATCAGCAATATTTCATCTGTGCTACAAAGAATCAAGCTCACTAGTAAGAGTTGATTTGCCAATCAGTTTAACAGCTCTACGTTGAAGGGAATCAAAGCACTTCAAACCACTATAATATGCGCCACCCCATATATGAGAACAGTACTCCATGCAGGGACGGATAAATGATTTGTATATTAATAGAAGTTGTTCACTATTAAAAAACCTCGACATCATCCCGAAAAAAGCTCAATTTTTGAATAGCGTTCATAGCTAGGTTGAAAATATGAGAATTTCATTTCAAATTATTTTCAACTTCTACTCCATAGAAGTCTTACAGATTCTTTTTCTACAATGTCTTTAGAGTCAAATTTTAATGGAAACAGATTAGGTGTGGATAATCTACAAACCAACTAAAATCCTCTTCGTTTTCTCGTGTTACTATTCAAAATACGATACTATAAAGTTGATTTAATTTTTCAAATTTGACTGTTTGTCGCTCAGGGTAGAAGAGGGTAATGTAAGCTGGTGATAGCAATAATGTCCCGTTTTGTAAATTTGATAAGTTGGTCTTTATAATTTATAAAAAATCATATATAATATGTAGGAAAGTAGAGAAATTCCCCTGTAATTTTCACATAGGTGGCGTTTATCATTTTTGTAAATTGGTACGCCCAATCCTGTGACAGTTTCAGTCCTATACAAATCATTTAAACAAGTTGAAACAATCTTGAGGATAGAGCTTCACCACCCTGTACAATCATTTCGGATATGTTATATCGTAGTCGATAGCAGGTGCTTTATCACGTTTTGTAGAATTTATTGTTTCGAAATGAAATTTGAATAGTTTCTATTATATATTTAAAACGGAGTCGGAGTCGAATTTAAAATTTAAAAACTTGGAGTCGGAGTCGCTTAATTTTGGCATCAACTCCGCAGTCCTGGTTCTTGACGTTGTAATCAGAGGAAAAACTATAACCACAACAGGTCAGCCGAAAACCTTGGTGTCGTTTTTGATAATATGTTGTCAACTCACACAAAAATATATGCAGTAAACTTCAAAGTTCAAACATGTAACAATGTCCTAAAATCTCTTGCTGGCAAAATATAAGGAATAACCATCATACAAAGCTATTTGGTCACACTTTGGTCTGCAAAACTTTGTCAAATATCGTTAAGCAAACTACAATCAACACAAGAATCCTACACTGCGCAAGGCATATAGAATGTCTCCTAATGGCGCGCGAGTAACATCTCCCCACTATCGAAGTTGACAGTTTGTTATTCAAACAAAAAGGTCTTGTTTATTATTATGTAGTTTATTATTCAAAGAAAAAATACTTCCAAACAATTTTACGGTAATTTTAACAATTTAACCGCATGGAGAGATCAGTTTATATTGATTTGTTAATTTTTTTTTTATTTTTGATCCACGGGTGTGACAACCCCGTGTGAGTCCCTGCTATTGGTATATGAGTTAACGTGAGATATTACATACCACTGGCAATAGTAGTGAGATATCACCAGCGAAGGTGTTACCTTAGGGGTGCTGCCGGATGAACTTTATTCAGTCACCCTCAATCTTAGCTATGCAATAATCGTTGATGATGGAACACTGTTGCTTGCTTGAAGAAACGAGCCTTCATATAACTCTATATCTTGGATTTAATCGTTGAGGAAGACGGTGCGTCACATAATCAAGGATTATGCCACTAGCTGGATTATTGGCAACCCCATTTAGTTTTGTTCCTGCAAATTTTTCAAACAAATTTGCTTTTTATCTCTTATTTTATTTTTATTTTCTATATCCTATCATGAAATATTGGCCTATGTCATATTTTATATGTGATAGAATTTATTGTTTAGTTATCCATTATTTAACAAAAAATATAAAAAAGATTTGCGTCCATTAACATCCTTAGAACGCATGATGTTGTGGGACCTTGGTTTTAAAAGGTTTTTATGTGTTGTTGTGACACTTATTGTAATGTCTACTACACAACACATTTTAATTCGGACAACTACACGTTAAAATTTTCCTGACAACAAAATTAGGTTTATTTAAAATATAAAAAGTTACATGCAATATAACAGTAGTCGAAGAAATTTAAAAACTATTTCCATAAACAAATTTTGTTTTGGTTATCATTAATTTTTCATTTTAAAATTGAAGTAAATATCTGAAATTAATAGAACTATATTTAATTTTCGCATAAACACTACGTGCGGTTGTCACAACTACATCGATCTGTACCTGTACAGCTGTTGAATCAATTTTGGAGGGCCATTAGCTGTCCCCACGGCGAGGTTGAGACAACTGAATTTCGATTGGAAATAGATATTGTGTTTTTTTCAGTGCAGTCAAACCACGCCATCTTCTTCTGTCGCAAGAAAAATTTTCCATTTAAAGAGTTGCTAAATTATCATAAGCATGGGTAATCTAAATCACGGACATCAATCAAAAATCATCTACGGGAATAAACACTGAAACCTACAAGGGACATCTACGAAAGTTGAACAGTAAAGCTGTAAGAAAAACGATAACATGCTTTGCGGAAAACATTCCCTTCACGACGAGCCTGGTCTATGGTTGCGTGCTATAGCAGAGAAACAGATTGATTTGGAGCGAAACCCATTCAGCGTTTTAAACTAGATAACTAAACTCTATACCGGGACGAAGATGGCACTTATAAGTTTCAACGTGATAAATATGAAGTAAAATTTGTTTCCAATTTGTTATAGTATTGCGTTTGATAATTTATAAGATTTGTGTCACTATTTACTGCATATTATTGTAAATGACAATAGTTGGTATAACATAACATTAAACACAATATTTTATATTTTATAAATTATATTTAAACACAAAATTTATAGTAATAAATATTAAAGTACATTTTAATTTAAATTATCACGTACGACTTTATATAATTTTTGTAGGACCGCTTGTTATCGTATCGATATTAATATTACAATTAAAATTAAAACTTTATGTGATAAAACATAACAATCAAAACGGTTAAATTAAAACAGCTGGTCAATATTTGTTTCTCTCAATCTTCGTTGTAATATACATATACACATATAAATAATTTGATTAATTTGTTAGGGTCCTACATGACCTACCTTTCTTAAAAAAAATATGTCTCAAGGGAAAATAAATTAACAAATATGTATAGAGAAAAAATGTATTATTAATAAGAAAGGATACAAAACATAGATTTAATTCCTCCGAGGAAAGACCCCAATGAAAACAAAAGTTTACTGACTGATTGTTTTATCACTGAAAGCAACTAACTGAGTTAGTACTGTGAATTTTCCTGAATTGTAGTCAAAAAAGCTAAAATGAACTTTAAAGGTTCTTAGATCTAGCCAGCAGAGTGGCTGAAGCTAGAGTGTGGTTGACTATATAATCTTCACCTTGAAAAGTTGTCGAAGCGTATGATATGAACTTTAAAGCGTTCATAGAAATAGCCAGCGGGGTTGCTGAAGCTAAGACACGTGTGACAAAAAAAAAATCATAGAAAATTTTGATCCTACCAAGTGAGTCTGGTAAGTAGATCAATGCTTGAAAAGGCCAAGTGAGTCTGGTCCAGTGTATGATTTTAACCCCTTCTTATACGTAGGCTCGTTGATGTTACCGATGACTTGATTGTTTCTAACATCTTGTAAGAAGCTCTTCGCAGTCCGCCTTATATCTCTAGATGGTAAAGTCATTAATAAGGTGTCATTGCAGGGATGTTGCTCTTTATAACAGGCCCATAGATATTGTTTGGTAAGCATTTCATTATGTTAACACATCGGCAATATGTTACATGCCTCGTGCAGGTGATCTCGGTGGGTCATCAAATGACATCCGGTTGTGGTACACAAGGCAGCCTAATACCTTCTGTGTTATTTGTAACTTATTCCAGTGAGTGTCAGCGAATTGGGGTGTCCATATTCATTGTTTTCTTTAGAAACCTTTAATCCACCATTTAACTTTTACAATATTAATTAGTTTACTTTATATTATATCACAATTTTAATCACTACATCAAAAAACTTTAAAATGGAATAGATCGCTTTTGAATCTAATAGACACATATGTTGTTATTTTTGTGTTTTTATCATTCCCCATGAACTACATATTGCACAATGCCATGTTTTGGTTGGTCCATGATTCCTTTTAACTGATTGTTTGTCCAAAAAGGGAGCGGCGGAGTAGCTCCAGTCGTCGAAATTTTTGTGATGGTCCTTGGTCGGAACTGGGTTTCGAGTACTTTTAGGCGTAGACCCGTCTATCTTGAGAAGTGAGAGTTATCTTGTCGCATTTTTTGCTTTTGTCATTCTTAGATCGTTTCAGAGCAAGTCATTGCAAATAATGATGTTCAATAAACGAAGACTATCTAAAGGTAATTTACAGCTGAACAACGGTATTTTGGTAGAATTAAAATTGAATAGGCTTTGTAGTATGTGCTCGTTTACGTTTGTTGCAACGTCTCTGTTGTAGCGACTGCCCTCAATAAAACGATTCATTGGGTTACTAGTGTTTCAACAGTTTATTGAGAGAATCAAAAAGCAAACAAAAATGAATCTGGTACACACATTTATTAATTTTAATTCCAATAAATAACCATTTATGAACCGAACTGGCACGATTATTCAGACAATTTGATTTTGTGTGAACTGAAAACCATACGGAATAAGCTTCGAAACAAAGCTACCTCATAAATAAGTTACTAGTTGTTCACATGCTAAACAACTCCTCCGCCGATGAGGAATTAGAACCACTCTCAACTAAAAAATCAACAGCTTATACATACAGTATGAGAACCCAAAAAATTAGTATTTTCCACCCACCAAAATATTTGCGCATTAAAATTCATTCTCGCAAAAACGTGCTGAAATTTCTTGCAGGCATAAGGTGGGGTAAAGATGAAGCTCATCATCACGACGTACAAAGTCATTGGTTGTTCAGTATAGCTGAGCCAAATATCATGAAGACATATCAAAATTATCTCCACATAAGGACTACGAGTGAACGCGCATATCGATCTGACTTGTCAATACCTGAGACTAAGCTGCAAAGTACTGGTTAATACATTACTTTCTTCAAGTCATTGCAAAATAAAGACACCCATTACAAAGGAACTAGTCAGAAAGTTTTACCAAACTAGACAAAAACTGGTTATCTCTACTTAGACTGAGAAGGTGTCGTTTGACTGTTTTCTAAACATTTTGAATAGTGTGAAACGTTTATATTATGCTCGTAAACTTTAAATGAAACCGGTAGTAAATTTAATGGTCTGCGTTTTGTTCGGCCTTTAACTCTGTGGCTTTGTTTAATTTCTTTATAAGTTTGACAAAAATTTTAGGTTTAAAGTGAAGTACTTTCATATTAATTCCTGAAAACTGGATTTGGAATATTTATTCCGGAGTTCCCAAAACAATATAGTCGGCTGCGATGCATTTTCCCCGAACAAATGTCTGCCAATCTGGTTTTGATACTATTATTAATAATTCGTTGTTTTTTTTCAGGTTGTCGAAGGAAAACATACGGTTTATAGAATGTCAGCAGCTACGGAAGAAGATAAACAGGATTGGATAAAATGTCTTACAGTTTCGATTAGTCACAATCCGTTTTATGATATATTAGTACAAAGAAAAAAGAAAGCGTTAATAAAAAGCTAGTTAAATTATTAAAAAGTAAAAATTTATTTTGTATTGTTTTATGTTCTGTTTAGGTAAATTATAATTTATATAATAATTGTATTTTTTTTTGTCGTTTATTTAATTTGTGATATTACAAATTATAAATTTTTATGATGTACAATTAATGTTTATTTATAAAACAATATAACTATAGAATTGGAGAAAAGATACATTTTTGTTTTTTTTTTCGATTTGATTATTTGATAGTTTTAAATAGTTATGTTTTAGATGTTTAATGAATCTTATGAATGTGAATATTCTTTTTTTTTTGAAAAAATTAATAAATGATAGTATTATCTTGTAATAAAATATTTGACAAATTTATAAAATTATTGGATTTATTGATATCATAGTTTGACACATTACGTGTATTGAAATTTTTGGTGTCGAATTGAGTTGAAATGGACATGACAAAAAGGTAAAAATACAAAAACGACGAGTCGCATTCGTTCAAAGATGACTAGTTTTGAATAATGCCTTTCACGTGCAATTATTTTAACATTGCGCCAGATTTGTTGGTTTAAACCATAGGTTCTCACTAATGGCTGGAGATCCAATTTTGAATTCAAAAATTTCTTGGCAACCGAACCAAAAATTAAAATATGCCCGAAGATGTTCGTTCTATACCTCTTGGAGTCGATAATTAAATAAATATAACAAGAAAAAGATAAAATATTCTCTATTGGTAATAGTTATTTATGTTATAAGGAACGTAGCGTCAATTATTATGGTCGTAATCTTATCGAACATCGCTAACTGACGTGTACCATAATGGTTAGTTATGATTATGCAGTTTTGATTAGCAAATCCTTTTTGGTGTTGAATGCAATGTCATGTCGTTTTTCAGATTTTATAATTTGTAGAAAATGATACTACATTTAACTGGTGAAAGAATAATGAACAACTCATATAGTACTTTTTGTGTGACCCCTAGATTCAACATTCTGTGGTAAAATAGTATTCCCAACCAGTTACGTTGTTGAAAGCTGAGAATGTCTGTTAAAGTATCTGCGTATAATGTAACAGATAAACTGCTGAAAGCGTGGCTCAGAATTTAATGCCAAAGTGTGGAACTCGTTTGTAACGTTAGAAAGTTAGTTGAATCCTTAAATGGTTGAGTCGTACATTTTTCATAACTTAAATTTACAAAAAATTTGTTTATGAAGTAGTAAATTGACGTATGCTAACTTCTTCCCAACAACTGCCTTAAATTGTATGAAGATGTTTCGTTAGTTTATTTCAAGATTATTTATGTTGGTAGAACCGTTACAAAATATTTTAAATTAAAGTTTATTCTACCGGTTAAAGTTGGATTCAATCAGAAAACTTCTCAGAAAAGTTCTCCATTTAGCTTCAGAAAATACCTTTTTGGAACTCAAACATCAACCAACATACCTCGATGACCAACAAACCGTTTTTGTAACTATCAAAACCTATCGTAATCGACGGTAAACAATGTGAGTAAACTAAATTGAAAGATTGATATCCAGAAATAATAGTTTAACTCGTACATTTTGTGACAAAATTTTTTGTCACATCAATCCTTCAAAGTTTTTCGCACAATAAACTGTTTTCCTTATTATATAAAAACTTAAATAATAAATGACCAAATAATGTTGACTTCATATTACTCGCTTAAGCATGTGTACATAAAATATTGATTTTCTATTACATATTAGTTTATCTACAATAAATTATTTGATTTTTACGTGGAATTACGGTTATTGTTTATATATAATTATATACAAATATGTAGACGACAATTTATTGCATGTCATGATAGTTCAATTTTTGTTTACATAAAATATCAAGTATCAACATATTTTTGAAAGTTCATGAGAACTATAATTTTACGTTACAGTAATGAAGGTATCTAAATTCTAGTATAAAACTTTTCGTGAGTATGGAAAATATGTGTGATATTTGACTTTCATTGTACAGTAAGAGACAACGGTTGTATACAAACACTCCGTCGCAAATTCCTGATCATTTCAATTATTTTTAATTTGATTAATTTAGGGCTTCTCATTGGTTTATAACCGTATTAAGAAACATGTTAAAGGCCGATGAAGTGAGGCACCGAGAACAACTGAAATGCGTTCTTTGCAGCATGGACTGTGGCTCCATTGGGCCGTGGCGGTGACTTGTTTGAAACAAGTGGTATTGGGATTTCGATAGTTGGCCTGGGTACTGAGCACAATGGAAATTTCGATACAGTCAACATGTTCAAAAGAGGGAGAATCAAAAATATTTTGAAT
Organism: Diogma glabrata; assembly: GCA_963693315.1. Lineage (NCBI taxonomy): Eukaryota > Metazoa > Arthropoda > Insecta > Diptera > Cylindrotomidae > Diogma > Diogma glabrata. Next base: position 59,365,717 of record OY856186.1, read on the forward strand.
GATATACTACACTAAACAATATACGTTCGTAGGTGTATTTGTCGCTGACGACCTTCTTAGATTATCGTTGCTCATTTCTTGCATTTTAATACTCAAAATAATAATAACTGAGTTAATAGAAGCTGTAGTTCATACACCTTATTATCAAAAACAATCAAAACAATTATAGAATATTTGATTTCGTTTTTTTTCTCGATAATATCAAGAGTTTTCATAGTTCCGAAAATATCGAATTATGAATATGTTTTGAATTGCTAGGAATTTTTGTAGCACCTAAACGAATTTTTCTTTGAGAAAAACTTCATTTTTCTCTTACATGTGTTGCGTTTGGGATTTGTACTAATGAAATTTCAACTTTAAAATACCATGGTTTCGGTGGCGTAGTTGGATAGCGTGTCTCCCAAAGGATTCGAATCATGGCACTGATGAACTATAAATTTGGATCTCAACCGAAACACATATAAGAGAAAAATGGAGTTTTTCTCTAAGAGAAATCCAAAATGTGCCTTCCGATTGAAAAATGCAAATGATTTCCTTAATTACTTGAGTTTAGGTACTCACGAAAAACCGCTGATAGTTCAAAACTTATTCAAAATGCAAATATATATTGAATTAAAAATTCTTATTCGTTTATGTGTTGTTATGGCTGTGATAGAAAACAATCTATGCATTAAATTTCTATTTCTTACATTGCATCCAACCAACTACCGATTGATATTTTCGAAAATGAATACTATCGAAAATTGTTATAACAGCTAATTTTCGAACAAACTATCAAACATTTTCATAATAGCTTATTTTTGATGTTATCAGAAAAACACATTCGATAAAAACCATAATTAAGCAACAGACATCGAACATTTTTGTTCGTTGCAATCATGATTAAACAGAGGTGCACTTTGGAAATGAAGTTATTAATAAACTTATTCCCAACTGTAAGAAAACATAAAATATTTTATCATCATATTGCAAATCTTATACCGTTAGATAAATATCTTAAAAAACCGATTTAAAAATGTAGAAAATTAAATTGATAATAATCATATGATCCTGAAACCTGAAGATCACTTACGATAAATGCTAAACCTTATCGTTGAAACCGAAATTAATGATTATGTAGAGTACATTCCTTGAAATTGTATCATAATTCATAGTATATAGTTTTAGCTTATTCGATTCTCCTTTAGTTTTAGTACCAAAAAATTTCAAGATACAACCAAACGAAGGAGAGTAGTTGTTGATTTTAAATTTTTGAATAATTTAATAATAGAGGATACTTACAACTCAAGCGTCTGTTCTCCATGTTAGGGGCGGCTTGGAGCGGGCGTCTGTCTTGGATCAAGCGGCTCGCTATATAAATGTGTAGAAAGCGTCTGTTCTCCATGTTAGGGGCGGCTTTCAGCGGGCGTCTGTCTTGGATCAAGCGGCTCGCTATATAAACGTGTAAAAAGGTTGTTTCTGGTGACCTTAAGATGCAGAACGAACCCATTCACGAAAATTTGGGTTGGGCGAAGGGCTAACACCCCATTTCCGTAAAAAAATTACTGTCATGAATTCTGTACACAGGCCTCGGAATATCTCGGATTTATTATTGGAACGACCTCGGAAACTGTACCCGGACTACGATTTAAAAATAGGAACCTGGAACGTGCTAAGCCTTAGAAGACCAGGAGATCTCCTAAAACTAACCCAACAAGTCGAGAGCTACACACTGGATATAGTGGCATTACAAGAACTAAGATGGCCAGGCAGTGGAATCCATGAAACAGCGAAAGGATACACTCTGTATTATTGCGGTCATCAAAACGGAGGAGAATTTGGAGTTGGCTTTCTTATACACCGTCGCGTGAATCAGCATGTTATCGACTTCTGCCCAATTAATATGCGGTTATGCACACTGAGAATCCGCACGAAAAAATTCAATGTAACGATCGTCAATGTTCATGCACCTACTGAAGATAAAGCAGATGATATTAAAGACCTGTTCTTCCTAGAACTCGAGGAAGTCATCAATAACATCCCGCGGCACGATATAAAAATCGTGGTAGGTGACTTTAATGCTCAAATCGGTAGGATTGCAGAACTTAAAACACATATCGGCCCTAACAGCTTGCATCATACAAGCAACAATAACGGTTTTCGCGCAGCCGAGCTGGCTATGATGTATGATCTAGTAATTTCCAGCACTTTCTTCCCTCACAAGAGAATTCACAAGGCAACGTGGAAATCAAATGACGGAAGAACGGAAAATCAAATCGATCACGTCATGATCTCTAAGAGACACTCTACAAGTATAACTGACGTTCGATCATACAGAGGTGCTGATATGGACACCGATCATATGCTTGTCATCTTTAAGTACAAGTGCAAGTTGTCATCTACATTTAACAGACAAGCAAAAAAGACCGTGCGCTGGAATGTCGAAGCATTTAAACATCCGGAAACGCTGAATAGATATCAGGAAATAATAACACAAAACATAGAAGAGCATGACATCTCTTCTGAGATGCCATTAAACATACAAGAAGAATGGCAAACGCTTCAATCAACCATTATAGCCGCAGCACAAACTACAATCGGAAAACGACCACCGAAATCACACAACGAATGGTTTGACGACGAGTGCCGCCAATCCGTTGAAAATAAACAAAAACTGCGAGAAAAATGGTTAACAAGGAACACCCGAAGCTCCCAAACTGATTATCTATGCGCCAGGAAAGCCTCAGCAAAACTTCTACGTAAAAAGAAACGCGAACACATGAAGAGTTGCATCGAAAACATCAACCAACATGCGGCCAACGGAAATTCAAAAGAGTGCTTTGCCAATGCACGGAATCTGACAAAAGATTTCCACCCAAGATCTACAGCCATCAAAAATGAAAATAATGAACTTACAACAAGTGAACGTGATGTGCTGGCAGTGTGGCGATCCCACTTTCAAGACCTACTCAATAGGACAAACGAAGCTCATCCTATTCGAGCAATTGCTCCATCAACTGAGGAGATTTTTGTCCCTTACCCAACAATAGAAGAAGTGGAAGCTGCCATTAAAAAACTGAAAAATGGCAAATCACCAGGTTTCGATGGAATTCCCGCAGAACTTCTGAAAAATGGAGGAGCAGCTCTGGTCTCAAGTATATACGATCTGATTCTTGCAATCTGGGACCAAGAAGAACTACCTGCTGAATGGAAAACAGCTCTCATTGTTCCGCTACACAAGAAAGGTGACCGTCTAAAGTGTGAAAATTATCGTGGCATCGCACTGTTGAACACTGCATATAAAATACTAGCTAATGTTGTACTTGCTCGACTCATCCCGTTCGCCGAATCTATCATCGGTGACTATCAGTGTGGTTTTCGTCCCAACCGCTCAACCACAGATCAATGTTTTACATTAAGGATGATTCTGGAAAAATGTTGGGAGTACAACATCAGCATTCACCAGCTCTACGTTGATTTCAGGCAAGCATATGACAGTATCATCCGCGACAACCTCTGGTCCGCACTCATATGCCTTGGTATTCCAGAGAAACTTGTTTCTCTATGCAAGCTCACAACATCGGGATCAAATTGTAGAATAGTAATCGAAGGGTCTGTTTCTGATCCTTTCGATATAACATCAGGTGTTCGACAAGGTGATGCACTCGCGCCCATACTATTTAATTTGGCGCTGGAGTACGCGATAAGAAAAAGCCGAATTGAGACACAAAACTGCATATATAACAAATCTAGTCAGGTTCTTGGCTATGCAGATGATATTGTGCTTCTCGGACGTAGAACAAGCGATATCAAGGATAGTCTCTCTCAGCTTGAAAGAAATGCTAAACGACTTGGATTATGCATTAACACCGGCAAGACTAAACTTTTAACAACATCCAGGAATATACCTCCCGGCAATCTGAATACTGGCGACTATGAAGTGGAACGTGTAGAAAACTTCAAATACCTCGGGTCTGTGATAACATCGTCAAATGACATGCAGGCAGATATTAAAGCCCGTGTCTCAGCCGCATACAGAGTTTTCTACGCATACTCAAAACTTTTGCGATCCAAACATCTTTCGCAGTCGTGCAAACTCACACTTTACAAAGCATTAATCCGACCTGTGCTCACATTTGGAAGTGAAAGCTGGACACTGACTTCCTCCGATTGTAGAATTCTATCAACATTCGAGAGGAAAGTCATACGAACAATTTATGGTCCATGTAAAGTTGCTGAAAATCAGTATAGAATCCGAATGAATCATGAAATCAGACAGCTTCTTGGAGGCTGCGATGTAATCGGATTCATTAAATCCAACCGGATTAGATGGTTTGGTCATGTGGAAAGGGCTCCATTGGAAAGAATGATAAAAAAAGCGTCCCAACAACAACCAGCTGGTGTTCGTCGAAGAGGAAGACCTAGACAACGCTGGCGTGACGACATCATCCAAGACCTTCATGATATAGGATGTCGAAACTGGGGTCAACTGGTCATGGAACGAGATGATTGGAAGCTGGTGGCACAGACGGCAAAATCCCTTCATGGGATGTAAACGCCAGAGAGAGAGAGAGAGGATACTTACAATCTTTTGTTTATTTTATTGATGTATATGATGTTATTCTGTTAAGAATCTCATTGAAGAAGGGGTCAAGAAAACTGCAAAATGTTTGTGTAGTAAATACTAAACTATATCATAAAGTAAACACAGAAAAAAATAGAGAATATCGTTTTGTTTCCTATCATTATTATAACATGAGCGATCGTAATAAAATCCTAGCTGATATTGTTGAAAGCTTTCGTAATTATAACTTAAAAATACAACCCGCATTAAATATCACTTTCTACGAAAGGAAATATGCGGTTTAGGACACGTTAGTGTTGATCACAGATCAGTTGGGTCATTAAATGTTACACTTTAAAAGGCCCCTTAAAGTATTCGTTGTGAAAAAAAAACAGCTACCGCTCCTTCTTAGAAATTTAAATTAAATTTATTTTAATGTATTATTAACATGTCATTAAAACATGTTAATTTAATTCATGAATAATTTCTGCGACTACACTATATCCTTAACTACCCCAACATCATAAATAATACAGATAATTACCTATAACCATTAAATTACATATTTTAATATTTCATATTTTTCCGATTCTGTTTTAGTTTTATGTGATTCTCCATACCATAAAGTTTCCATAGTTCATGAAATATAAAATGGAAAAAAGTTTATTAAAACATCAAAAATTAAAACATAGTTAAATTATATTTAGTGATGATGGTGTGAAATGGGGTGTACTTCATCATCGATAGGATCACCAAACGGTTCAGCAGCTCGACGGCAACAGTTACAACAAGGGACAAATATGTTAGATGAAAATATGCTCCAAACGCATAATCTAAGGACTTCTAATAATAAGAAGGTTATAAGTGTTTTTAAAAGTTTTGCTTAACGATTTTGAGCTAAATTGCTAAAGAGAGGTAGGAAGAAGTGTGCATGTGTTTTCGTCACAATTGACACGCGAATTATCCGTAACCAACGAATGTGTTTATTTGTTTCCAATTTGATAGATACATTTTAAAATTTTTAATATTATATATGAATAACATGTTTGTTTTGATGACTAATCTAAAATTATTTATTATAGATAATTGGTAGCAAAACCGTGGAACGTTCACTGTGAAAATGATAACACAATTAAATAAATGATTGCAGTGTTTTAACAAATTTACTGAAAGATAACTTATTCTTTGAAAGTAGAGTAGATTGCATAGGTACACGGACTTTGATATCTGTCTGTATCTCGTTTGAGATAGATTAAAAAAACTGAGACGAATATAGGACTTATAATGTGGAGTAATTGGTACGAAGTGAAATATTTTCTACATCTATTAAGGGGGCGAGTTTTCTTGGCGCTTTGATTGGTCATCGCCTTTATATGATCGTTCCCTAGTAATCGTAGGCATTTGAATATTTGCAGGCATAAAACTGGGGTTGCCAATAATTCAGCTAGTGGCATATTCCTTAATCATGTGACGCACTGTCTTCCTTAATGATTAAAGCTCACACTTATGAAGACTCGTTTCTTCGAGCAAGTAATACCGTGCCATCAGCAAGGAATCTGCCATATCTAATATTCATGGAGCTTTGACTCAAGAGTTCATCCTCCAGCACAGCAAAAATATAATTTTGGTTGGTGATATCTCACTACTACTCCCAGTAGCAGTGCCGGTACAAGGGGTAGGCAAACTAGGCGCTCGCCTAGGGCGTTTTATTTGAAGGGCGCAGAAATTCTGAAAACAAATTTTTTTTGCTTTTAATATATTTTATACTACGAAGATATGTATTTTAGGGTTCCGATTTTTATACGGAACACGATTGATGGGAGTAAAACGTTTTTTTCGCATTATTTCGATTATCTCGTAAACCAATAATCCTATGGACCTAAAATTTGAGGTGCTAAAACTAACTTATCCACACAAGATGACGGGTTAAAAATTAATTAAGTTGTTTTCGTTTGTTTTACAGAGGTACGGTGTGAAACCTTTGAGAACATACATTTTGTTATCGAGACGAGTAGGGTATCATATGAAAGGGCTTCACTTCAGTCTTCCTTAAAAATGTATTTTGGAATTTTACACCCCACCATTTTTGTATAATTTTGAAAAATGACGTTTTCTTAATGTTTTATTACCCAGATTAACTACGACAATACTTCATCGAAAATCTTAAAATGTATTTGGAATGATAGAAAAATGAGTAGGTTTTTAATAAAAAATATAGAAAAGTGGCAAATACTCATAACTATATTTCGTCGCTTTAATAATGAAATGACGTATACGCAAAAGTATAGTTTCGAGATATTTGAGTTTAAAATTTGATGTGCGCATGCATTTGCATGGACGTTAATTTATAATTTATTAATTCTTACCCCCAGTCATAAAATAATTCGAAAATGTAAAAACGCCAATCCAAAGATACCCTTATGGGGAATGCAGCGCACCTATTATATAAAAACAACGTATAAATAGCATACGTTGTTTCATTATTAAAGCGACGATTTATTAAAGGGGTGGGAATGAGAAGGGGTAAAAACATCATTTAAAACCAGGCCAAGTGGGGTGTCATTTGAAAGAGCATTTTTTTAGCATTTTGCAATGCATAGTTTTTTAATTATTGTCAATATTTTGAACAAAAATCATAGCGAACTCTCAAATAATTATATTTCTGTGTGTTTATGGTGTAGGGAGGGTAAAAAAAAACTTTTTTTGACCCAAGCGAGTGGGGTGTCATTTGAAAAAGCACATAATCTAAGAAACATTGCAATTTTTTTTAGAATTTTGCGGTTCACAGTTTTTGAGTTATTCTAAAAAATGTGCTATTTTAAGTATATGTATACCACCACCCTATGACCACCACCACCAGAGTTGTTAAACTACATGAAAAAAATTACAAACTACATTAACTACATTGACTACGTAGTTAATTTAGTTTATTGATGTCACGTAGTTAATGCGTAGTCAATGTAGTTAATGTAGTTTTAAACGTCTAATTATTTTATTTAGCTAGGTTAGGTTTTTTCTTCATTGATTTGCAAAGTAAATTGAGTTCGTTCTGCACGTTTTAAATTAGATAAATAAAAACACTTTTATTTAATAACCTAACCGTAAATAGTGTATTGTGATTTGTGTGTGTAATTTATTTGAAAAAAAAAAAAAACGGTACAGAATTAATTATATTAATTGCTTACCGTAAAATATGAGTGGAAGAAAATTATCTGGATATTGGGAAGAAGGGAAGTTTGAGCCATTAAATGAAACCGATAAAAATGGGAGGAAGCGCGTTGTCGCCTTATGCAAAATTTGCAATGTGGTTTTAAAAAATACATCACAAAGCCGCCTAATTGCTCACAGGTACACGTACACTTAAATTTTTTTTTTTTTAATTGATAACAAATTACACACTTTTTTAGGAAACTCTGCACTAAACAAACTGAATCGGTTATCGATACTTCAATGGATTCGTCTCATAGTTTATTAAACATTTCGTTAGAACACGGAATGGAAGAAGGTGCTATACTCCAAACTACCCCTAATAAAGAGAGTGGCGTAATTATTTTTATACAAGACATAGGCGGTCCTGAAGCATGCACCAGTTTCAGAGGCGAAGGGTCATCAGATGGGATTCAACTTCCTACTCCTGATTTAGGAATATTAGCGGAAGATGATTCAATAATTGAAGCAGAATTAGAAGTGAGTATTTTTCAAAATTATTATATAGCATTCTTAGACAATTAAATTGCCATTATGTATATATTTGTAGGCTGTTCTTGCTACGGAACGAGATAGTTACACTCCAAATTCGGTATCGTCTACGCCATTACGATCGTTTCCGATCTCATCAGGATTTGGGTCTTCATCCGCATCGTCTTCACCATCAACGTCAATTAATCAGAAAAGAACTTTTCGTAGCCCAGAAAAGCCTTCAAGAAAAAAGATACTAACCCAAAGAAGTGTATCCAATTTTCTTAATTTTACCTCACCGGAACAAAAATCGAAATTGGACCTTTGTTTGGGCAAATTTTTTTTTGGCTGCAATGTTCCATTTCACGTAGTAGACTCCAAATATTTTCAAGAGTTGTTGACTGAGCTACGTCCGTCGTATAAAATACCTTGCCGTCAGACACTTTCGACAACAATTTTAAACACTGTCCATAATGAAATCACGGAGAATGACAAGAGGAGCATTGGACAAGCACAAGAGTCTGTATTATTAATTGACGGGTGGAAGAATTCCAGCAATAACACTAAGCAGATTGTGACCATGTTGCAAACAACAGATAATAAACTATGTTTTTTCGACTCTGACTACTTTACATGCATTTCTGAGACAGGAGATGAGTTAAATAAAATAAGTGAAAAGCCAATAGAGTTAACCAAAGCGAAATTTGGAACCGAGATTTACGGTGTCGTCAGTGATAACGCCAAAAACATGATAAATATGGGGCAAAAATCTCATTTATGGCACAGTACGTGTAGTAGCCACTTCGGCAACCTGCTAGCAAAAGATATAATTGATAAGGAAATTGCGGCAAAAGTTAAAAAAGTACTGGTGCAATTTAAAAATCCCAATATGGAAGGCCTCTTAGTGCAAAATAATGGTTCGAAAATAAAAATTCCTGGCAAAACTCGGTGGTGCAGCTATAGAGATGCGTTTTCTTGTTTTGCAAGTAATTTGCCAATTATATTTAAAAAGATCACAGTAGAACAGACCATACATAAAATGAAACCTGAAATTATTCATCTAATTTACGATGGGGAACTTCTGGAACGCGTTAAATATTTAATAGAAATTTCCGATCCAGTTTGCTTATTGATTAATAAATCACAAAGTATTTCCTATTCAATCGCAGACGCTGCACAGGATTGGTTAACTTTGAAGGCAAAATTTTAGTATGCGTTAATCTTTAAAGCATGCATTTAACTAATTCATTTAACTAACTAAACTAATATATGTATGTTTATCATTATTTTGCTTATTGTTCACATATGTAAGTTACTTTAGCCGTAGTACTATTTAATATTTTTTCAGCTTCCAGAAGAATTCGAAGAACAGCTTAGTCGAAGGAAGTTAATGGCTCTAAATAAATACGCCTTGACAGCAAACTATTTGCATCCCGTTTTCCGAGGGAAGGATCTGGATGCAAATCAATTGGATGAGGTAGATCAGTTTTTACTAGATAGTCTAGATAGGAGCGGATTAGATAGCCTTCAACAATTTAGAATGAATGAAGGAATTTTTGAAATATTAAAGGCCAAACAAGTAGACAAACCGTGGACATTCTGGAATCTGTCAGAGAGTCGACATAAACAACTTGCCAATTTAGCTAATAAACTCATTAAAATCCCTGCATCGTCATCTCAGCTGGAGCGGTTGTTTAGCAATTGGGGCCATATACACAGCCTTCGACGAAATCGGTTGTAATCCACTACATCCAAAAAATTATTGCATACTTACTACTCCCTAAAAATTATGGATAATAAGAACAATGAAGATGCAGATATATCAGATTTAGAAGGAGTTAATGTATGAAGCTTGAAAGAATGATAACAATCTTATGAGTTAATCGATTTATTTCAAAATTTAAATGTGTTTAACAATAAAGAAGTTTTGAAAAATAAGAATCCCGTTTTTTATTTAAAATTTTTTTTTAGTTATTTTTATATTTTTTTCATTTTCTTTACAACGTAGTCAATAATGTAGTCAATGATGTAGTTAATAAGGTAGTTTATTAAAAATATTGACTACGTAGTTTTTGATTAACTACGCGTAGGTTTTGACGTAGTTTATTACGTTTTTAACTACTTAACAACTCTGACCACCACCTTAAATTTCGACGCTGATTTATAGAAAAAATATTTCCAATTTAAACCATTTACAAGCTGGTTAAATCTTTCTTTATTTAACATAAACAGCTATGGATAAGATTTAACCTCAAGTAACATTATATGTGTCATTTTTGATCAATGTTGATGTAATAACTTTGTTATGACACCGTAAGATCTGTACAAATTGAAATGAGAGTTACACAACACCGTTCTTTAATCTTGCTTAAAATTTTCATTGACTTAAAGATGCATTTCGGTCTATGACCATCATCTGTCTTACATGTAACTAGACTCTAAAATTATTCTCAAAATCTATTTTTAAAAAATCTATCTAAGCAAATCATTATCCATACAATTATTCAACACTGCTACATAGCAATAAACAATCTACCTAACCTGAACAATACCAATAAAAACTCAAATAAAAATAAAAATAAAAAATACCTAATAAAAATACAATTAAAACCAGAACGAAAACAAACATAACTTTAATAATAATACTAATAAATACAATTATAAAATCAAAGATTTTCTATCCAAAAACATTCCCTTCAAAAACAAAAATCTTCAAAAGATGTAAGTTTTTTCCCTCATCGTCTTCTTTCAGCCCGTTTCTAGATGATTGAATAAAGAATACGAGATTGGACCATAAACATTGTTCATCAACTGATGCCTGTTTTTGTGTATATACACGGATTCTATAACATCCAATTGACGAATCTCTCTTGTTTGCCTTATTAACGATAAGTTCTCTTCGGAATTGTTATGGTGATGTTTTTCCTCCATATGTGCTGCTACCGCTGATTTTGATGTTTGCTTGTGATTAAAATGCGCTATATCTCTTTCAGGTGTTTTCACGCTCTTTCAGGCGTTTTCACGCTCTTTCAGGCGTTTTATAATAGACCTACAGGTTTGACCTACGTATATCATAGAACATTCATTACATTGGATTTGATACACCCCTGATTTCTGCTTCTCCGTCAAGCTGTCTTTCGGGTTTCTTAATAGATCTTTCAGTTTGTTGTTGCTTGAGAAGGCCATTGTGATATAGGTAGAAACGGAACATTACCGGAACCCTTGGCGAGCGAATTTTATTCCCACTTGTCCGACTTTTTTTTGTTTTAAATTAAAGTTATTGTTTTGTTTAAGAAATCTGTGACCTATGTTTTACCTGAGTCCTGTATGACCAGGATGCACTTACTTATCTCAATTTGAAAAGAATATGGAAAAACAGGTAAAAAACTTGATGGAATTAAGAAATAGAGTTTTTGACGATTAAAAATTACGGATTCCAATATTAATATCATCCTCATAAGAATATTGGTGAAACAGTATGTCTTTAACAAAAGATTGAAAACAACAAGATTTTGAATTTGAAAACACTGTATTTTTATTTCAATTTAAAATATTAATATTTTATATTTCTATTTAAAAAAACTCAAAACCATCGTTCTCATAGGTATTTCAAACTATACCATTCATTGGTTGAATAAGAAAAACTAGTTGCCATAGTTGCCTAGCTTTTACCATACAAAATCCGCTAAGAAGTTTCTTATGTACCAAGCCAAATTTAGAAAAGACGCGCTCAGTTCCAACTGACGTTGAGATTGATCTCAAAATACAAATTATTACTTTATTTCACTTTATAGTCCAAATAAATTGGAATCTAAAGAAGGGGAAGTAGTCACCCATTTAGCGTCAGATAATTTTCCACAAAAATCCCTCATAAAAAATGTTGCACAAAACAGAGTTAATTTTTTTACATAATTTATAAAATGTGGAGAATTTTTGTGGCAAATTTCTTCGGCAAAAGTGATGCCGATTTATTTTCTTTGTTTTCTAAAACAATGAAGTTTTCATTAATAATTGTGCATTCGGGTATATTAACAGAGCGACATAATGTAACGATGTCATAGATGCTGACTAAACGCGTTTTGCATCACAAGCAGTGTTCCAAAACGTTACTCGTAACGACGTAACGTTACGTAAAAAAAAATAACGAAATTAAGTAGCGTTTATAATCATAATTCCTTTCGTAACGTTGTAAAAATTCATTTGCGTGACAATAACGTAAAACGTAACGATAACGTAAATATTTTATTTCGTTTTTTTAGATGATTTTGCAATTATCAGTTGTATAAAATCTGAATAATCTGCTCTTTTTCAATTTATGTGCACGCTTTTACTAAAGATTTTGGTAGTTCTATAATTTTTTGATATTTGTGACAAAATAATGAGCACTATGTAAATTTTTGATTTGAACTCACTCTGCCACTGATGAGGTTACGAGTTCGAATCCCAACCGAAAAACGTAAAAAGAAAAACCAGGGTTGTTAATATACACGTATAAAACGTTTTATACGTTACACGTATAATACGTAACGTATAAAACGTATAAAACGTATAAAACGTATATAACGTATAAAACGTATAATATGATTTTGTTTTCGAAATTCATTCATAAAAAATTAAAAATGCTTCTTACTTCAGATATTAATTATATTTTTAGTAAAAATATATATATTTTAGTAAAAATATAATTACGTAGTTATAAATTATTTATATGTTTTATAATTTATAACAAAAACTATTTAAATTCTAGATGTTATTTGAATGTAAATTTTTATACTTTATACGAAAGACTATGTTACTGTACATTAATCTGGTTAATAATCTTTAATTCACTAGATTTGAATATTGAAAATTTTGAATTATATATTAGAGATTTTTTTGAGCACATCAACTCAAGCAATTAAATTATTTTTAAATTTTTCAACACTTAGGTATACTATATGATTTTCTTTCATTTTGATTCCAACATTTACTTAATGGGAAACATTTTGGATTAGAAACATTTGGCTCATGAACTTAATTATTTGGCATCATGAAATGTTATTGAATATATAAAATATGGTTCAATTCAACTTCAGCTCCTCCCATCTAATAAAAACAGCTGGGAAATATTATGTTGTTGCAGAATAAATGTCGTTTTTTTCATAGCAGTTCGGAAAATTATTAGAGATTATTAGAGAGATGTTTTTAAAAAAAATTTGTTGTGTGAATCCGGGTTGCACCACTTCCAATTAATAGAAACAGTTTGAAAATATCAGGCTCTTGCAGATCAAATCTTCTTTTTATACAAAAGTTGTAATAGTTAAAATATAAAATATTTCTTTGGTTTTCATTTATTTTTATTTTTAATACAAGGGGAACGCAAGAGAATACAAGACAGTATGTATACAGTTAAAATATGTATTTACGTCAAACGAAAAAGTTTAGTGAGAAGTTTATTGAGTAAATTCAATTTTGGTCATTGATGAATAATAGGTATGGTTGGAAATGTCAACTTATTGCAGACTAAATTTGTTTTGAAAATAAATAATTATATTTTGAAAAGAAGCATTTACGTTAAATGTGGAAGTTTTCTGAACTCATAGGAATAGTTGGGTAAGAGATTATCATGACGACGCTATATTTTCTAAAGCAGCTGTTCCTATTAGTCCCGAAATATAGGCTTTATAAATATTAAATATCATGAGTACGATGAATAATACGTCCACGATAATTTATATAAATGTATTTTTATTTATTAAGGATTTTACTTTTATACGGTATAAAACGTAAATAATTGTGTGTTTTATACTGTACGTTTTATCCGTTTTATACGTACGTATAATACGTGTTTTATACGTTACCGTATTATACGTTACAACCCTGAGAAAAACAGAGTTTTTTTCTGAGATATTTCCAACCTTGGAATTGAAAAATTTAAATTACTTCCTTTAGGCCCATAGAATCACGGATTGTACGTATTGTTGTCGGTTACAGGTCGGAATTTTTTTAATCTCTCGGGGAGGGTGCTCACATAATCGATGCCAATAAGTAATTTGGCAACAGTTACGACATGATTTGGATTTTTTGGTCATTTTGGCAGCCTTAGCGAATAATTACGAACTTGGAAATAGTTACGACATTATTTGGATTTATTTGACCTTGTGATTAGTGTTGCAAAACGAAAAAAAAAAATCGTAACTTTATGCGTTTTGTTTTTACAGCATTATATTTATTTTTGCGCTACGTTATTTCGTTATGGAACAGAAAAATATTATATTTTCTTATGTTATAACTAGGGTTTCTCATTTCCCGTAGAAATTCAAATCCCGGGAAGCCGGGACAAAAAATGTTAAATTCCCGGGATCCCGGGAAATCCCGGGAAACGCTAAAAGCTAGATTTTTTTAATTAGGTGGCAGAAAAATGTGTAAAATTAAAACAGCACAAAAAATGTGCTATTGATTTTTAAATTTCCATTATTTTTAATTAGAAAAACTTCAAAAATTAAATAAATAAATAATACATAAAAACAAAACAAAAATAAATTCATAATACTAATTTTTAAATAATTTTTCAAAAAACTAGGTTGTCAATGGCGCCATCAATCAATTTTGTCCGAGTTTTCGTGACGAAACGTCCTGCCGCAGAAAAAGCTCTTTCCGATTCAATTGATGTCGGTGTGATAGTCATTAGTGAATTGTATAATCTAAATTATTTGTACTCTGCTTAGTTGCTTCAAAAATTACCAATTCTTTTGTAATGTTTGTAACGTCATATGATACATGTTCTGTGATACAATCAAACCAAAATCACAATAACAACGGTACCTCTCAGCACCATAAGACAAAAAATATTGGACCCTCAGTCCGTATTTTGCAATTGAACATTGAAAGCATTAGCAAGTCAAAAACTGAACGTTTAGAAAGAGTATTAAAGTTATTATTTCAATATCAACGTTGTAATTCTGGCAGGAAACGCATGCAACAGATGAAGATCAACTTACCTCTAGAGGAAAAATTGTTGGTTATAAACTAATTAGTGTTATTTACCATCAAACGTATGGATCTGGCACGTATATTATGTCAGAAATCATGAACTGCACCCATTTACTTACACCAGACGGATGTATATCGTTACATCTTATTGTTGTTGATATATCGATCACGAAGATTGTTAACGTAAACATGCCCCTAAATACAGCGTGGCCAGCTGATACTCTACCATTATTTCACCACCCAGCAATATAGGTTGGTGACTTTAATAGCCATCACAATCAGTGGTCCTACTCTAATAACAACAACAATGGCATACAACTAACTGACGGGACCAATCGACAACATGTTCCTGGTATATGATACGAAAGACATGAAAACCTTTAGATCTGCTAGATGGCCAAGTTATTACAATACCAACCTCTGTTTTTTCACAAAAAACGAACAACGTAACCCTATTGCAATATCAAGGGCTGTCCTACCAGGTTTGCTACGCTCTCAACATCGTTCAGTAATTTTTGAGGTAGGTATCCAGATCCCACACGTAAACTCTACTCCTCAAGCTAGATGCAATTTTAACAAAACTGGCTGGGCTAAATATGGGTCGGAGTTGAATGCAGTGATTCACTAGATCCAACCCATTCCTAAAAATTACGATAGGTTCGTAGGAACCATCATTTTAACTGCAAAGAAATGCATCCCAAGAGACTTCCGGTGAAGAAGACATTCCTGGTTGGAGTAGAGAGCGCAATATATTTATTATTTGAGGAGCACCTTAGTAGTGGTGAGGTAGACGTGGTTGATGACTTAATATACTCACTGGACACCGCGAGGAAACAAAAGTGAATTAACGCTGTTGAAAACATTGATTTTTCCCATTATAGTTGGGCAGCTTTGAATCTTCTTCGGAAGCTGAATGGCTCAAACTCAGCTACTCGTGCTAACAATGAAATAAATCCAGACGACATTGCAAATCACATTATAAACATGTCTCGTTCCTCTATTAATCGCCTTGATAAGAGAACCATTAAACATATAGAAAAATGAAGCGCAAGTTTTAGGTAGATTTCTCAGAAAAATCTACGTATTTTAAGTTTTATTGGTTTTAATTTGTTGTGTTCATATGTGTCAAAAAAAAACCATACAAAAAATCATGACACCATATGTGTCAAAAAACATTTTCCTAATTGTGAACGAAATTAACTACTACAGAGGGGAAAAGAATTAAAAACTATTCGATTTTCAAGTGAGAAAATTTATATCTTTGAAAAAAGTAAAAAAATATGTTAATAAAAATTAGCGGGATACCCGGGATCCCGGGATGAAATCCCGGGAAAACGGGATGAAAATTTACCCCCGGGATCCCGGGATCCCGTTTGAGAAACCCTAGTTATAACCTTTTAGCTACGTTATTTGAAAATTAATGTAATCTTAAAACTATATTTAAAAATTATTCGGGATTTTTGTGAGCAATTAAACTCAAGTAAAGTTTTTTTAATCTCTGGGGGAGGGTACTCACATAATGGACCTGCCGAGTCCACTCGCCCGGAACCTGGGGACTGGAGTTATTCAACAAATTCGGCTGGAAACTTTTTGTTGCTTCCTTGTAAGCGATATAACTCGTACATGGTGCACTTTAGGATACTGGTGCATGGAACGTTCTTGTTCCTTAAATGTTTTTCTATAACTTAAAATAAAAAAAATTTTTTTGGTTGCAAATTTTTGCAAAAAACTGCGAAAAAATGTCTGAAAAACTATATTTTTCAATTGAATCTAGTTATTTGCAAATAATTGTTTATAATATAATTGAAAATAGACCTCTCTAGCATGATCTGGGACCGAGTTATGGCCCATTTTTTTTTTAATAGCTTAATAATATTTTTAAACAAAAAGTTTATTATTTTGTTGTTAAATTAACATTTATTGCATAAATCATAATTTTTTACCGAAAGAACAATTTTTTCTATTTCGGGTCCCTAGAAACAGTGTTCGGTATGTACAGACCCAGCATCTTGTCAGCACAAAAGCATCATTTTGGAGGGAAAGGCTCCGTTCCTGTCAATATATTTCATACAAAATCAAGGTCACAAACGGGGTTTTAAATACAAAATGGGTCATAACTCGGTCCCGAATCATGTTAGAGAGGTCTATTTTTTAAAATCTTTGGTTTTCTAAACACCTTGCAAATTTTAAAACAGCATCTCGTTAAGTTGAAAGTTCGTTGAGAAATTTAATTTTGCAACTAAGGAATTTTCGCCGTTTTTTGAACCCCTGTAATTGTTGTTAATATTGAATATGCGTATAAGCAACACAGCTGTTAATTAAAGCTGACATTTTACCCTGTCGAATGCTGTCAAGCAGATTACGATCAGATAAAAACCCAGACCTTGCGGCCTGCCCAAAGCTAACAAATTTTTTCAGACATTAAGTGTAAAATGGAATTGTGCAAAAACTATTAAGCCGAATGAAACGTTACAAAGCTTATATTTTTTGTTGAGGTTTCAGCTACAAGAAAGAGGGGTCAATTATATTATAAACAATTATTTGCAAATAACTAGATTCAATTGAAAAATATCGTTTTTTAGACATTTTTTCCCAGTTTTTTGCAAAAATTTGCAACCAAAAAAATTGTTTTTATTTTAAGTTATAGAAAAACATTTAAGGAACAAGAACGTTCCATGCACCAGTATCCTAAAGTGCACCATGTACGAGTTATATCACAAGGAAGCAACAAAAATTTCCAGCCGAATTTGTTGAATAGCTCCAGTCCCCAGGATCCGGGTGAGTGGACCAGCAGGTCCATTATGTGAGTACCCTCCCCCAGATATTAAAAAAATTCCGACCTGTAACCGACAACAACACGTACAATCCGTAGTTCTATGGGCCTACTTAGTTACTTGAGTTTAATTGCTCACAAAAATCCCGAATAATTTTTAAATATAGTTTTGAGATTACGTTTAATTTTAAAATAACGTAGCTAAAAGGTTATAACATAAGGAAATATAATATTTTTCTGTTCCATAACGAAATATACGTAGCGAAAAAATAAATATAATGCTGTAAAAACAAAACGCATAACGTTACGATTTTTTTTCGTTTTGCAACACTGATCACAAGGTCAAATAAATCCAAATCATTTCGTAACTGTTTCCAAATTCGTAATTATTCGCTAAGGCTGCCAAAATGACCAAAAAATCCAAATCATGTCGTAGCTGTTTCCAAATTACTTCTTGGCTAAGACTGCATTCATTTGCTTCCCAGCATTTGCGACTTGTTTTAAAATTTGATAAAGGTTCTCAGCCTTTTTTATCAAGTCCATGTTAAATATCTGGTAAAAAATGTTAATATTTGAAATCGGATCCATCATGCCTCAATCATATTCTTTTTCCTGTGACAGAATGCAGAGGGATTTCTTTGTCCGTACATCGTACAAAAGGAATGCTTTGTCGGACTTAATAGTCTTGGACGTCCAATCCCTACAAGTTTAAAGAAAGCATCCATCATCATCTCAGAACGCATGTAGTTGTGGAGCCTAAGTCTTAAAAGATATGTGACACATATTGTAAATTCTTTAACACAACACTTTTTATTAAAAAATTATTGTGATGGAAAATATTATGTCAAGTCAATGAGATGAAATATGTAACCTAATTTTACAAATCTCGCACCGAATCTATAATTTTCTTTTCAGAATTAGGATGTTCCTTTCGATTCACAGTATAATGACACATATTTGCCACTTTTTTATTTAGAACTGAAATTAAGCGAACTGCAAGTGCTTCTCCATCGAACGTTTGTCGGTAATCGAACACAAGATCCGCCAGCACTTTTGTACCAATATTTTGACATATGTGATTACTTTTAAAAAATTTCAAAATTTTAATGGTGTAAATGTATTAAAAACGATAAAATACGACATTATACAACAGCTGTATTAGAAAGCAAATAAGTAACATTGCTATATATTTAAAAATACCAATTTTTAAATTCGATGGATTTTACGGCTGGTACTTGGCGAAACGTGATGAATAATTCTCTATTGCGAAATACTACAAGGAATTTTATTTACAATTATACCAATTTTTGTTCAAAACATTATTTGTTTTGAAAAAATTAATTAATTAATTATTAAATCTAATTAATTTTGATTAACATTGTTTTAAACAGTGTTTAAAACAAAAGTGTTTAAAACAAACCAACTCTGTAGAGGGGGGGGGGGGTTGGGGTGTCAAATGTTATTCTTGCCTAGGGCGTAATTAAGCCTCGTCCCGGCTCTGCCCAGTAGTATGTGATATATAAAGTTATCTCATATGTCAAGAGCAGAAAACATTGATTTAATTCTAAAATAAATATTGCAAGGAACACTTGTAAACAGCCTTTGCTGAGTGATCTGATACTCATTTCATATTTTTAAAATTTTGTTTTTATCGTTATAACCACTTAGTTGTTTTTGAAACGTAAAAAAGCTACAAAAGTTTGGAGGTACATACCGACTAGCAGCACACAAAAGTATTTGTTTCGAATGCATGGAAATTTGTCACTCTCAATTTCAATGTTTTCCGTTCGTGAAATTTCCCTACTCGACGCTAAGGCGTTTCGTTAACAAATTTTCACTCACGAAAAAATCGTTTTCATCTCTTTTAGCAAGAGGTACTATTTTCGTAACTCATTTACAAAAACTGTATTTTTATGGCTGTATGTTGCTTCAATAAATGTTTTTTATTCGCCTAAATTTAAAAGTGTTACTTTATTACTGTGATTTGCGGCCTTAAAGTGTCACTTTTTAACTATTTATATTGTTGTCATAGTTACGTCCAAAATAGTAAAAAGCATTTGTATTTGTTTAAATTCTATGAAAAATAGAATTTTTTATCAAAGCAACCCTTAAATTCAAAATTTCATTATCCAATTAAAATAGTTGTTATCATTTGTTGCCATTGTTATACAATAATTTGGAAAAAATAACAAATATTTTGTCAAAGGTTACTTGTTCCACATATTTTTATTTTAAAATTTATGCAAATTTATAATTTTAAATTAGAATAAACAAATTTTTTTTTAATATTTTGCTTGCGGCGAATAAAAAATAGTATATGATGCACGGACGTAAGCTATTTTGGGCTTAATGTGGGTGCAAACTCCACATCCGTCCAAAATATTTAGCTTTACGTTCTAGCATCATAATGTACTATTTCATAATACATGCACACAAAGTATTAAATTTTGTTCTAAAACAAAGTAAACAAAAAATGTATATTTTAGACACACACCTAAATAGTAGATTTTTATACAAGTGGTGAAAACGTCTCTTTTTGCGTGACTGGACGGTTTGTCCACGAGACGCGATAGCGTCGAGTGGAATAAGTTCAGGAACGCAAAAACGTTTTTGCCACGCGTAGAAAACTCTATTTTTTCTACGCTTGTAAATGTAAACGATAATATTTACAAATTCATCTACTAAAAACTTACAAAACGACATAGCTAAATTTGACAGTGTAAAAAATTAACCATATTGTATTTATGTATAGCATTTTTACCAGTGTAAAATAATGTAGTTATTGTGTTCGCCTACAGATGGAAGACAATTTGAATAATGAAAATAGTTCGAAAATATAAATTTATTTCGAATAGTAGTTCGAAAATATAAATTCAATTTTACACTTAAACGTCAAAAAATTATCTGATTTTTTGCATTCTCAGATATATCTGTTCCGTGTTTTTTTTTTCATTCTCAGATATATCTCAGATCATATCTTTTCTTTAAAAACTTTTACAGATATTACAGATATTTTTTTTACCGACTGGAAGTCATCGTTTAAAGTATAAATTTAGGTAAATTGTAAAGGTAAATTATAGGCAAAGTTTCAATTAAAAACAAATAAAAATAAATTTTTTAATAAAATTTATTTATTTATTTAATAAATTTTTTTATTTTTTTTTGGCGGAAAGAATTCAGAGAATATATTTTATAACTGACAGTTAACTATCGGAGGAAAAAATTATACGATATATCTGATACAAATTTTATTTTATCGATTTCTCCGATATGGAAAAAAACTCATTATTAGTTTAATTAATTAATTACACACAGCGTTGGTTAAAAACACTGTTTTTTTTAAAAAAAACAAAAAAAACTGTTTTTTTTTGTTTAAAACGCGTTTTTTATTGTTTAAAACAGTTTTTTTTTGTTTTTTTTTGTGTTTTTTTTGTTTTTTTTTGTGTTTTTTTTTGTTTTAAATATGTTTTATACTACAAAGATTCGTTTTTTTGGTTTTAAATGAAAATATGTAATTGGAGTGAAAAAACTCCAAAGAAAATTAGTGTTTTAAATATTCTCAGATCAATAAGGGTCGTCTAAAGATTTTCATCTGAAGAGGGTCTGTACGTCCAAATGTTCTTAGATTCTTTGAAAATGCTCAATATATTCGGAAAGATTCTCAAGATTTTGTGGCTATTCTTAAGGATCGCGTTTAAGATTCTCAAGATTTCTTGAATATTTTCAGTAGCTACTCAAATAGTTGTCCCAAGATGACTAAGAATAGTTAACACCTCAATCTAATGGCATTGTTGTATTAATTGGCTAACGTAAACTTCAGAAATTTGAATTATGATAAGAATTCTGCGACCTACGTATTTCCGAGTCGTGATGCACCTAAATAGTTCAACTTGAAAAGATTATGGAAAACAGGTAAACGATTTGATTAAATAGATAAATTTGGTTTCTGATTGTAAATCACAGATTACGATATTGATACAATTCATATAAGAATATTCGCTGTAACGATATAGTACCTTTAACAAAAAATCTATTGAAAATTTGAAAACAACAAGATTTTGAATTTGAATTTTTAAAGCAAGATAATTTTATTTAAATTTAAAATATAACGTAATGTAACGGAGTTAAAAAATGCTGAATATGCGTGTTTGATTATTTTTTGCATCACAATTGATGGCCAAAAATAAAATCTAAATCATGTCGTTACTGCTTCTAAATTTGATTCATTTGTTCAAAGCATTTGCGACTGGTTTTAAAATTTGATAAAGTTCTCAACCTATTTTATCAAGCCTTTGTTAAGTATCTGATAAAAAATGTTAATATATATCACTGATATGAAATACGTAAGCCAATCTTTAATTTCCTTTTCAAAATTGAGATGTTCCTTTTGATCCACAGAAATAGCATATATTTACCACTTTTTTATTTAACAATTAAACAAATTGCACTTGATCCTCCATTGAATGTCTGTCGGGAATCGAATAACACATCCTTCAGCACATTTCTAATAATAGTTTGGCTAGTATTGACAAACGAGTGAACGTGAGATATTACATACCACAGGAAATAGTAGTAAGATATCACTACCTAGTCAACCCTAAATTTTATCTAGAAGTATTCCTTGGTAATGGCACGTTATTGCTTACTCGAGCTATTGCTTACACGTTATTGCTTACCAATTTTGCAAATTTTTAAAAGACATTTTCTTTTTATCTCTTATTTTATTTTTATTTTATGTATGCTATCCTATCATCATGGGATATGTCATATTTTATATGTGATAGAATTTATTGTTTAGTTATTCCTTCTTTGAAAAAAAAAAAAAAACAAAACATAAAGATTTGCGTTCATCAACACCTTACAACGCATTTTATTAACAAAAAAACATATGAAAGCTTTAAAATTTTTTTAAAATTTTAATGACGCTTAAGGTGCCAAAAGGTGGTCAAATGTATTAAAAACGTTAAAACACGATAACGTACAACAGTTCTATTGGATAGCAAATAAGCAACATTGCAATATTAAAAAAAAACAATTTTTGTTTAAAACATTGTTTTTTTCAAAAAAAACAATTTGTTTTAAACACTGTTTTAAACAGTGTTTAAAACTAAAGTGTTTAAAACAAACCAACTCTAATTACACACAATTGATAAAATGATTAGTTTCGATTCGATTCGAGCAAAATATTCAAAATATTCAATCCCTTCAAAATACTATGATAACAGGTCGTTCAATAAGTCCGTAGGATAAGTAAGAAAAAAACAACATTTTGACAAAACTCGATTTTTTTATTCAACATAGTTGCCTTCGAGGGCGATACAACGAGTATAGCGATTTTCCAACTTTTCTATACCACTTTTATAGTACGATTTCTCTTTCTCGTCAAAATAGGCCTCAGTTTCAGCGATTACTTCATCATTGGACTTAAATTTCTTTCCAGCAAGCATTCTCTTGAGATCTGAAAACAGGAAAAAGTCGCTGGGGGCTAAATCTGGAGAATATGGTGGGTGGGTAAGTAATTCAAAGCCCAATTCATTCAATTTTGCCATCGTTTTCATCGATCTGTGACACGGTGCATTATCTTGGTGAAACAACACTTTTTTCTTTTGCAAATGTGGCCGTTTCTTTGCGATTTCAGCCTTCAATCGATCCAAAAGTTCACAGTAATACTCGCTGTTGATGGTGGTTCCTTTTTGGAGATAGTCGATGAATATTATTCCGTTCGTATCCCAAAATACAGACCCCATCACCTTACCGGCCGACTGTTGCGTCTTTGCTCGCTTTGGATTCGGTTCGTCGACTGCTGTCCACTTTTGGATTTTGGTGTGTAATTGTGAAGCCATGTCTCATCCATTGTCACATATCTACGATAGAATTCCCTTTTATTGCGGTTTAACAGTGCCAAAGACTCCTCCGAAGCATCGATTCGTTGTTGTTTTCAGTCGACTGTGAGCTCGTGCGGCAACCAATTTGCACAGAGCTTTAGCATACCCAAATGTTCATGTAAAATGGTAAAAACACTACCATCTGCTACCTTTACAATGTCAGCTATTTCGTGCACCTTCAATTTGCGATCGTTCATAACCAATTTGTGGATTTTTATTATGTTTTCTGGAATAACAGCCTAATTTGGGCGTCCACTGCGCTCTGCATCTTTTGTGCTGGTACGACCACATTTAAATTCAGCCATCCACTTCTCTACCATTTGTCTCGATGGAGCAGAGTTTGGATAATGTTTATCAAGCCATTGTTTGGTTTCCACTGTATTTTTTTTCATCAAAAAGCAATGCTTTATTAAAATTCGAAATTCACTTTTTTCCATTTTTTTTCAAAAACAAAAGTTGCTTCACACAAAATGCTATAACTCACGAATAAATAGTCAGATTGCTGTCAAATTTATACACGTATCGTTTGAAGGTTAGTACTAAATAAAAATCATATGGAAAAAATTCTAGTAACGCCATCTATGTGTCATCCTACGGACTTATTGAATGACCTAGTATTGAAATAAACACAGCAACCGAAACAACAACAGAAACAGTAAATCAAATTCAATCTCAAATATTCAATCCTTTAAATAACCACCACCTGTAGGCGACCACCGAAACTTATTTACTTTCAGTCACTAGTTAGAAAAATATTTTCAGTCACAGTCATAAACACAGCAACCTAAACAACAACAGAAACATTAAATCAAATTCAATCTCAAATATTCAATCCTTTAACCACCACCTGTAGGCGACCACCGAAACTTATTTACTTTCAGTCACTAGTTAGAAAAATATTTTCAGTCACTACTTAGAAAAAGTTTCCTTTTCACATAGGTTTTACTATATGAGCAATTTCACCAAGATTCAACAACGTTTTGACTTGACCCCTTTTAATTTTGATTATTTTTTGTTTATAGATAGTCTTTGATAAATAAAAAATACAAGTTCTCTTAGAATTTTTTTTTTCGACCAGGAGTCTTCACAGGGTGCCCCTCAATTTTTGTTATTTTGTGATGTGAGTGCATTTTGACGAGCGATTGTAGAAAAACTACTCAATCGATTTGCATAAATGATATGTCGTTGAATAAGTATTAGAACAAAGTTTTTAAAAATGTACCCTGTTAATTTTTTGAAATAAGTTTTAACGGTGTAACATAAGAAAAAAATGGTGTAATTGAAAAAAAGATGGCATAGCCTTTTTTTTTTTTTTAAACTAAATTGAAGCTTATTTTATATTTAACCACTTGTGAAAGTTTAGGACTAGCTATATTTTTTGTTTTAGAGATAAAATTCGTTGTGCATATGACTGTCGGGAATCAGTTTTTTTTGTTCTGAAGGAAAATTATAAAAATGGCGATTTTTAGATTCAGATTTTTTTTTATGTTAAATATCAAATATTTTATTATTAAATAAACTTTTTAAAAAGCAATTTCAGTCAAGTTCAGCAAAATTTTGCGACATTTTGACTCGACCCTTTTTAATTTGGTTTATTTTGGTCTATATTTAAAAAAATCTACTTGAAGCCGTATTTTTCATTTATCAAAGGCTATCTATAAACTATAACAAACCAGCATAAAAATTGCCAAAATTTCCCATACAAAGTTGTATGAAAAATTTAACCTATTTTCGTATTTGTTTTATGGACAGAAGATAATAAAATATTTTATATATTATGCTTAATATATAGTCAATTATAGTTCATAAGCAAATTTAAATTATTTAATTTTAGTAAAATAAGAAATTTCATAGATAATTTTTAAAATTATACAAGTTGTGTTTTGTATGAAATCCCATATAAAATTTTTTGAACTTATTCTCTTATCCCCTTTTTGCAGCGCCATTGCGGTAATCACCGGAACAGAAAAATTGCCCTATAGGTTTTAATTTCTTAAATTTGTTTACAAATTAATTAAACAATGTATTCATTAAATTATTTGCTTTGTGTGGCTCGCTGCGCTCGTGCTGCAAACTAATCTCTTGTTTGGAAAACGCGTTCGCACCAGATACAATATATTTATCCCACATATGAGTAAAAAATATTTAGAATCCAAAGGAATAAAGTCGAAAAGTTTAGAACACTAAAAAAAGTGTCGAAACATTTAGTCAATCAAGTAGGCTTTGTAATTTTAATAAAAATTAAATTAAAAAATTTAACAAATATGTTATCCATGACAACAACAAAACATCAAATAAAAAAACTAGGTTGCTTTGAATTTTAAAATGTTTTCATTTTTACGCTTGAAAATATTTGAAAGCCGTCGTTTGGGAAAATAACGGTAAATTACTAAAATACAGATACAGATTTTTGTAGATTTTTGTTATGCTATGGTAGGGCACAACCTTAATAACGTGTGAAATGAACTTATTTTAGTTTTTTTTAATTATATTTAGAAGCGTTACGTAATCTGAAACCACCCCTTCCCTTTTTTCCCTGACAAAAATTACAAATCTTCAAAAGAAGTTCTGAAAATGTTTCTTATGGTATCCAACTTCAACTACTGCTAGCTAACGACAAAAATTACAAAATATTAGGTAGTTGCATATTTAGTGTCGTTTTTTTTAAATTAATCAAAAGTTGCATAGCAAAATGCAAATCAAAAGTGAACAAAACATTTATCAAGAACTCATGTCTGCACATCTGAATCCACAAAATAGTACCATATCTGGATAGTGGAACACTCATAGCAATTTAACATATAATACAAAATTCCGCTGAATAGAAGTAGCAAGACTTATATTAATTATACTTGCCCGACTTTAGTTATCTCTGAAGCTATAGATTTATTATCACTTGATACGAATTTTAAATGTTGTTATTGATATATGATGGTGCGTTCGATTTGACTGAAACAACTGAAAAAACAACAACAATTGCATTCAATTTTTCAGTTGTATCAGTTGCTTCAGTCCAATCGAACACGGCTGATGTCTTATACAATTTGCAATTGAACACAAATTGAAATGCAAATTAATCAAAGCAAATGGGTGAAAAATGTAGCAAGGATAAAATGTATATAAGTGAAATTGTATGTATCAAAAATGACAAATTTGATTTCGAATCAGTATTAATAATTAATGTGATAATAAGTTTGACTGACATAGCGTTTTTCTGTATACATATATACTCGTATGTATATACCAAAATATCAGATACCGTATGTATTAAATATTCTATATTAATTAATCTAAATTATTTTAATAAATTTATATGTTTCTTGTGTAAGGTATATTTGTTTCCTGTCGAACTCGGTTGAATAACTTAATAATTCAATCAGATTGTAGTATAGTATGGATATTTTTAACTTAGAAACATTAATTACTTAAGGGTCATTAATAAGGAAGGTATTTTAGTGATTACTTCTTTGATTGTAATGAATTCGATATAGTTTAATGACTGTTTTGGTGTGTTACTGGTAGACTGGTAAAGCTCTTTACACCAAATAAAATAAAAATAAAATCTCAGTGAGATTTGAAGGTTCTTGGCCCTTTTATTGATTCAGTTACATAACTTGTTAAACAAATATGAGTCACATCAATTTTTGTCAACTAAAGATTTGAAAAAGAATAAAATGAAACTTCTATATAATTCGCTTATATGAAAAACCATGCAATGATATCAAAAGATCTTTTTCCTACAATCGTTTAAGAATTAATCATTCCCGCACGCAAATCGCGTGCGCAAAGTGATCAATTCCCACATTAGTGCGGGAATGTCAATAGTCAAAAACTCAAGAATATAAGTGAAATTAATTGATTATTTATTATTATTATTATATAAATTGATAGAACAGTTACTTAAATTATTAAATTGCACTCCAGTTAAACCTTCATCTGATTCGTTATTTTCCAGCATTTTTCTTGCCACAAAAATTCACAAATGCATACAATTTGTTTTCCGCATTTTTTGTTTACAAGTTTCATCTATATCAACCATTGCAACTTGATTTTCACGATAAATTAGCAGATTCAAATCTTGACAAAACTAAACGATTCTAATTAGACGGTTGTAGAAAATAGTAATTCTTTAACGATTGTAGGAAAAACGTTGTTCCTAACATGTGCTCGAAGGTGATTTCGAACCTCAAGCAAGTACCAAAAATCGCTCCCCTCGTTTTGGTAACATCCTGCTTTCGTTTCGGAATCACCAACTTCGTGCACTTGTTAGAAAAATAACTATTTTCTATGATAGCATATGAAAAGTCTATTTTCATCACGCCTAATTCCCTGTGAAAATAGGTTCTTTTTCCACTAGTGTAAAAAGAATAACGAATTGTAGTTGCTATGGTTTTTCATATAATTTCACAAAGTTTTTTAAACAACGCAACCATGAACAAATAAAATATGAATTT
Source organism: Diogma glabrata (assembly GCA_963693315.1). Classification (NCBI taxonomy): domain Eukaryota; kingdom Metazoa; phylum Arthropoda; class Insecta; order Diptera; family Cylindrotomidae; genus Diogma; species Diogma glabrata. The sequence goes on from OY856186.1 coordinate 59,394,022, forward strand.
TTAATGTTATGTTGTCGATTTCTAATTTTATAATTTTTTTTTTTACTTTATTTAATTTTTTTTTATCAATTTATATGTTTTTCATTTACATTAAGTTTAGATTATTTGTTTACCTATTCCACATATAGTTCAAGTTTTTATTATTTATCGTCTACAAAAGCACATAGTGTGCTTATCCGTAGACATTTGAAGTTGTATTATTTTTATTTTTATTTTGAGTACTTATTGTATTTTATCAATTTTTAGGTTGTTGGTTTATATTTTTCCTATTTTCACATCTTTTATATCAGTTAGTTAAAATAGTTATTACAATTTCTTATAAAATTATATAATTAGTTTGTGTATAATTGGTAGACATGTATCTTCAGTACCTCCTTGAATTTAGAAATCTTCTTAATTGTTGTAAAATTTTCCGGTAATTTATTAAAAAAGGATAGTCCTTGGTACAAAAAATTTGCTCTGACTGTGCGGCAAAAATTCAAATAATAATTATCTTTTTGGCGTGTTGAATAATTATGAACTGAGCCTACAATGGCTAACGAGGCAGATTATTTTGGTTATACAGTAATCTTGTAAGGGTTAACTTTGGTATGTTTTTACGCTCTTTAAACATCTATTAATAAGACGTTTAACTTCATTCAGTCTAATTTTAGCTACAAATCCCCAGATAGGAAGCAAATATCGCACTTGACTCATTACGTGGGCATTAAAGATATTGTATTTAATATTTATTGGTAATATATTTTTCATTTAAATAGTATAAAAGATACTGCTCTAATTTTTCCCTTAATTATTTTTATATGTTGTTCAACATCCAGACACGAATCAATAAGAAGTCCTAAATATTTAGTTATATATACCCGATTTATAATATAACCCGATTTAGTTATATATACCCGATTTAGAATATAACCCGATTTAGTTATACCGGGTGATTTTTTTAAACTGAAACTTTCAAATATCTCGAAAAATAAGCACTCTGCGGAAAAAATGTCCATTATCAAAATTTAAGCATTGCGCGGGGGAAACACATTAGAGCAAAAAAATAGTCCCCCACCCCCCCTCTTTGTAGGTGCGCGGGGGTAACTTTGAATCTAAAATAGGAACCTCAATTTTTTACTGCAGATACGGATTCTACGGCTAAAAGTACGTACGATTTGACTAAAAAATTTTGTTCGATTCATGATAGATGGCGCTGTAAAAGACGAAATTCAATTTTTTCGATTTCTTTTACTAAGAACATATGCCTACGATTTTGTAATACTTTTGAAATAAAAAATATCACGTTTTCATTGTAAAAAGTTTATTAATGTAAATGGATGGTGAATAAACAAGCTGGTGAATAAACTAGCTCTACCGATCCAGCGACTATTGAAATCACGATGTAATACTTCACGTACTACCATCGAATGGTGTGCTGGACAACCATCATGTTAAAACCACATGTTCTGTCGCACTTCTAAGCTCAAGTCTTCAAGTATTACATCGTGATTTCAATGGTCGCTGGATCGGTAAAACTAGTCCGGTAAATTGGCCTGCCAGAACACCAGTTCTTACTTCGCCCGATTTCTTTTTGTGAGGCTATCTCAAAGAGAAAGTATCTTCAATAAAAAATTGGGGTTCCTATTTTAGATTCAAAGTTACCCCCGCCCACCTACAGAGAGGGGGGGTGGGGGACTATTTTTTTGCACTAATGTGTTTCCCCCGCGGAATGATTAAATTTTGAATATGGACATTTTTTCCGCAGAGTGCTTATTTTTCGAGATATTTGAAAGTTTCAGGTTAAAAAAATCACCCGGTATATACCCGATTTATTTAGAGTAAATATCGATTATATATCGTCCCTGTTATGCCAGGGTCACGAATGTGCAAAATTGTAGTTTTGAGATAATTGCATTTTAAAGTTTGCAAACGCTACTAAAATTCAGTGTTTTTGTTGTTTTTTATTATTCCAGCAAACTTTTTATTCAATTTGCTGGAATAATAAAAAACAACAATAAATCTGAATTTTAGTAGCGTTTGCGAACTTTAAAATGCAGTTGTCTCAAAACTACAATTTTGCACATTCGTGACTCTGGCATAATAGTGACGATATATACTGTCGTAGAAAAAATTGCATTTCCTAGCACGTCTCGTGAACAAATGTTTACTCACGAAAAAAACAATGTTTTCATCTCTAGTAGGAAAATATACTATTTTACAGATTTGATTAACAACCCTAATAATGGACCTGGGAAAATTTAGCAAAAGAATTTATCTTCCAGGAAAAAAGCATTTCTGTAGTTTGAAAATGGGGCTGAAATCTCACTTCTGTCTGGGTTAAGGATTTGTATATAGTTTTCGGCAAAAAACTTTTATGAGGACATGGTTTTTAGTTTTGGGCAGCGATGTATATCAAACATAACTCTTTGTTAAAGTACAAGTATTTTTTATCTCTGTTTAAAAATTTATTACAAAACTAACACGAAACATCAATACGTTACCGGAAAATTATAATCAAAATTCCAAAAATATTGTTAAATTAAATAAAATCAAACTTTTTCAAAATTCCAAAAATATTCCAAAAATTAGAATAAAATCAAATATTTAAACTTTTTCTAAATTCCGATAATATTCCAAAAATTCTTAAAAATTTAAACTTTTCCAAAATTCTAAAAATATTGCAAAAATTATAACAAACTCAAAAATTGAAACTTTTTTCAAAATTCCAAAAATATTCCAAAAATTAGAATGAAATCAAATATTTAAACTTTTTCTAAATTCCAATAATAATCCAAAAATTCTTAAAAATTCAAACTTTTTCCGAAATTCTAAAAATATTGTGAACTTTAATGTTTTGGAAAAATGGTGATTCAATAAGTTTTTCTATTTATGGCTATTGTTATGTAGTAACAATTATTTTGAGCGATTTTAATACTCCGACAAACATTATGTTCATGATGAACGAGTCGATGCATATTTCGTGCACTTTTTAATTTAGCAATTTTTAAATTTTCATTTTAATTTTGAACTTCATACCTATTTGTTTTAAGTTAATATTTTTAAATCATGTAAACATGTATACAAAATGTGCATAGAACTTTCAGGCATAAATACAAAAATATTTTATGTATAATTTCTATGACTAGGATCTTCTAATACGTTATGAATCGCTCCTAGACTAATAATTTTAATTATGTCATTACGAGAAATGAAGATTGTGGTTGTATATTTAATTTGTAAAATGAAAATGTATGTGTGTGATTGGATTTGTGAATGAATGATACAATTTAAATAAAAAAAATATCAGAATTCAAAAAATTTAAATATTTGGCTTACATATAAGAACTAATATTAAGTTTATTAACATTATAAAAAGTAAATTTAAATATCAGTAAACCAACATAAAAAATGACAAAGAAACAATATTAAATAAATTTATTAATTTTTTTGAAACACTTAAATTAATTATTCAAAGTGTATGTTTGTTTTTGTGCTTGTTTTCACTACCTTCACATATTTCAAATGTTCTTTTGCAAACAATTTTAGATGAAAATAAAATTCATCAATTTATTTTTATACGAAAACCATATAATATCATAAAAAGTTTAATGAAACCAGTCATTTTATAAAATGTTAAACAATAATACTTTTTCACTCTCCATTTTTTGTTTTAGGGAAAATTATTTTAGGGTAGATGTCTTTTCAGTACGCTTTTCATTTTTTTGGAGAAAAATTATGATTTTTGAACTTGCGAAATAGGCAAAGGGATTAACATTTGTACTAATATATAGCGTAATATACTTTAATCATATATATATTTATGACCTTCAAAATAAAACCCTTGGCGTGGTAGCTCAAATCTGTTATAATTAAAATAAATTATTAAACGAAAAAGTAAAAATTAGAAACTATATTAGAATATATCGTCGTCCCGTCCACCGTAGTTAAGTTATATTATTTATACTCGTTGTACAGGAGGGGCTCTCAAAACAAAACATGAAGTCAAAAGCTAATCCCAAAAGCTTGACGCTCAAAATTATTTACTAATTTTTCCAATCGGATCAAAAATACCAAAATATATCCTTTTCTTTTGTTAATAGCAAAACGAAACCATACTTCAGGCTTATCAACGAATGGATGAAGAAATGTGCACGATAGAAAGGACATGTCCAGGACCACGTTTGGCAACTGTCGAAGCATGGATCGAACATCTAGAAACAATAGATAGCGAAATAACAAAACCAGATGAAATGTTGTTAATGGGCGCTGTGTCAGAAAAACAAGGACGTCAAGCAACACAGCTTACGGACTCAGTCACTAAAATTAATTACGAAATCGAAGAAATTGACCAAGTAGTTGTCGGAGATGTTAATCAAATGCTTGAACAAGAAAATGACGAAGTCATCAAGGTTCGTCATGTATGTGAATTTGTTTTACTGTATTTCATACAATTTTGATTTTCAATGAACAAGATATTATTTTTTCTTTCTTGAATATAGTTAACTTTACAGTTAGATGTTGCATTTGATAAAGAAAAAGCTTCAGTTCATGAGGAATTTTTGGCAAAGGTGAGTCGAAATGTAATATCAATCGTCGCAAATCAATTGAGACAAGAAATGATAGAACATTCGAAAAAGAGAGCTGTTATTTTAATGGAAACCTATAATAAATTAAGATACTTATACAATGAACAGGATTCGTTAATATGTAAGAAGATTAAAATAAATACAGTTTTACATTTTTAGTTTAAATTTACATTTTAGCTGCGATTAATGGTGGAAGTTATGTATCGAAAATAGAGGAAAAACTAGACGCTGATTTAGAGACTGCTCGTCAAGTTCGTGATAAATTAGGAAGTGTATCTGAGCAATGGCGCACATCTGCAGCATTACTACGAACGTGTGCCAAAGCTGCGTTACAAAGTGTTGAGTATTGGACACTTGTTGGACCCTCAATTAAGCCCATTGAACGAATAACATTAGCTCTAGATTGTCGAAATTCAATAATAAGCTCATTAGTTGCATTTGAGGGAGCACAAAATGCATTGCCACAAGTTGAAATACCATATATAACACCAAGGCAAGCATCTGCTGTCAGACATGCAAATATTTATTTATTAACCGATATGGCAAATGAAGCAAGGTAAGTTTGTTAGGAGCGAATGGTATGACAGCTGAATAAGATTATTTGTTTATCCATTTTTGCTTTATGAATTATACTAAAAACTTCGTTTGTTCAAAATTGTATAATTAATACTCGGTATTTTTCACGCAAATACGTTATAGATACAGCCATATTCAAAAAGTTTTTGAAGCATTTCAACTGGGTACATCAAAAGCAGTAGATTGGTTACATGAAACCTATAAACGAACATTAAAAAAAGATTTAGACGATGCTGAAGATTGTGTTTTAACAATTGCTAAGCAACTACGACAAGAAAGAGTTAAACATTTAAGTGAACGTAATGGAACCAAAATATATGTTCCAACTATGGTTGATGTTATGTGATTTCTATTAAGATTATGTCCTCCTAATATATATTGTAATATGTCATAAATAAATTTTTTTATTCTATTATTAAGGCAATCACCATGATTTTTTTAAAGTTATTTCCTTTTAAAAATAATATTGGTAGGTCCAACTATCACATTCAGGGGCCAGGGGGCATGGTGGATGGTTTTTGTCTGACTTAATATATTAAGTTTTGCGAAGGCTGTTTGTTAGATTGGTTTTATTGACATTTATTGATATTGACAATAATAATTTTTAAATAGTTTGTTTCTTCAAAACACGGATTTCAAAATACATATATTGTTTCTTATGCATTTCTTTCTTGCTATTATTAGGATTTTGTACTTTAAAAAGTAAAAACGTGCCTGTCTGAATTTTGACATTATCGATTTTCTCACAAACTATAAGTGCTATCAACTTGAAATTTTCTACAGTTTTAAAATGGGTTTGTCCACGCCTACAATAAAAAATACTTATATTTGTTTTTTTCTATATTTTATCGACATAGACAAACAAAAGTTTTCATTAGGGAATCGAGTTGTGTTTAAAATGTCGGACAAGTGCGAATCTAACTCACTCGCCGAGGGTGCCGTGTAAATAATATTCTACGAGAATAGTTCTTCTAAAAACACAACTTTAGAAATAAATCAAAAACGGTACTTTCGAAAATTACAAAACAACTTGTTTTGTACCTAACAAAAATTTTTCTTTCATGTGACACACTTATGAGATCAAAAATATGTTTTTGTTTAAATTTCTTCTCTCAACCCCTTTCAAATAACGTTTTAAAAGATACATATTAACAATATTACCTACCTTTTTCCATTTTTCGCTGCTGTACTGTTCAAAGATAAAGGCAAAGTACAGGAAAAAAATTTCCCGTTTTTGAAAAGAAGTCGGAAACTATGTTCTCGAAGATTACAAAAACTTGTTTTAAACTAAAAGCAAAATCACCTTTCATATGAAACCCCCCGTTTTAAAAGTCAAAAATATTTTGTTTCAAAATTTCTACTCTCAACTCCCTCCGAAGAACTTTTGAAATTATAATGAAATTATTAATGTTCGTAGATAAAGAGAGGGCGGGACAAAAATAAAATTTCACATCTTTCAAAATAAGTCGAAAACTGTGCTTATGAAAATCACAAAAACAATTGTAATACCCAACTTGTCAAGGTTAAAAGCATTTTTTTCAAAATATCTTTTCTCAACCCCTTTCAAACAACGTTTTAAAAGATACGTCGACGGCTATAGTTTTTGTTCAATCTTTACAATATTTGCTAATATCATGAATTTTTTCAATTATTTTTTTTTGTAATTTTTGAAGGTGTAATGAAGCGCTGCTTCGTTGCATGACAACGAAGTGGCATAGCAGGTCGCGTACCTAGCGAGATTATTTTTAGCTCCAGACTAGCTGCAGCCTATGGGGTCGAGAGATGAATACCTGCTGCTCCAGCACAAATAACTGACTTTGTACGCGTATCATGAGATAATAACGGATATAAGAAGAAAAGCAAGTGAATTAATTAGACACTGGCGACCCCCGTATGCGAAAGAACCACGACCACCGCGTCCAACCCCTCATTCAATCACACCTTCACACATATACACACACACACACACACACATACACACATGCACACAGGCACATCAGGCACATCCAGACCCATAGAGCAGGTACTAATTAATTCATTGAGAACAACCATAGGTATCGGTTGTCAATTGTCAATGGTGTTAAGTGGTTTATTTTAATCCCAAAAGAACCTACATAGATTTATAAATAGTGGTCTTAACCTTTTATCCAATTCGGTGTATAGTCCAAATATAGCCAAAATAGTAGACTTTTATAATGCACCCCAGAGGTTTAGAGTACATCAATGCACTATACAATTGGATCATATCAAACTAATTAATAACAAAACAAAGTTGCGATACGATCCAGTTTTCGATTAAGTTTTCCTTAGTAAAATAATTATTTTTCTTTTATTTATATATACCAAAAATAGTTTTAATTAGTTTTTGCTCACACGTCCCTACACCCATATCCAACTATACACACACTCTTACACACGCCATCACACTTACATATATATAAAAAACCGTACTCACCCCATGTTACTGCCTAATCCCCCCTCTTCCGAACTTTTGCTTAGTTGGACAACATCCTTACGGCCCTGTTACAAATAAAGATCGTGGGCCCGGGTGGACAATCATAATTTAACATATACTAGCTCCAATGATGTGAATCAGCACCCCCTAATATGTTGGTCCAGACAATATAAATCAGTTTTATCAAATAATGTAACGGTGGTTGAGCGATAATGGGTTGTAATAAATTCAATTATAAGTTGACAAATGCAATTCGAATCAGCTTGATCAAATAATGTAAATATGGTTGAGCAACAATTGGTTATAATAATTTCAATTATAAGTTGATAAATACAATTTTAAATCGGCTTGATCAAATAATGTAAATGTGGTCGACCAATAATTGGTTGCAATGATTTCAATTATAAGTTGGTAAATACAATTTTAAATCGGCTTGATCCAATAATATAAACGTAGTTGGACAATAATTGGATAAAATAATTTCAATTATAAGTTGATAAATGCAATTTAAATCGGCCTGATCCACTAATGTAAACGTAGTTGAACAATGATTAATTGCAACAATTTCAATTATAAGTTGGCAAATACCATTTAAATCCGCTTGGTTGACTATGGTAGGCGTGGTTGTATAACCTTAATATGGTATTTATTGATGCAGGCAAAGTGGAACAGGTTATTGTTGAAGATGGCAATCGTAGTTGAATGACTCCGATATAATATAAATATTGGTTCAGGCACTACGTCACCGCCTATTGATGAATATGAACAGCGTAGATGACCGAAGCCTGTGTTTAAGTTGTCGTATAAGCTTTACGCCCAACGAAATATACTTACAAGATGACGTAGATATATGGCGGTTTAACAACGCACTAATGATTCTTATGCGGGTTGATATCTAAGGTCATCGCACACAACGAACTCCGGACCGATGCACAGGTTATTTGCATTAATCGTCCCACAAATTATTTAAGAGTAATTGGGTTTATTTCACTCAATTCTACTATCAGTCGGGTAATCTTCACTGGGATTTCATAAAAACTACCATATAATACTTCCTTGTTAGATACACCTACTATAGACACAATTTTTTTTTTGAATGCTTTTATTAGATTTGAACATTATTCACTTTATCCTAATTTACTACAATACTTAATGTTAATTGTAATTTATAAATTACTGCCAAACTACGAAAGCAATATAAAAGAATTGTTCATCTTACCAAAACTAATTGCAATAATTCTTTCTTTATCCAAAACAGAAATTATATTTAGTATTCGGTATTAGTTTAGGCTAATTATGATTATCATCACCAAAATGGCCATGATTGCTTTCTAGTTTTCTTTTTGTTTGAATATTAGACAACACAAACACATATCGATATTTTTTCTTTATTTTAATAAATTAACAATCACGCGCTACTTAATAATTGCACTAAAACGTAAAAATAATTATTTTATAAAACAGAAACAACAGAACTTATGATTTTATCACATAGCACAATCAAAACACATGAAAATTTTTCTTTTGAACTCTAGTTTTTCTGTCAAACTCTAAAATATCAATCCAATAAGAATATCCAGACTAAGAGTCACAATAGACTAAGAGAGCCTCTATACGTGGCTAGGCGTATTTACAGGCAAACGGAATAACGATCGTTGTGGGGGGGGGGGGGTACAACAACAAGTTGATAAACCGATAAATTTGTTTCCGATAGTTGCGGTAATTCCGATTACCTGTACTTAAATTGTAGAATATTTATAAACAGAAACATGGATTATGAAACGATTGTAGGAAATCTATATGGAAATAGCGGAATTACGAATACAAATTGAATAAGGAAATTACATTGGGAAATATCAGACAACTGTTTTATGTTCATAATTTTTTTAACGGCAACTATAGTAGATGATGACCATGGATTGAGTATACGAAATTATGTGTAAAGGAAAAATGAAAACAACTACGAAAATTTCTGTTAATGGTAAATTTGATGTGTGAGGGACAGTGGTTTGAATTTCAATCATGGAGTTTGAATTACCCTTCATCACAAAGGACAGGAAAAAGCACATGTCTTGGTCAAAAACTAAAATCTACTACAAATTTTAAAAATTTCCGTCGAGGCATGAATTCTTGTGAAAATGTTTTAAAGTTTTTTTAAAATACTCATTCGATAACATTCCAGCAGGCTTAAAAGTAAGAAAAATGGCGGTTTACTTAAAAAAAGTTAAAACACACAAAAGTAAAAAATTCGCATGGCAACAAGACATTTTCCTAGTCGACAACAACTCACGATTTTACTAACCTACTTGTATAATGTTTACAACAGTCGTCTTCAAAAAGAATTTTTCGTGTTTCTACTTCTTCTACTGTGGAGTAAGAGACAAATATTTATTTATTTATTTTCATTTATTTAATGGTTTCATTTCATTGGTTTTTCCATTCCTTTCAATGCATTGTTTTTCATAACGTCTTCGAACAAATGGCGCTAATAATCTTGGATCAACGTTTTCTTGCCCACCTGTTATCAAACTAATTGGATATCCAACAACGAATACTAAAACTGCACCTATTAGTGAATAGTACATAAAGTTTATTCGGAATAAAACGTTTGATTGACTTTTATTTTGGTCAGCGTTGTTTGTTGAACTCAAATTTCTGAAAAATTTATTCAATTAATATTCTACAAAATGTACTAACATGAAAATAATGTTTGTTCTTACGCATAAAGTGAGTTTGATTTCCAATTTATGTATTCTGTGGTATTTTGACAACCATCCGTTCGAAATGGTAATGTTTCGTATTTCACTTCATTGTTTAACATAGCTATCTGTGATCCTGATACTAAGATAATTACAATTATAACTGAAACTAAACAACCCCAAAACGCTCCCTAAAATGGAAAGTTCTAAAATTTTAAGTATTGAAAAAATAATTAAAATAAAATAAAAATTACGTGACGATTTGCCTTAGGTAGAATCAATCCCATTGTAAACAATCCGAATAATGGTCCAACAGTTATACCGTTTGCAGCAACAGATAAAGCAAACATATTTCCTAGCTTATCAACGATAAATACAAATACCAGTCCAATTAAACCTACAGCAATTGAAATAATCTGCAACAGAAATGAGAATAAATATATTGTATAATTTTTTAGAGAAACCCAAACTTGCGAACAGCCTACATAAATAGAGGTTTGACTGCAGGGGCGCACACAATGGGGGAGGGGGTGGGGATTGGGTCCGACCCCCCTCCTAAGCGATTATTTTTCAGCATGTTTTTTTTATTTAAAGTTAGAAATTGTTTAGTATAACGCCTTATAAATAAAAGATTAACGTCTCTGAATATCAGAAGATACGATGCAAAGTACAGAACTAAAGTTTGTGATTATTGATCAATTTTTTGAGGATTTTTTAACGCTAATTTTAAAGTTTCGAGGGCTAAAATTATCAGGGAAGACAGTTCTACATCTTGTCACTCGAACAGTAAAGAGATGGCCTGCTATTGATGCGCTGGTGTAACGTGTGAAGTTTGCAGGCTCAGGTAAAATTTGATTCATACAGACGATACAGCAAGTATGATTTGAATTGCCAATCAATTTAACAGCTCTCTGCTATGTAGAATCAAGACACTTCAAACTAATTATATGTATGCTGCATTCCCTATGTGAGAACAATATTCCATACAGGGACGATTAAATAACTTATATATTAAAAGAAGCTGTTTGCTATTAAAATCCTTACGGCAACGATGCAAAAATATTAAATAGAACAACGTTCTTAGCCAAGCTAAAAATATGAGAATTCCACTTCATGTTATTTTCAACCTCAACCTAAGAAGTCTAAGAGATTCTTTCTCTTCAAGATCAGTTTTTTTTCAAGAATCATACTTTAATGAAAACGGATTAGGCGTTGATAACCTAGAAAAACAGCAAACTTTAGTTTTGGTAGTGTTGAATTCAACATTGTTAGCAATACCCGAATCCATAACTGTTTTTAAATCAATGTTTAATAACTCTATGAAATTTGACCTAGTGCCATTAAGCGCTACTGGTGAGTATAGATTAGGAGTTTCATGAGAAGCATGGGGTGTGCCTTCATAAGCAAAACTATCATTCAGTGTTTTTCTTTAATTATTTTTGACGACTTAAGAAGCTCGTAATATTAAAATTAATGTTCAAATAATTTAGCAACAACCAGCAAGATTGATGGGTTTGTAGTTTGTTGGATCCGTTTTAGGCACCTTTTTTGGAACTGGGCTGTACACTACTCATTTTTTCAAAAAATTCTCTTCTATAAATAGATAATTTTAATAATTTTAGTAATGCTTAGCAAATGTTTTAAAAATAACTGAAGGAATACTATCTGGCCCAGATGCCTTTTAGTATTAAGTTGTAAAAGTAATTTCCTAATTATATTTTTACGAAAAATGATCCGCCCCATTTTGATAGAAACTACAGGAACTGGATTAGCTTGCAAATTTGGTTCCACTAATGACTTTTTAAAAATTGCGGTTATTAATTTATTTATTTCACTCAGATAATCTACCAGCCTTCCAGATTCCCTGGGTAGGTTGGTATATTATCTGAGTGAAAATGAATATAAAATAAAACAATAATATAATAATAATATAGTAAAAATTTTGATTGACCAAAATGTTTTAGTATCAATAAGTTAGCTCCATTCACAATAATAAAACCCCAATAAATGTTTTTTGTTTTCCAAGGCAGACAGATTGGTCCTTAGAAACGAAATTTTACTGTACATTAATCCTTTAAAGTTTGGTTTCAAATCTTCTATTTCTCTTATTATTGACGGTGGCTTAGTTTAATCGTCACTGAAATAGCAAGATTAACCACATTGTTCGTGGAACGCTTTGCTTTGAACTCGGTTGTTTTGGAAACACCCAGAGAAATACGCCAAATCCAGTCGTCAGAACTTAGTATGACAGATTTTGATTTCAAAACCAAAATTGTTGAAAAAATTTTTAGAGGGTTAAATACCAACAAAGCGGTCTGGACAACATTCCTTCTATTATTCTAAAAACATTTTCAAAAGAACTTGCATCTACTCTTACAACAATTTTCTACAAATTCTATAAATCTGGTATTTTTCCTTCGTGCTTGTCAGCCCGTCGTAAAAGAGGAACAAATTGAACTTTGTAGCCCATCGTTGGAACAGCATACTTGATAAAGGGGGTGAAACTTACGTTATCGCATTAGACATCTCAAAAGCATTTGATTGAATCTGGCATACTGTAATGACCCGTTATCATACATATATTAAAATAAAAATCCATTACAAAAATCTAGACCAAATTTCACAATTTCTTAACGAAATAATGCAGTGTGGATAAACTTATACGTTTAGTACTGTTTATTTAATATTTCGAAATAGAAATCTTTATATATTAATACGCTAACCCAAAATTTTGTGGAGCCTAAGGCTTTTTTATTCGCTGATGGATTCATTTCAAATTTTCACAGCTAACTGATATTAGTGTAACCTATATTCGGATTCGGATTCACACAAATCGGATCATAAATAAAAAAGTTATTATATACGGAAAACTTTTTATATACATATGCATTATAAGTTTACATACATGCAAAAACGAAATTAAAAATTTATTTTATTTTTTTATATTTTCTTTTTTATATATTAGCGAACAACGAACAACAAAAACGAAACTTTTTTTTCTCATTCATTTCAGTCGTCTTTTGTCTTTGAACAAGGACGGTTTTCGATATTATTTCGATTATTTTGTTTATTGATATAAAGATATTTGATAATTGATATAAAGATATTTGATATTGATATAAAGATATTTTGTTTGATATTTAATTTATTCTATATTGATATTATTTGATATTTTTGATATTTTATTTATTTGATATTTTTGATATATTGATATATTTATTTATTTCGATGCCAAGACCACGTCGTAAACGTGTGGATGTGAGTGGTACATCGAGTCGTCGGAATAAAAGAGATTATATGCGTAATATGCGTAATAATGTTGACTAGGAGGGCCCGGCGTGCTTCGCTACGCTTATAAATAAAGTTTTTGCGTAGACCACGCTTATAAATAAAGTTTTTGCGTAGACATTTTGTTGACGTAGAAGCAATGATTTCAAAAAGTGGTAATGAGAAATGCTAGCATATAATTTTTAATTTTTCTTTTTAAATATATGAATGATAAATAATCAGAACTCTAGCTGATCAGTTCGGATATATGACAAATTAGCGATCAAATAAGTTTTCAAGTAAGCTTATTTGATCTCTAACTTATTTGATCGCTAATTTGTCATATATCCGAACTGATCAGCTAGAGTTCTGATTATTTATCATTCATATATTTAAAAAGAAAAATTAAAAATTATATGCTAGCATTCAAAACAAAAGTCTTGGGAGATGTTAGAATTGGTTCAAGTTCAAAACTTCAAATAAAGCTCAAGTTCAAATAGAGAGTTAAACATTCAATTGTCAAAGTATTATATATTTTGGTGATTATATACCTCGCATTGTTGACTAATTAGTCTTATTTGACATCCTCATATATTCAAAGATAAAATCAGTTATTATTGATTGCTTGACAATTATTTAAATATGCACATTGGACAAAGTCACACATACAACTAAATATAAATCGTAGTTGTCAAAATTGAAAATTCAAAATGATTACAAAATGTGTAGCGACTCTTCAAAAATAAAAAAAAATCGGACAAGTTCAAAAATCGAGGGTTCCGTGTATATAATACTCTACGAGAATAGTTCTTCTCAAAACCACAATTTTAGAAGTAAACCAAAAACGGTGCCTTCGCAAATTACAAAAGAAATTGTTTTTGACTAGGAAAAAATGCACCTTTCATATGATACCACATTTGTCAAGGCAAAATACATTTTTTTTTTCAAAATTTCCACCCTCAACCCTCAACCCAAATAACATTTTAAATGATAAGTCGACCGCTCTGATGCACTCCTTACAACATTTAATATACCAGTGAATTTTTCAATTTTTTCGTTTTGAAATGTTCGAAGTTAAGGGTTACAGGAAAAAGTTTTGAAATTTTTGAAAATAAGGCGAAAACTGTGCGTTCGAAAATTACAAAAAAAAATTCTTGTGGACTAGAAAAATGTCACCTTTTGTATGACACCCAACTCGTCAAGGTCAAAAATAACACCTCTAACGAATGGGGTGTCATACGAAAGGTGAATTTTTTTCTAGTTCAAAACAATTTTTTTGTAATTTTCGAACGTACAACTTTCGACTTATTTTCAAAATTGTGATAAATTTCGCCTGTACCTCCCGTCCTCTCCGTCCCTCCCCCTTAACTACGAACATTACAAAAGACAACAATTGAAAATTCACGGCTATAGGAAATGTTGTAAAGAATGAATGAAAACGATAGCTGTCGACTCATCATTTAAAATGTTATTTGGAGAGGGTTTGAAATTTTAAAAATAATTATTTTTGACCCTAATGAATGGTGTTCATATGAGAGGTGAATTTTTTCTAGTCGAAAATAATATTTCTTGTTATTTTCGAACGCCTAGTTTTCGACTTGTTTTTAAAACTTTGAAAAAAGTTTCCTGTTTTCCACCCTTAACGTCGAAAATTACAAAAGAAGAAAATCACGGTTATAAGAAATGTTGTAAAGAGCGACAGCAAAAAATTTGTAATGAAACCCCCGTCAAGGAGAAAAATAATTTTTTTTCTAAGTTTCGACCCTCAACCCCTTCCAAATAACGCTATAGTTTTCATTCACTCTTGACAAAATTTCCTATAACCGTGAGTTTTTTCAAATTTTTTCTTTTCTAGTGCTCGAAGTTAAGGAGGAGGGGGCCGAAAAAATTTCACATTTTTCGTAACAACTCAAAAACAAAGCAGTTTTTTTCTAAATCAAACTTGAATCCTTAAAAAAAACTTATGTTGCACTGTCTCCTTATCTATGTCTATAAAATACAGATAAAAACAAATATTTGCAACTTTTTTGTTTCAATAGGCGTGGACAAATACATTTTATTTTGGGAGAAAATCGATTATGTAGAAATTCAGACGAACGCACCGCGGTCTCACCAATAGGGTACCGTTTTTACTATTTGAGAATACGTAACCGTAATTAATCGATTTAGTCAATTTTGACAGCTTATTGTAATATTAAAATAAATTTATTGAACGGGAATGAATTAATTCTCATAAGCAAAATCTGTATGTATTAGTGTGACTGTGATTTCAAATATTCATCCATTCATCGGTAAACTATCTCCCTGACTGGGACATATGTCGTCAGCTAAACATAAAATGCTTATTTTTGATTGGTTAAACGCATATGAATTCTCCGAACATATGGTTTTTGAGTCTTTTCTTCTTCTGTGAGACAAAATATACCTATAAGATCATTTCCTGCTCTAAACCTTATCTGCATAACGAAAACAATAAGAACATTTCCCATCGCGTTAATGGAGGTGCTGTTAGAACTGGTTTCACTGCACTTGCAGATTATGAGCATAGCCAGAGACACCATACTGAAATTTAGGAGCAGTGGAGGAACAGTGAATTCACTACCATATGAGTAACGATGTAATCAAATGGTACGCGGAGAAAACCAGGGTAAGGCTGGGTGCAGGGGTATTACTATTGCGGCAGGAGCCGAAAACCAAATATTAGCCCATGAGCACCTAGCCCAGCGTCTTTCAGGTTCAGATGGGTAGAATCGAAAGATGCACAAATTTCAACTTAGGAAGAAATTATCTGAACAAAAAAAATAGCAATCTTGTCGGACAGCCAAGCAATAGTTAAGACGCTTAGCTCATACACTATCACGTACAAAACTTTTAGAGATTATGTAGGCAAGCTAACCAAGCGTAGCAAATAAAGTAGTCCAAGGAGTTGATTGACTATCATTCTATCATAATTGAGTCGGAAACCAGAACCAATTAAGCTTAGACCAGTTGGATGCTTATAAGTGCTTACAAGTGGATCTGACAACAACTGGCAATGACTTACCTCTTTTATAAAGCTGGTAGGTTAAGTTTTGATCAAATCCAATTTACTGGTAAAAGTAAAAGTATTGTTAAATAAAATTTATAGTAAATACCGTTGGCAGCTACTGGAACAAGATGGATCTCTGCAAACTTTATATATTTCATATAATAATTGAGTGGCACTATTGAAAACTATCGAGCACATTATTTAATAGGATTCATTTTTTTTTCAATACTTATAATACATTAACAAATTTTAAGTAACGTACATAAGCGACAGTTCAGGTTCCAATGAAAGCGGAAATGATCTTAAAATAAAAATGTGTCGTGATCTGAACGACTGACGCTGAACCATTTCTGTTTGAGTCGGAATTGTCAAAAAAGTAGTATGAGTGATAAAAAAAATATTTTTTTGGAATTTGTTTAATTTCAGAACAGAATAGGGTGGTCCGAAAAATTTCTGTAGTTTTAAATTTAGGGTAATTTGGAAAATAAATTACGAGAGAACGCCTCGCCCGATTCTGTTTGGTGTGTATTGGAAAGATAAAAAACTAACCGACTGAACATATACACAGAACATTTTTGTTTACACTGTTAAAAATATTAAGAATTTTATTTAAAGATGACGCTGATTTAGATATAAAGATATTAATTTTTAAGGATGTGCTTCCAGGTAAAAAAAATTAATTTTAGTTGAAATTCATGATCTGGACGACAATCGCTGAACGCGACCATTTTTGCCCGACTTCGTACTTGCCATACAATACAAAAACATATCTTTTTAGAAAATTTTTAGAGTATTAAAATTGAGAACATGGTTGTTCAAAAGATTTCTGGAAATTTAAACTTAGGCTAACTTTGAAATCAAATTACAAGAAAGTGGTTCACGAGATATCAGCTGCTTATGTGCGTTGGAAAGGTAATTGCTTATGCTTATGGAATATGAAAAGATAAATAGTTGAATATTGAATAGACAGTTAAAACTATAAAGCATAAGCTAATATAATAACGATAGTTAGCACTGTTTATATGTGTGTATAAATATTCTGTTTCCTTACGTGTAGCTTAAATTTAAAAAAATATTGTTATTTTATTACTATACCTTCATTGTATTACTTGAAGTTTTCTCCGTTGTATTCGGATATCTTTAATTTTACAAATAAAACAGATATTAATTAAATCATAGAAATTTAAACGCACTTACATTGGTTGAACAATATCAATGTATATTGCACCTGCAGTGCTATTAATAGCAGATGACATAGATGATAATGCTGCTGAAATCACTCCAGCCATGAATATTCCAGTTAAACCTGGAATGTTACGTGTTACATCCATTACAAAATATGGCATAATTTGATCAGGTTTTTTAACAACACCAATTGTAACCGGGTCACAGGTTTCATATTGAGCATAAACTATAACCCCAAAAAGTATACAAAAACTTCGTAATACATTCTGTGTAATGGTAAATGTCCACAAAGCTTTTTTAGTATCTTCAAACGTAGGTACAGCAAGTAGTCTTTGCATGGCTTCTGGTACAACAGCAGTCGTGGCAATCACTAAGAATGTAAATCCTATAGTGACTGTAAAAAATGATGAACGAGATGCTGTTGATGTATCCATACTTGAGTAAATAAAAATGATATATTTTATAAAGATAACTTTATTGTTTTATAAAAGTTAATACTTAAACCAAACAAAACGTCCTCCACGTTCAGCCGCATCGTATAAACTATAAATTCCCCCCACTTTGTATATACCTAAGACTATTACTGATACAATCCCAACAACAATTGAAACAAATTGAATTGTATCAGTCCACACAACAGCTCGTATACCTCCAAGAGTTGTATAAAATATACAAATGATACTCATAATTGTAGCCATTGCATAAATATTGAAACCAGCAACTTGATTAATTGTAACTGCAGGAGCATAAATAATGATTGGTAGAAAAATGACAGCACTTAAAGAGTATAGGATGCTTGCTAGTTTACGACATCGATAATCAAATCTCTTGTGTAAATATATGAATGTGGATGGAACTTGTAGTTCATAAAATACTGGTAAGTAAACATTTGATATTATCGGTGGTACAACAATAACTGAGACCCAAAGGGCCCATAGCTGTGTTCCATAGCGGTATACTTCGGATGGTGTTCCTGTTATTGCAATTGCTGAAAAATATCTGTAAGAGAAAAATTAATATAGTTACACTTTTCGTATTGGATTGAAACAGCTATTTCAGCGGAATGAAAAGAAAAAAAGTCCAAGCGGCACGTAGATCCGCTAGAAATAGGTAGATTTCGAGATCAGACAGTTTTGTGTACCAGTAGAATCTGATGTATCAGATTAGTTTAAACAACACAAACTAATTTCAAGCAGATATCGAACAAATTTTAAAAAGAAAATTAGCTACATATAAGCAAAACTATATCTATTCAATTTTGCAACAAACAAATATCAAATCTACCACAGAATATGTGTGTGACAATTTATGACACAAACCTACGCTATATCATATGTCGTCCAATTACTGCAAAATATCAAAATAGTTTATTTCTAAGAAAAAAAATGTATTTCTTCTATTCAAACCTTTTTATTTTTTTTTCATTGACTGTTATAAGGTTTTTGGAAATTGTAGTTATGGATTGTTGCAAACTTTTTTGTTGAAGCCAACAAGTCAAAAACCTCTAACTGCAGAGGTTTATATTTATAAGAAACGGATTAAAATGTTTCCACAGATTCTAAATTTATGAAGTTTTTAAAAATATTAGTATCAAAACGGCCGTTATAACGGATTAAAAACACGAATGTTTTTTCTAGTATAAAGCCTCTAGTTATTTAACCATGTGTCAGATTTTTCTGATTTACGAACCTGTCCAAGATATTAATAAAACACACATGTTTACGGAAGGTTTTTTGATCTGGCTCTACAAATGCGACCGTGAGAGTGCCGGTTGATTCAAACGCATTTTGTGTTTTACAAGCTTTTTTATTGGAACCGCTCACTCAAAAACCTCCAACCAGTGGCGTAGCTAGCATGGGTGGCACCCGGGGCGGATATTGTGGTGTCACCCCAAAAATAAAAACTGTCAATAATAATAAAAAGCCGATAAACGTAATTTATAATTTTTTTTAATTAATACAAATGAGCATTATTATTATAAGCCCGCAAGTAATTTTTAACTAATTTTAATTTGCTGAAACTCCTCTCACACGAAGCCACTAATACGCAAATAGTCATAAATAACTTTAGTGCGACCGTAAGATTCGGAAGAAATTCTAAAAAATCCCATTCTACGATGAATTTCAAAAAGTCTAGGTACACCCAGTTAGAAACTGTAACATTGGCCGCTTTTAAATGCCTCCTCACCCTTTGTATCTCTATGAGGAGTTCTGTTGCCAATACCGCATCATAAAAACCAGTAAATTTTGATACCGATAATTTTAACTCTTCACTGTTCGCCAAAAGCTAAGTGTTTGTCTGCACAACCTCGAACAATGAAGCTAAATCTTGAACTGACTTCAGTCTAGTTCGGAGTTCAACACTGAATCGGTCAAGACATTCCAACATGTCCTTTTTAAGTTGAGCTCTCAGTGTCAGTCCAACATCAGGTGCAAACTCACCACCCGTTCGTTTTTTGCGTTTTTATGACGAATTCGGCTTTCCATTGGAATGTCATAGTCCTCCGATTTTTTCGCAGCAAGATCTATTGCCTCTTCTACAATGAGACTTCGTTATGAATTGACTCTATTTTTGTAGCTAATTGATCAATATTCAAGCCCGTGCTTTGCAATCCAATCTGAGCACAGATATTATTTCTCTTAGAATATCATTCCAAAACAAAAGATAGCAAAGAAACGAAAAATCACATGCTGCATTGTTAAGGTTCTGTGCAGCGCCTCTAGTGTCTACATTTTCTTGTTGATCACTTAACTTCTCAATTTCAGCCACAATCCCATCAAAGTTTTCGGCCAATACTTTTACAGCATCATAATGAGCACTCCAATGCGCTGTTAAGAGTATTTTAACAGTTGCTTTGTTGTGTTTAGCAAGTACTTCCCAGTGGCTAGTCGAAGCAGAAAAACATGTAAAAATGGCTTCCACTGACGAGTGTTGGCCGTATAAATTAATTGAATGATCTTTGCAGCCCACAAAAATTGCCTTGTTATTTTTTGCTTTAATAATAGCTTGCACTTCTCCATGTATACTACTCATAACAGCTGCATTATCATAA
Organism: Diogma glabrata; assembly: GCA_963693315.1. NCBI lineage: Eukaryota > Metazoa > Arthropoda > Insecta > Diptera > Cylindrotomidae > Diogma > Diogma glabrata. The sequence goes on from OY856186.1 coordinate 59,414,852, forward strand.
CCTTTGGGAGCGACAATTCATAACATCTATACCATCATTTTCAAGAAATACCATCATTTTCACTGCAAAAAACATGTCCTATTTCCAATCAAAATGCAGTTGTCTCAACCTCACCGTGCGGGCAGATATGGCGAATCGAAATACGAAATTGATTCAACAACCGTACAATGATAAGCCGATGCAGTTGAGACAATCAGATGAAATATTTATGTGGAAATAAAATATAGTTCAATTAATCTCAAATACTTAAATTTTAAAATGAAAAATTCATGATATAAGGCCAAAGAAATATGTTTTCATGGAAATAGTTATTAACTTTATTCAACTACTGTTATATTGGATAGCACTTTATATTTTAATTACACCTCATTCTGTTATCAGGAAAATGTTACTGAGTAGTTGTCCCAATCACGGTGAAATCGTTTGTAAATATCTTTTCTTTGCATGAATAATAAACTGCCATCTTCGAGATGAGGTTATCATTACTTCAATTTTTTTTTCAGTGTAAGAATTTCATCGCTTAAATCAGCGGCTTTTTTCCACGTAAAGGAAAAAATCCAAGGAATACTTCCTTGATTTCCACTTTACTACCATCAATTTTCACATAACGAATCACTTCTGACATTTGATCAATATGTGAAATGTCAGGTGTGCTATCAAACATAATTCCAAAATAATTAACCGATTTAATTTCGTTGACAAGCTTAAACTTTACGTGGATCGCTAAAACATTTATGAACTCATTTTGTATATCTGGTGACAAATATGATACCTTTGGTGATTTACCATGCTCCAAATTCAAAATGTGTTCTTTTAACACTACATCATACTTTGACAATAGTTTGCTTAATTCTAAGAAATTGCCTTTATTTGAAGAACTTTGTCCTTCATCATGTCCATGAAATGCTGGGTTTTGTTTAGATAAAAACAAAGTTATATCCAATAATCTTGATAAAAGATGTTTCCACTTCTGTTTTTTATTGTATATTAATTGCAAGGCTGCGTCTCGTATCGTTTTATGAATTTTCAACCTCATTTCCAAAGTTTTCCACTTTTCAAAATTCTCCAGATGTTCATTTGAAGTTTCATGCTCCGCCACTTTGGGATTTAGTTTCCACCGCTCCTGATATCCAGTAGTAAATGTTGATTTTGTATTATTATTATTGGTGACAGCAAATACACGACAACAGAAGCAATACAGGACGCAAGTTATTATTTACAGGAGAATAAACAATCCATGGCCGTAGAATTTTTTCACCTTTATTCCTCATTTTATAAAACCATTCTTTAGAAAGATGGCGAACATCACCTTTTATGTCTAACCCGTGTCTAGATACAGTAACAAACGACCCTTCTCTATTTTGAAAATGTTCACTTTCTTTTTTTATGATTTCAATGCGAACATTACCAGAGACGAGTATATTCCAATGTGATACATCTCTTAAGTCCTGAAGTGATTCACCCATGCAAATACTGTCTTCGATAGTAGAAGCATTAGCGGCATTATCACTGTCATTTTCATTATTCCTTTCTAATTCGTCATCATAGGTTATCATTATTAATTCTGTATTGTTGCTGTTACTTTCCGAAGATGAGCCAATATTCTCTGAAACATTCGTTGCATCAACGTGATAATCAGTTTCTTTTGATGAACCTTGGATATCATCGGGTTTTGTAACATATTTATAGATTTGGTCTTTCTCTGCTGGAACCAACTTTTTCTTTAAAAATTATGAACTCCTCGTGGCATATTTATTTTTTGGGATATTTGCTAAATGAAATCTAAAAAAATATTTTTAATTATAGTATAGGTATCAGCAAAGCATTAATTCTAAATATATTTGTAGGATACATAATAGGTACATAGTTCATAATAAGTACGGTGTTAACGACTAAATACACCGCCAAGAAAATTAATTTATTTAAATTTCCTTGTAACAACTTATATTAAATAATATTTGATAAAATGGAATATACAAATCATAGCCAAATATTATAAGGAACTATTTAAAAAAATATAAGTATGAAATCCTAAAAGATATTTTATATAAAGAATTGAAACCAAAATTAAATATCCAATTAGAATCATGCTCAATAATTTACAAAATTGAAAGTGATTTTTGTGAAAAATTTTACATCGGGAAAACCGGAAAATGTTTTAAAGACTGATTTAAGGAATACCTGCCTAAGAAGAAAAATAAACAAAATTTAAAGTTTATTTTGCAAACCACTTACATAGTTAATAACAATAGCTACACCACTTTTAAAAAAAGTTGAAGGCTTTACATTTATGAAGCCAAGGATCTTTAAAAGAATCACTTGATGAGTTTAAAATTTCCAAGGTATTTAAAACCCAACAAAATGTACTTTAAAATGATAAACTTTCATTTAATTCAAATATATAAATATATAAAACTGAAAACAAACAGTATGAGTATGTATCAACCTACAAAAATTTGCAAAACTGCAGTAATTGCATAACTGCCATTTTATTCCACAGTAATTATTTTTGTGTCCATTGAAAAACGATCTATTTCAATTTATTATTTGAGTTTCAAGATAAAGGAAAAAAAAATTATTTTGAGATCATTTACAAACACGGTAATTTGATTGTTTGTTAGTTTCCTTAGGTGTTTGCAATTAATTTGTTTGAAATGTA
>OY856186.1:59422510-59487349 GCA_963693315.1 Diogma glabrata
TTTTTTTGTTTGTTTTTGTGTCTCCGCTTATCATACATAGTCGTTTGGCACAAAATTTTTCCGAAATTCCGAGATTCCGAAATTCCGAAGCCCATTGCAATAGGTAGATTTTTATATGAAATCTGCCTAAACGTTTTGAGACAACATTGTTCAAGAAAGGTTTATCTGGTATTTAGGTCTAGCTATATTGCAATTAAAATCATAATAGTTTTAATATGTCCGTCAACGGTGGGTTGAACTACTCCATCTCTTATTCCTGTCCTGTTCTTAAACTAAATACAAAGTTGAAAACCATAGTTTAAATATGTTAGAGTTGTAAGCTATTGACCTAGAAATGCATATACATTTGGTAGCTGTCAAAAAAGTTTCATGCGGGTCAGTTTTTTGCCTCCTTCAAGTGTACCTTCCTTTTACCTTCTTAATGCTTTACTAGTATGCTCTATAACCAAAATTAGAGCCATAGTTGGGTTCGTATGATGCCATAGTTGGATTCGTTTAGAAAACTGCTCATTAAAATTCTCAGATAAAAAAAAGCGTTGCTCTTAAAAAAGAGTGTCGTTTGTCATATGATTGAAATTTAAGTACATATGCATCCAAATTACAATTGCCAGCCGTCCTGTTCTGAACGGGCCTTGTCAGTTTTATTGTTCTATGTCCCGTGTCCCGAGATAATATATATTTCAATATTATGGTAATGTCTTTCAGCACATAGAAGAGCGCAACTGCTAATGGCAAAAATTTCGGCTTGAAATATTTTTGTTGTGGTCCCTAAGACACTCCTGCTCCTGTGCCCCGGCCCGACAAGAGGGGACTGGAAGGGGTCCGGACGCTGACCAAAATGAAAATATTATATAGGCGAAAAATAATTTTTAACCAAAACTTATATATATGTGGATTTGATCTTTCACTAAATTCTTACCATTAATAAAATACACGATGATCTAATTAATTAAAGATGGCTCATATAATATAAAGATGCTTCAATACCGTACATATTTGATTACAAATGTAAGGAAACGATAAAAACGGTCAATTTTGCATAGTAAGATTTAAAAAAACTTAACATAGTCGAGTCAAAGAAGAAAGAATTTGTATGGAGACCTACAACAAATTAGTATAAAGCTGGAAATTTTATGAGTAGTAGTTGGACATATACTGAGTACAATCCTAAAAGTTGCACTCTCTTGCAAGTGGGCATCCCCCTTTTTTACCCCCCCAAATCCTAAAAATGAAGCGTTTTGTAAAATTAAAGTTATAAAAAAACTAGATAATCAATTTTTTTGAATAATACATCAAATTATAGGTAATTGAATTAACTATTACACAAAAATAAAAAAAGTGCAAAATATTTCAGCTTTGATAGTAAAATAACAGGGTGATTATAAATTTTTTTTTAAAAAAATGATTTTTTCCATTTCATTTTTATTATTGTTGGTTTTTTGGTAAAATGTATTACACAAATGTTGTAAACAATTCTATTATCTACAAAACAAAGAAAATTTCATAAAAATCTATCAACAATTGTAGATTCTATCATAGATTTAATAAAAAGAAACACTAAATTAAATATTATATCAAGAATTAAATACGCAACAATTTGAGAAAACGACGATAGTTTTACAGTTGAGCGAGTGAGAAAATAAAATTTCATAGTTCTTTCATTATGAGTTAGATGTTTCATTTATGTGGTCTAATTGAAAAATAAATCTTTGGTAATTAAATATTAAATGCCTGTTTTTTAAAGCGGATTTTAATTTTATATGAATAATTTATATACTTACATATTATAAAATGTCATGTTTAATATGCCAACTTCCATTGGATAGTAAAGATGTAGTAATTGTGACGAAGGGGTTGAGTACACTGAAAGAAGCCAGCATAATCCGAAATGATGAAATTCATATAGCATTAGAAAATGTAAACAAAATTACGTTGCATAAAAAGTGTAGGATTGATTACGTTCACAAACGAAATTTAATTAAATTTAAAGAAAAGGTAGATGATAAAGTCACAGATAAAGTAGTGGTAACCAGAAAACAAACTTCAGATTTCAACTTTAAAACACAATGTATATTTTGTACTAAACAATGTCAAACACAAAGAAAAGATAGAAAAAAATTTCACATTGTCTCCACAATATCAAATAAGTCCTCGGTTAAGTCCACCATTGAATCTTATTCAAAAATACGAAATGATGCATGGGGAATGGAAGTTTTAGGACGAATAAGTAATGAAATTGATCTAGTAGACGCTGAAGCAAGGTATCATAGCTCATGTTATGTTGAATTTTCCAAAGATGTTTCTAAGTATGAAGCACTTGGACGACCTACTGATTGTTCAAATCACGACATTTTTAATAAACTATGTGAATATATGATACAAAATGAAGATCAATGTCAATATAGTCTAAAAGATCTCCAGAATAAAATGACTGAACTCTCAGAAAATATGATCAGCAATTGGTCTGATTACTTTAAAAAAAAAAATTAAAAGAGAGGTTTCAAGACAATATACTGTTTATCGAAAATCCTGGAAAATCAAGCATAGTTTGTTTGAGATGTACAGCGAGTCGAATAATTACAAGTCAATGGCATGAAAAGAAATGTAATATTGAAAATGAAGAACGACTTCGAATTGTTATTGCAGCTGCAAAAATTATCAAGGAAGATATGCGCGAAAAAATATTTGATTCTGACACATAACCCACCAGTGAGGAGATTTCTATAGGGGGTAAAACAGATGCGCCAGAATCACTACACTTATTTTTAAGTGAATTAATAATAGGAAACAAAACAAGTAAGAAAATAGTTTCCAAGGAAAGGAAAATTACTGCGGTGGAAAATGTTTTAATGACGGAAGTAAGAGGATGTCGTTCATATGCATCTCCACTTCTGTTAGGTTTAAGTGTTTACTTACATAGGAAGTACGAATCAAAACATTTATTGGAAATGCTGTCCGCTTTGGGATTTTCTTTACCTTATCATACTGCAACGAAATATATAGCGGTAGCTATAACAAGTGCACAACCTACTATTGACTCTTCAGCTTTTTCTCAGTTTGTATATTATCAAATACCGACTTCAACACAAGAACAATCGATGGAAAGGGTACGTTCTATTCAATGGGAGGGATTGCTTGTGTTTCTTCAAAATCAGCAATTACGCTTAATGAAAATTTGGCAAAAAATTCGAAATATGTTACTGATTATGGTGAATTTGGTTTTATTAAACTAAAATTTTATAACAAACCGGCAAAAAGTGGTCTTGAAAACCTTAAGATATGTGACACAAGAAATATGATTTCGACTCCAGATAGCCTTATATTATCTACATTTACCAATTGTTTATGGCTATGTGGGTATCTTCTTAAATTTGAAAATCCAACAAATTGGAATGGGTATATGACTAGCATTATGGAAGGACCTGATTTAGATAAAATATCGGAAATTTAGCCTCTACCTTTTATAAATCTCGACCCATCAAATTTAACAACTATTTATACTGCACTTCAATTTGCAGCAAACCAGACGAAAAAACAAAACAATAAATTATGCATTGTTACTTTTGATCAGCCGCTTTTTATCAAAGCAATGGATATAGTCAAATCTGCGGATTCGATTATATCACAAATATTAGTACGCCTTGGAGGATTTCATATGTTAATGTCGTACATGGGCGCAATTGGTTACATAATGATGGGAAGTGGACTGGAAGAGTTATGGTGTACGGTTTATGCTAAAGGATCAGTTGATCATATGATTCACGGCCATGCTTATAGTAGAGCATTACGGGCTCATCTGTTAACACAACTTACACTGTCATGTCATTTTTTAAAGGATTTGGATTTATCAGAGGAACAGACTAGGAATATTGAAGAATCATATAATAAATATGATGAAAAAGTTATTACTGACAGTCAAGATATCTCAAATATTTATTCATTTCTAATTAATCATCTTGATATTTTAAGCGAAAAAAGTCGAACAGCAAAACTATGGTGTGAGTATTGGAAAATGGTTGAGATAATACGGCTTTATATAAAGTCTGAACGATTAGGAGTTTGGAATTTACATCTATATTGTGTTCAACAAATGATTCCAATTTTCCAGGCATCAGGACATTTGCACTATGCTAAATCCACACAGCTATATTTACGGACAATGGTTGAATTTTCTTCTTATAATCGGCTTACTGGAAGGCAGAAGTTAAATACCAATTTTGAATTAGCAGTTTTACCACCAACAAGCGACGCTGTCAAATTTCATTCATTCAGAGCATATTTTCAAGTGCAACAATTTTTGGGAAATACTATAAACCCTCTTGATTGGGGATGGGAAATGGAAAATAATATCATCATTCCAATTAAAAATTCCCAGCCTATCGCTCCAGATTTTTTACTAAAACTCATATTTTGTGGATGCAAATCGCAATGTGTATCGTATTGCAGTTGTAAAAAAGCTGGTCTTAAGTGCTCAGCAATGTCAAATGTGTCAAAATTGTAGTGGAATAACTTGCAAAAATACAATGCCACTTCTAGAGGAAGACGAAGTTAATGATATGAATTAGATTCCAAAAATTTATAATTAAAAAAGCACAATTGAATTTTTTTTAAATTTACAATTTTTTACAATCAGCTTGTTTTTCAATTAAAAAATAATATTTTGCTTATTTATTATTGCGTATTTAATTCTTGATATAATATTTAATTTAGTGTTTCTTTTTATTAAATCTATGATAGAATCTACAATTGTTGATGGATTTTTATGAAATTTTCTTTGCTTTGTAGATAATAGAATTGTTTACAACATTTGTTTAATACATTTTACCAAAAAACCAACAATAATAAAAATGAAATGGAAAAAATCATTTTTTTAAAAAAAAATTTATAATCACCCTGTTATTTTACTATCAAAGCTGAAATATTTTGCACTTTTTTTATTTTTGTGTAATAGTTAATTCAATTACCTATAATTTGATGTATTATTCCAAAAAATTGATTATCTAGTTTTTTTATAACTTTAATTTTACAAAACGCTTCATTTTTAGGGTTTGGGGGGGGTAAAAAGGGGGGATGCCCACTTGCAAGAGAGTGCAACTTTTAAGAATGTACTCAGTATATGTCCAACTACTACTCATAAAATTTCCAGCTTTATACTAATTTGTTGTGGGTCATCTTCTTTATTGACTCGACTAACAGTATAACCAACAAATCAAAATATTGAGATGAAATTTAAATTAATTGTTTTATGGAGGACCTAAAAAGACAACGTGAATTAATCCTGTTCTGACTGCTTCTATTGGCAACTGGTTTTTGAGCACCACCCATGACAAATATTTATTTTTCTCTCACAAAACAAAACAATTAACACAAACCATTCGCACTTTGAGTTTCTAATTAGGAGAATATATTGTTTTCCAAATTTAAACTTTAGTCTCAGCCTCCTCAGCAACAAAAGTTAATTCTGTTTGTAAACTAGAAGTTCCGATTCCTTTAACTTGTACATCGCAAGCAGAAAACCAACAAAAGCATATTAGTTTTTTTTTCTTTATAATTACTTTTATTAAATTTTAATTATTTATGGTTAACATTTTTTATTTGTTTTAGTTTAGGCAGGTATTAAAAATATATAACAAAAGTGAAATCATATATTTGCAAAAGCACATAATGCTAAACGCAAATAAATTTATAAATTATTAGATTTTTGAATCATTGACTTAAGTACATATCAGTAACAAAAATATACATACATACATACACATATCCACATTTTTATATAAATAAATATTTTTAAATTTATTTTGGATTTTTGAGATCAATTAAACTCAAGTAAGTAAAGAAGTAATTGGAATATTTTCAATTCAAAGGTATGATTTGAAGTTTCTCAGAAAAAAACTACAATTCACATTTTTTACGTGTTTCGGATCGGATTCGAACCTACCCTCGTCAGTGCCCGGCTCGATTCTTTGGGCAGACACGCTATCGATTACGCCGTTGAGGCGATGACAATTTCAAAGTTGAAACTTCTTCATCACTTAATTATTTTTTACTTAAGTTGAACTTTTCCACTGTCATTAGACTCCATATTATGGAAATGCTTTTACATTCTATAGGGGATTTTTTGCATTAAATTTCTAGACAATACTTTGTGTGAATTCATAGAATGGGGAACATTTCTATTCTAATTAACATCCTAAGTCACGATTGTATAGTCATTATTGATTGTTTCCAATCAATGTGAAATCAATGGCTGACACATAAATATTTTAAATATAAGTTATCTTAACTAGTTTAAAGATTTAAATAATGAGTTACATTCAAATTATAACTAAAAATACATATGAACCGTTTTTTTTGAAAGTGGTATAAGTCCACTTTTGGAAAAAATTGAGTTAGTGGTAGTTTTAGAAAGATGATGATGACCTCTTTTTATATATATAATCATACCTTCAATAGAGCCCGATATGGGGTGGAGCGTGGGAGGATAAATGTGTAAAATTTCTTCGTTGCTTGACAACGAAGAGGCTTAGCAGGTCCCGTACCTAGCGAGGTTATATTTTTGCCCCTGACTAGCGGCAGCCCTAGGATCGAGTAAGAAATCCTGCTACTTCAACACAAATAACGTAATGTACGCAAAATACATGATAAATACGGAAATGAAAAAAGCAAGTGAAATAATGAGACTCTGGCGACCCCCGTATGCGTAAGAACCACGATCACCACGTCCAACCCCCACAATTCACACCACACCTTCACATGCTCACAAGTCTCATACACTTCCCCACACACACACACACACACACCCACTCATATACACACTCACACACATATACACACATTCACACCCACACACCTCGATTCAACAAAATGCGACCGTATGACCGTAGGAAATCACGGCTGAGTACTTATGTAAGCAATGGTCAATTTTAGCACCTAGGATTGGGATTTTCGACTAGCACGATTGATCTTAAAATTCTGATAATATATGTCATTTGGAATTAATCTGATTTCATCTGCGGAAATTCAGGGATTGTTCTAACCTATTGTTATTCATTTATCCATTATTGTTACAATAGCCATCGTTAAATTAAGCGTTATACGTTATTATACGCGTTGTACATTAATAACCGCACCCCACCACTATTATTAACATGATGTAATTAGTTATCCTGCGTTTTTATCAAATGTCTTACAGTGCAACAAGAACGTAGCAATACTAGTGATAGTTACTTACATGGTAGAAAACTTCGCTGTTGTACCTAATAACACAAACATTCATATAATCAATTTGACACCTCCTTATAACCGGAAAAGGAGCTACAGTCTTATTTAATTTTTATTTCATTTAATGCTACTTTGGACGGTTTTAGATTTAATAGCATCTGGTTTATAATGGTACAACCAAACTTTAATGATTGAAAGGTAGCTTCTTTGGGAAATTTGACCTTCGCTACTTCGTTAGCTATTTTACCCATTAAGAAATAGAACCGCTAATTTGTAATAGAAATTTTAAAAAAAGAATCCAAAAGGAAAACATTGTTTATGAAACAATTTACCGAATTATGATGTAAATAATGTGGTTATGGATTAATGAGAATACCCACTCGTTTTTCTATTAATTTTACAGCGATTAATGATTGTAAATCAAACATAGGAAACTACATTTGGAGATATTATTAATTAATAGATGACTATAGGAAATCTATATGGGTTAGCGGAACCATAAATATGATTTGAAAAAAGAAAGGAAATTACACTTGACAAACATTACACAACTGTTTTAGAATAAAGAGTTTTATCGCGATTAGTGATTATATAATCTACATTGGAATAATATTATTATTATTATTATTAGTTTTTATTAGTTTCTTAGAAACCTTTAATTTTACAATTTTTGTTAAAAAAAAAACTCAACTAAATGAGTACATTAAATATCTACTATTTACAAAATAAATATTCTTGTATGTGTTATTTACAAAAAGAGTACTCAAAATTTAATATTTTTCTGTTATATAAATTTTTACTAGTTTAACAAATTTAGCAAAATTAGATTCAGATTTAATTTCGTGAGGCATCTCATTATATATTTGTGATCCTTTGTACATTACAGAGTTCTGTGTACAGATGTAAAGGTAATATTACCCATGGTAAAATTACCGGTAAAATTGGTAATATTACGTAATATTACTTAGGCTTGGTAAAATTGGTAAAATTGCAATAAAATTTTATTTACCTTTGTTTAATAAAAATCAAAGTTTGTGCTTTTTTGTGGAATCGTGGAATATTTATTACATTAACAAGAATAATTATCACAACAAGATGCCCCTGAAAACCTAGATCTTAATCCAAAATGCATCTGAGGTATTGAACACTTTTTAAACAGCTGTAGATTGAGGCCATCCAAGGTTATTGATTCCAGCCAATCATTTCATTGCAGATGATATGCAGTTCGGTTCAGCAGTATGTCTTTGTACAGTACCCACTGGCGAGCAATTGATACGAATAACAGAGTAAAATTTATGCATTTCATCGGTACACTGCGATGAACTGTTTTTCAATTGGTGGTGTAACAGATCGAGTGAATTAAAAATATTCTGTTGGAAAAACAAAATGCTTTATTTGGCTCTATAGCAGTTGCGGTATAGACAGATTTCTATATTATTTCTTCGCTTTGAATGTTAGATTGAATAATTTTATGAAGTTCGTAGATGTCTTTATTGTTTGCCGCAAGCATATAGTTCGTTTTCTTACAAATTGTGATTCTTGTATAGTAAGTTAGAATATTTGGAAATAATTTAAAATTAATTTGGTTCGTTTTGCAATTTTACTTTAAACGAAGCACCAACAGCAGTAGATCGATGGAATTCTCAAACGGTTAAGAACACATAACGCAACGAAACATTATCAGCCCTTCATTATAAACTTTTGTTTCGAGTTTGAGAAAAATTTTTTTTTAGCCATTTGCCTTTTATATTTTTTCCATGAATGAAACAATGAAACAATGCACGAATTAGATTTTGATTGTTGCCCGCGTAATTAATGTATCTATCCCATCGTCGGTTGTGGCATATGTGGAGTGACACGTCACACGTTTACTGCCGTTGACAATTATCAATGCTGAAAAAACGTTGAATGCATCGCATATAGTTTGAACATATATTAAGTTTCAATGAATATGCTTGGTTTTCTGTAGACTCACTTTTTGAATTTGTGCCGTTCAAATGTTTTATATTTCCATTCCATGTGTAATACTAATATGTAAACATTTTTGAATACAGTATTGTCCTTACAAACACATAACTTCGACATAATAGTGAAGAAAGCAGTCATCGTTGTAGCCAGCTGGTCCAGGATTTGTTCCATTTTTGCAGATATGCAAACAATGTGTTATAGTATAAACAACAGCCGATTTTCGTATATTTAACTCCATAAAAATATATTTGATTTGCATCTTATGTTTTTATAAACTATAGATGATTGTGATATAGTCGTACATTTTGAATTAATTAAAAATGCAACCATAATTTAATTTTTTGATCCATTTTTATATTTTACCTATTTTACCAATTTTACCAATCTTACCGGTAATTTTACGGTAAAATTACCATCAAAATATTTTACCGGTAAATTTACATCTGTACACTGAAAAAAACATGTCCTATTTCCAATCGAAATGTAATTGTCTCAACCTCACCGTGCGGTCACATATGGCGAATCAAACTACGAAATTGCTTCAACAACTGTACAATTATAAATCGATGAAGTTGAGACAATCACACGAAATATTTATGTGAAAATAAAATATAGTTCAATTAATCTCAAATACTTAAACTTTAAAATGAAAAATTCATGATATAAGGCCAAAGAAAATTTTTTTCAGGTAAATAGTTATTATCTTTATTCAACTACTGTTAAATTGCATATAACAATTTATATTTTAAATAAACCTCATTCTGTTGTTAGGAAAATGTTATCGTTTAGTTGTCCCAATCACAGTGAAATTGTTTGCAAATAATTTTCCTTTGCATGAATAATCAACTGCCAACTTCGAGATGAGGTTGTCATTACTTCAATTTTTTTTTCAGTGTAGTTCTGTGTTGCTATTTTATTGAATTTTTGAAGACAAAAATTGTTTGCATTTCTTAAATTGTAGTTAGAACTTTCACTTACATAGCTTAAATTTCTGGTTAAATAACTAGGCAGTATATTATTCTTGATTTTAAATATAAATATTAAAGCTTTAAAAATAATTCTTTGTTTGACATACATCCAGTTAAGCTCTAGAATCATTGATCTTATCAGCGTGTACATATCACGTTTTAATATTGATCTCATTGCCTTATTCTGCAAAAGTTGCAGTCTTGACATAAAAGATTACTCAAAAGATTATATTAAAATCAAAATGTCGAGGTCTACTAGCTTTTTTACAGGTAAAATATTAATATTGTAAAGAAGTTTCGTTGAGCAATCAAATTTCAGTTTTTTTATGTTACGTATACATTTATTCACTAGAATATGAAGTTATTTTATTCTGGTAGTTGCTGCGACTCCCTAAATTTGTAGCAGGTACCGTATATGGCTTAATACATGCGAGTGAAAAATTATGTATTTTATTTTTTGGGGTAGAATATCTCTCATTTTGCGTAGAATAAAATTACTAGTTCGGATTTTGCTTTTTTACTTATTGATATGATGGGACCAATCCAGTTTACTGTCGATAACGAGGCCTAGATACTCTGTTGTGTTATGATTTCATATTAAGTACATTATATTTTTTAGTTGCTCATAGGGTGTGTACATTGTTATAATTGAAATGTCAAACTAAAATATAGTAGTAGCATTACCCGCGTACAAGCGACATCAACTTGTAATTATAAATTAATATAAATAAACTAATATATGTTCTAACAGAGTGTTTTAATTACAATAAACTTGCTACAATTACAACAGATTGGCGACGAGGATGCTAAGTATACAAATTACAATATTACAAATATTACTGAATGAAATATAAAATTTTCATAACCACGTTGATTTTTTTGGTCAGAACAAAATTATTAGTGCTACAAATACGTGTGTTATACAAAACAAATAAAAAAATTTCACAAAATCTGATTACAACAGATTACAATGCTACTCATACAATCATCATAATCAACAAAAAGTTACAAATAAAGTTGATTCAAAAAGATTCCAAAATCATTACAAACGTGTTACAAGCCGATTTATTGGACTACAAAAAGAGGGGTTAGACAAATTACAATTGCTACATCTTACAAATTACAAATCACGAGTACTACAAATTGTGAATTACAAGTTACAAAATTACAAATTAAAGGTAATAAATTACAAATTATTAATTACAAATATACACATACGAAAAAAAATTTAAAATGGAAAAGTTACAACCAGCATTTACAATTGATAAGTTCGATAAAGCCAAAAAAGTGGGATCGCTGGCGTCTCCGTTTTGAAGGTGATTTAGAATTATTTAAAGTAAAACCTGAAAATAAAGTAAATTTACTACTTCATTATATAAGTCAAGTCCACAGACTAAATCAACTTATACTACTTCGTTATATAAGTTGATTTAGTCTGTGACAAATTAGCTCCTACATCACCGTACAAAAAAACATATGATGATATTTTAAAATTATTGGATGAATTTTACAATCCAAAACCTTTGAAAATTATAGAAACTTACAGAATGCATTTGCGAAAACAAAAAGAAGGAGAAAATATACAACAGTTTATACTGGCATTACAAAAATTAGCCATTAATTGCAATTTCGGAAACTACCTGCAGACAGCATTGCAAAATTACTTTGTATTTGGATTACGGAGCGAAATAATACAAAGTCGGTTATTGGAACAAAAGGATTTGACGTTAGAAAAAGCAGTGGAGTTAGCAACCACCATGGAAATTTCAACAAAGGATGCAGCTCAACTTCATCAAGGAAATTTTAAATCCTCAGTAAGTGCTATTCACACTAATAAATTTAAAAATATTGCAAATAATAGTACATTATGATGCTAGGACGTAAAGCTAAAGATTTTGGACGGATGTGGAGTTTGCAAATCGAGGCGCTAGCCGAGATTTGCACCCACATTAAGTCCAAAATAGCTTACGTCCGTGCATCATATACTATTTTTTATTCGCCGCAAGCAAAATATTTTAAGAAAAGTTGTTTATTCTAAATTAAAATTATAAATTTTCATAAATTTTAAAATAAAAATATGTGGAACAAGTAACCTTTGACAAAATATTTATTATTTTTTCCAAATTATTGTGTAGCTATGACAACAAATGATAACAACTATTTTAATTGGATAATGAAATTTTGAATTTGAGGGTTGCTTTGATAAAAAATTTTATTTTTCATAGAATTTAAACAAATACAAATGCTTTTTACTTTTTTGGACGTAGCTATGATAACAAAATAAATAGTTGAAAAGTGATACTTTAAAGTCGCAAATCACAGTAATAAAGTAACACTTTAATATGTAGGCGAATAAAAAAATACTAATGTTTTAAATAGAATTAAATTTTCAAATAATAATAATAATTTTTCAAAAAATAATTTTAAGAATACAAATCATTCAAGATTGTGTTTTAGATGTGGTTCTAAATACCATTTAGCAAATAGTTGCAAACATGTAAATTCCTTTTGTGAATTTTGTAAAGTCAAAGGTCATTTAAAAATTGTGAGTACAAAATTTAAAAATACGTATAAAAATTTCACACATTTAATCGAAGAAAGAGAAACCGAGTTTCTCAATAACACGAATATAAATTCAAATGCCGATATACAATTACGCAAAATTTTGAAAATTTTGAGGATGATGAGGAAGTAAACAATTTTAATAGATTAGAAATTTGTAAAATAGATTCTGATTATTACGGAAAATTTGGCTTGATATTCTTGTTAATGAACATAAAATTAAATTTGAAGTGGATACGGGAAGTCCAGTTTCGATTCTTAGTTTAAAAGAAAAAAATGAATTATTTTGTAATACAAAATTAAATTACACAAATTTAGAACTAGTTGGTTATTGCGGTACTGACATTAAAGTTATTGGATTTATCAGTGTAACAGTGTCGTACAATGACAAAATACAAAAATTACCAATATATAGCACATTCTCCATATAAAAGCAAACATGCTTTATTAGGACGCAAGTGGATACAAAAATTACAATTAGATTGGACGAATATTCTTAATAAAAGTACTAAAGACGTAAATTCTTTAAATATTCCATTGAATGACGTTCGAATTACCTCTCTTATTGATAAATATAAGAAAGTTTTGAGTGAATTTAGAAGGAAAATAGAAGGGATGAAAGCTTCTATTACACTTAAACCCAATTCTTTTCCGGTATTTTGCGAAGCAAGACCAATACCCTTCGCAATAAAGGAAAAAGTCGAATCTGAAATCGATAGTTTAGTGAAGGACGGTGTTTTAGAGAAAATTAATAATAGCCAATGGGCAAAACCATTAGAACCTGTGCTTAAGGCTAACGGTACCATACGATTATGTGGTGACTTTAAAATTACGGTAAATCCAAACATACTTATTGACGATCATCCCCTTCCTACAATGGAAGAACTTTTTGCTTCTATGGCTGGAGGTGAAAAATTTACAAAATTAGACTTGAGTCAAGCATACTTACAACTACCGGTTAAAACCGAAGATCAACATTTATTGACGTTGAATACACATAAAGGTTTATACAAACCAACGAGACTCATGTATGGAATAGCTTCAGCGCCTGCGATAAATTGAAATTGTATTACAAGGAATACCAGGCGTGACAGTATTGATGATATTAAAATAACGGGTCCAAATGGTGAAACACATTTACAGAGATTAGAACAAGTTTTACTACGGCTGAAAAATCATAATATGCGAGTAAACTTGGATAAATGTGAGTTTTTCGAAAATAAAATACAATATTGCGGTTATCAAATTGATAAATATGGTATACATAAGCTTCGAAATAAAATAGAAGCAATTCAAAATATGAAGAGACCAGAAAACGTTGACGATGTGAGAGCATTCATCGGTCTAATCAATTATTACGGGAGATTTGTAAAAAACCTTAGTACGATAATATATCCAATCAACAACTTACTAAAACAAAACGTTGGGTTTAATTGGGATACACATTGCAAAATGGCATTTAAAAAAGTAAAATCATTCACATTATGATCCGACATTACCACTTATACTCGCAACAGATGCATCGAGTTTTGGAGTTGGGGCAGTATTGCGCCATTTCTATCCAGATGGTTCTGAAAGAGCAATACAATATGCTTCTCAAACGTTGAACAATACACAACAAAAATACCCCCAAATTGACAAAGAAGCTTACGCTATTATCTTTGGAATAAAAAAATTTTCACAATTTCTTCTAGGAAGAAAATTCATTTTACTAGTTGATAATAAACCATTAACTCAAATTTTATCCCCAAATAAAGAACTATGTACCGTACCTACTTTTACTGCTATGAGAATGCAGCATTATGAATTATTTTTACGAACTTTTCAATTCGACATAAAGTATCGAAATACAAAAGATCATGGAAATGCAGACGCGATGTCTCGACTTCCAATACGATCAACAGTAGATTATAAATATGAAGAAGCCGATGTAGTAGAAATAAACTTAATTGAAACCTTACCAGTGAGTGTAAAGGAACTTGGAGAAGTTACAAAACGAGATAAATTGCTAAATAATTTGATACAAGGCTTAAGAACGGGAAGAGAAGTTCCAGGTCGCGATAGATTTGGAATCGAGCAAACAGAGTTCTCATTACAAGGAGACTGTTTGATGCGAGGATTAAGAGTATACGTACCGTCAGTATTACAAAATCGTATATTAAATGAACTACTTTCCACTCATTTTGGAATAAGTCGCATGAAATCACTAGCACGTAGTTATTGTTGGTGGGAAGGAATCGATAAAGACATTGAAAATATGGCGAAAGATTGCTCAAAATGTCAATTATTACAATCGGATCCAATTAAAGTTCCACTTCATTGTTGGGAAACACCAACCAAACGTTTTGAACGTGCACATGCGGATTTTGCGGGACCATTCATGGGAGTCTATTTTTTTATAATAGTCGATGCATACTCAAAATGGCCCGAAGTTCACATTTTAGAAAACATTACTACAAATAATACTATTGAAATTTGTAGAAAAATATTTTCATGTTTTGGCATACCTTCAATTTTTGTTTCCGATCATGGACACCCAGTGAATTCCAAAACTTTTTACGGTTAAATGGTATTAGGCATAAAATGGGCGCACCATACCACCCTGCTAAAAATGGACAAGCGGAACGTTACGTAAGGACAATTAAACAGAAACTTAAAACTTTAAATTGTTCACACGATGATTTAAATGCACAACTGTGTCACATCTTACTGAACTATAGAAAGACGGTTCATCCTGCAACAGGCAAATCGCCTGCTATGCTTGTTTTCAATAGAGACATACGGTCAAGACTTGATTTGATGTTACCTAATAATACAATACGAAAAGGTAATCTCACAAATAAAAAGGTACGATTGTTACAAACAGGACAAAGAGTTGCTGTGCGAGAGTACTTACTCCAAATAAAATGGAAATTTGGATACATTAAAGAAGTAATCGGTGAATTACATTACTTAATTAAATTAGATGACGGTAGAATCTGGAAGCGTCATATAGACCAAATTAGGGAAATAGGTTCAAATACATTTGATCACAATATTAATACAAATGCTAATCAGTTTTCGTCTATACAAAAAGACTATACTACTAAGGAATTGATTACTAGTGAGCAAAATTTTCTACAGCCTGAAATTACACAGGAAAATACTTCTACTACAACAATCGAACAATCTACAATACATAACGAAAATACTCCTACACAAGAAAACACTGATAAAACAAATAAATCCACTAACGATAATGATAATCAAATAACTGAAAATATAACCAATAATGAACAAACTAGTTTTACTCCAAACTTACGGAGATCCTCAAGAATAATAAAACCATTAAAAAGCTTGGATCTATAGAAATAGGTAACTTTGAAATAAAAATAATAAACTAAAATTACATACAAATTTATATTTAAATAAAATTTTTATTTCTTTTTGGTGGGAAGAAAATATTACAGTACAATTATTGAATTAAAATTTTATTAAGCTCACAAAAGAAATAATTTTCATTAAATTTATTCATGTAATTAATTACAACTCTTCTTTAAGTAATACTATTTTCAAATCTTATTTAAAGGGGAAGAGCTATTATGATTTCATATTAAGTACATTATATTTCTTAGTTGCTCATAGGGTTTGTACATTGTTATAATTGAAATGTCAAACTAAAATGTAGTAGTAGCATTACCCGCGTACAAGCGACATCAACTTGTAATTATAAATTAATATAAATAAACTAATATATGTTCTACCAGAGCGTTTTAATTACAATAAACTTACTACAATTACAACATGTTACATAAACTCTTTTTATTGCTTGACTATTTAAACGGATTAAATGATAGAAACTCATCCATGTTTTTATTTTTCACTTCAAATATCAAGTAGTTGGTTTTTTGTTCATTCAGTTTAAGATGACTATTCTTTGCCCAGTCGTTTATTATATTTAAATCTGATTGCATTTTTAATCTTAAATCACTGCATGTTTGCTCTTAATACACCAACGCCATATCGTCCGCAAGCATCCCGAGCAGAAATTTGTTAGGGCTCAAGTAGGGCCCTGACCAGGTTTGCCCTAACCCGGATCAGGCATTGGTAGGGCTGCCTGATTGGGCCCTGATCATGAGTGTAACGCTTTTGCCCTATCTGGTCCTGATTGGGATTATC
The DNA here is from genome assembly GCA_963693315.1 of Diogma glabrata. Lineage (NCBI taxonomy): Eukaryota > Metazoa > Arthropoda > Insecta > Diptera > Cylindrotomidae > Diogma > Diogma glabrata. The sequence continues at coordinate 59,439,388 of OY856186.1, forward strand.
GGATCAGACCCTGATTGGGATAATCGGATCAGTCCCAGATTGGGATATCCTGACCAGACCCTGATATGTATTTATATATTATATACATAAATTAATCAAATTAAAATAAAAACATTACAATGTAAAAAATTAAAACATACATACCACCTTAATGACTATTATTATAGTCGTTCAGCTGAGAAGCTACAACTAAAATATACATGAAACGATTTTAACTATATATTTCTAAAATGGATAATACTCTAGTGAATTTTAACCCATTTAAATTTTAGCTAGGGGTCAAATACGAAAAACCTGATCAGGGCCGGATATATTCAAATAAGGTTAACCCTAAAAGGGTATTCTAAATCAGGCCCGGAACAGGCCCACATCAGATTGCCCTAATAGGGATTGCCCTTGTAGGACTGACCAGGCCCTGATCACGCCCTGACTGTATTCAGGTTTTCCCTAACTAATTTCTGCTCGGGATGATAAGCTTACCATTGAGATGTAATGATAATAGACTATTAACATATATGTTAAGCAGCAGAGGACCAAGAAGTGATCCCTGTGGAACTCCATATTTAATTGTGTTAGAGCTGCCTATAATAGAATTTATTTTGACCGATTGCTGTCTGTGTGCAAGATAGCTTGCAAAAAATTTCTAACTTTTCCCTTGTACACCTATTTCATGCAATCGTTCAATTAAATATTTATGACAGACACAGAGTCAAAAGCTTTCTGTAGGTCAACGAACAAACAGGCAGAGAAAAATTTTTTATCTAAACCAGATCTAACATCGGAGATCACCTCTGACACTGCAGATAGAGTACTAGATTTTTCACAAAAACCTATCTGATTTTTGTGAATAACATTTTGTAATATACAAAAGGGTTGCAATTGGCAAAATATTACACTTTTGAAAAATTTGGAAATTTGACGATAATTCTCCGAAGACTGTTTACTACCAGTTTATGCAGGGCAGAGGAATTAAAATAGCAGTTTTTAAGCAATTAGGAAATTTGCATTTTTCAAGTGCATTGTTAATTAGTTCACTTAATTTTTGGGCCAGAATGTCCTTAAAACGCAGACAAAAATTTAACGATATGCCATCGTAACCAACGGCAGATCTTTTATTCAAGAGAATTATTAGTTTCATCATCCTGCTGGTGTAGAAGATTTTCAATATTTATGATACTATCCGGAATAATAGATTGGATGCAATCAACAAAGTACTGATTCAATATGTCATAATTACATCCGTAATTAATTCACTGTTGTGTTTCAGTGCTATATTCTTTTAACATTTTTGTTTTTTTTAAATACATGCAAAATTTTCTAAAGTCGTTACCTTTTAATTCATTACAAAAGAAATTTATTACTTCGGTCTGAAAGACCTAAGTATTACATTCATGAGCTCAAAGTGAAATTCTTACCCCCACTTTTTTTGGCATTTCTAGAAGTTTTAGGACCTACTGATTCTAAAAAAGAAAAAAAAATGTATGTCTGTCTGTAGGCGGCCGGCCGGCCGTCACAGCCTACGAAATCTAGAAAACCGCTGGACGGATTTGAAAATTTTTTTTTTCTAAAAATAGGTTTACTCAATGGAAAGAGCCGAAAGGACGATGTGTTCGATAACTGTACCGGAAGTGTGTCAAAAAAATCGTCAAGTGTGTCAAATCTTTTCCTTAAAAAACGTTCATTTTAAGTGATTACAAGTAGGAACATTGAATTTGGAGAAAATTTGATGGTCGGGATTGGTATGTGAGACCAAAATCTAAATTTTTGTATTATAAGTTTGTCAAAAAATGTTGTCAAGTGTGTCAAAAGAAAGATTTTTATTTATTTTTTTACCCAATTTTTTGGAAAAAAATTAAATTAAAATTTTGTTTGAAATGAAATTTTATTATTATTATTGAGAACTATGGCATTATAAGTTTGTCAAAAAAATGTTGTCAAGTGTGTCAAAAGAAAGATTTTTATTTATTGTTTTACCCAATTTTTTGGAAAAATAAAATTAATTGTTTGTACGACATGAAATTTTGTTATTATTATTGAGAATTATAAGTTAGTCAAAAAAATAATGTCAAGTGTGTCAAAAAAATGATATCATTTATTTTTTTAGATAATTTTTTGGAAAATAAATTTAGCTTTCCCTTTACGTTTGAATTAGTTATAGTTTTTGAAATGTTTTTGGAATTTTGGAAAATTTCAAATTTTTGATTTTATTTTAATTTTTATAATTATGGAAAAAGTTTCAATTTTTTGATATTGTTATAATTTTTGCAATATTTTTAGAGTTTTGGAAAAAGTCTGAATTTTTAAGAATTTTTGGAATATTATTAGAATTTAGAAAAAGTTTAAATTTTTGATTTTATTCTAGTTTTTGGAATATTTTTACAATTTTGAAAAAAAATAGAATTTTATATATACATATATTTAGAATTTTGAAAAAAGTTTCAATTTTTGATTATGTAAGAATTTTTGGAATATTTTTGGAAAAATATAAAATTTTTGATTTTATTATAATGTTGGAAAAAGTGACAATTTTTGATTTTGTTATAATTTTTGCAATATTTTTAGAATTTTTGAAAAAAGTTTTAATCTGTGATTTTGTAATAATTTTTGAAATATTTTTAGAATTTTGTTTGAAAAAAGTTTGAATTTTGTATTTTACAAAACGCTAAATGGAGAGGTTTTTGAGTAGTTTGCTGATTGTATAATCTTTTCACTAAATTATATTAATACATGATCTGTTATAATTTTCCAACAACGTATTGATGTTTCGTGTTAGTTTTGTAATACATATCTAAGTAGAGATAAAAAATACATGTACTTTAACAAAAGGTTATGTTTGATATACATCGCTGCCCAAAACTAAAAACCATAAAAGTTTTTTGCCGAAAACTATATCAAAATCCTTAACCCAGAAGTCTTGATATCTCAGAGCTTGAGATTTCAGCCCCTCCATATTTTCTGATTGTTTTTCTTGCGTTTTTAATTTATTTTTATATAATTTAAATTTAGTGTTAAGAATATTATTATTAGGATATCTACATTTTAATTTGTGATATTTAACTCGTTTTAATTGTAATGTTTTAATTTAGTTTGTTGTCCAAGGATCATTAGTACTAACAGGAATGTTTTTTGTAACTATTTTTGTATGTTGTTTAATAACTGATGAACAAGCATTAATTAATTCTTCGAAGGATTTGGTTTGAAACACATTGATCTTAAAACTATCAATGTTTATTTTATTATAGTCTAAATAAGTTTTCGTTTGCATAATATTTGGAAGACCTTTTGTTTTCTTTAAAAACGCTAAATATAATCATTTGATGATCACCGATGACACAATCATTAACAGATAGAAAATATTTTGGAGCCACTATATCTGTGATAACATGATCAAGTATAGATTGAGATTTATTTGTTATACATACGTGTTGCGAAATTCAAATCATTTTTATTCAAAATAATATAACCGTTGGAATTAATAGTATCATAATACTCTTGAACTCCAATTTCATTACTTTTTAGTGTATTGAAATTGAAATCACCACTTTGAAGAATCTGCTCAATTTTTTTTTAAGAAGTCATCAACCATCCTTTTGATTTTATAAGGAGGTCTACAAATTGCCAATATACTACATTCCAAACCTAATAACTAGGTAATGAAAAAGTTGTTAACTCCGTAAGAGAGACCCATAATCAGATCAGCTAAGATAGTATCTACAACATATATCGCCGTTCCTCCACCACCTTTATTTACTCTTGTAGAAAAATATGAGGCATAATTATTAATTTTATAAAATTCTGTTTCGATTTAAAAACGATTTTCGACAAAAACTTCCGTTAATACTATGACATGGACAACAAAATCCAATGACGAAATTAAGTATTTTAGATCAGATAATTTGTCTCTTAGGCTTTGCATATATTGACATTTTTATATTTAAGTTTAAATTTAAATTATCTTTTGTTTTGTTTTTATATTGTTTTATATCTATACAATTAAGAATATTATAATCAGAGTTCATTCAGAAGGAAAGAACTGGTTTAGTTTTTTATGATATTAATTAATTGTTATTGAATGAAGGTCCACCTTTGTTTTTGAATTGATGATTATGATGTTAGATTTATCATCGTTTTTTATAAGGACTTTGTTAGTAAAATTACAAAGCCATACATGCTTGTAACCATGTTGTTTAATTTTTTTTTGTATAGTTTAATAAATCCGGATTTGCTGATGTAAGAAATGATGAAAGAAAAATCTTTTTCTCTTGATCCGTATGATTCACAATTTGATAAGTAAGTAAAAAGCGGACCATGTTGTTCGATGTTTGGTGAGTTAAACTTTACCAAAACTGCTATTTCCATCCCGATGTGTTATGCTGATCTTTTTTCACTATCCGACGGGCATCAATTATGTCTTCTTTAGATATATTTACGTTTATTGCACTTAGCACATCGAGAGAAACTTTGATCAAATCAAGATTTGCAATAACTGGTACACCGCCTATCAAGTTGTGATTATCAAGTTTTTATTGTTTTAATATTTCGATTTCATACTCAAACGTCTGTACTCTATTTTCAAACTGTGCGTAATTAAACATCCATTTCTTTATCATCTAATTATCTTTTAGAATCTGATTAAGTTTTGCCGAAATATCTACGTGATTTGTTCCATCAGCCATCGAATTGTTTTCCTCACTAGATATTAATGTAGAACGAGATTGATGTTGTCTACAATTATTAGAGCAAACATACACAGAGAGAAAAATCCACCTAAAATGGCTTAAAATCAAGAAGATTTCTTTATGGTTTTCATCCAAAAAGACTATCGTTTTAAAATAATAAGAATATTCTTCTTTTAGTTTTTGTTTAAATACAATATAAAAATATGGAGGGGCTGAAATCTCACAGCTCTGAGATATCAAGACTTCGGTATGGGTTAAGGATTTGTATATAGTTTTCGGAAAAATACTTTTATGAGGACATGGTTTTTAGTTTTGGGCAGCGATGGATATCAAACAGAACTTTTTGTTACAGTACAAGTATTTTTTATCTCTGTTTAAAAATTTATTACAAAACTAACATGAAACATCAATACGTTGCCGGAAAATTATAATCAAAATTCCAAAAATATTGTTAAATTAAATAAAATCAAACTTTTTCAAAATTCCAAAAATATTCCGAAAATTAGAATAAAATCAAATATTTAAATTTTTTCTAAATTCCAATAATATTTCAAAAATTCTTAAAAATTCAAACTTTTTCCAAAATTCTAAAAATATTGCAAAAATTATTACAAAATTAAAAATACAAACTTTTTCTAAATTCCAAAAATATTTCAAAAACTATAACAAATTCAAAAATTTCCATGTCCAATTTCATTCTAAATTACATTTACATCATAAAAACAGCTACATTTTTTTTCCAGTATATTGATTAAAAAAATAAATGAAATCATGTACTGTCTATTATTGTTTTTATTTTGCTTACCGTCGTAAGTTAAATGAAAACAATTATAAGCCTTAGATCAATGAAACTAGTGTTCCTTTTATTGCTTTTCACATATATTTCTGGGATTACTTGTCCCCTTCATCAGTGTTCTTACTACTATTATATCACAATTTTTAAAAAACAATTGGTCCTAATACGCTAAACATGTAGTGTTGACATAAATTGATAACATTGAACAAAAACATAAATCTATGATAAAAAATAAATTAACACAAACAATTTTAAAATAATTCATCTATAACATCTAAACCATCAATTTGCACATCAATTTGCATTGCTTATAATTGTTTTCATTTAACTTACGACGGTAAGCAAAATAAAAACAATAATAGACAGTACATGCTATTAAACTAGATCAGTTTTATGATATTTATAAATATCATAAACGCCCATCATTAATAAATGAAATCATTTTTTGACACACTTGACATTATTTTTTGACAAGCTTATAATGCCATAATTCTCAATAATAATAATAAAATATCATGTCATACAAACTATTAATTTTAATTTTTTCTAAAAAAATTGGGTAAAAAATAAATAAAAACCTTTCTTTTGACACACTTGACAACATTTTTTTGACAAACTTATAATGCCACAATTCTCAATAATAATAATAAAACTTCATTTCAAACAAACAATTTTATTTTTTTCCAAAAAATTGGGTAAAAAAATAAATAAAAATCTTTCTTTTGAAACACTTGACAACATTTTTTTGACAAACTTATAATGCCATAATTCTCAATAATAAGAGTAAAATTTCATTTCAAACAAACAATTAATTTAATTTTTTTTCCAAAATATTAGCTAAAAAAATAAATAAAAATCTTTCTTTTGACACACCTGACAACATTTTTTTGACAAACTTATAATGAAATAATTTAGTTTTTGATCTCACATACCAATACCGACCATCAAGATATCTCCAAATTTAATGTTCCTACTCGTAATCACTTAAAATGAACGTTTTTTAAGCCACAAATATGAAAATTTGCTATTTTTGATACACATAATGATTTTTTTGACACACTTCCGGTACAGTTATCGAACACAGCGTCCTTTCGGACCTGTCCCTTGTGAATACCTATTTTTAGAAAAAAAAATTTTTGAAATCCCTCCAGCCGTTTTCCTTGCAACGTAGGTAATGACGGCGGCCGGCCGCCTACAGACAGACACACATTTTTTTTTTGCTTTTTTAGAATCAGTAGGTCCTAAAACGTCGAGAAATGCCGAAAAAAGTGGGGGTAAGAATTTGACTTTGAGCTCATGAATGTAATTCTTAGGTCTTTCAGACCGAAGTAATCCTCATAATTCAAATAGAAATCTTATGAATATAAATAGTCTTGTTAGCAGTTAACTTATTATTTTTAATGGTTTTCTTATTATTCAGGTTGTAGGTAAAAGGTTATCTCCTTCTTTCATTGTGATATCTGTTTATAGTAGGTGCCTCCTTGATTTCTAAGCCGAAATCTTTTGGTTTTCAATATTATTTTGTTTGCATAGACCATTAAGAATTAAAAGACTTTCTTCTAGATTCTATAATGGAGATGCTGAGCTTCCAAATTTTGTTTTCAGCACTAAAATACATTTTATTTTGTATACAATTCATTTATTAATTAAAAAAATCGTTAAAAAATTATTCAATTATTCAATTACAAAATTAAAAAAAGTTATATATTCATTTTTTAGTCATTTTTAATCCGCGTAACTTAGAACAAGAATAATAGATTCTTGTATGAGCTTAGAATGTAGGCAATTTTTCACGAGGATGAAGTTTCACGAAACGAGCGTAGCGAGTGGAGAGAATCATCCGAGTGAAGCATTGCCATCATCCTACGCGAATACAAGATGCTATTTTATCCACGACTGTAAAATATTTCGTTTAATTTCCAGTTTTCATAAAAAAATTTGTATCGCCATATTGAAATAAATGCATCAAAGATAGCGAAAAACAAAACAAAACAAGTTTGTTGTTTATTTTATATTTTATACATATATGTATTGTTCTTGTTTTAACCTGTTTATATTACTATACCAACAAATAAAGTTTTTAATTTGTTAGAGGAATATTTAATAAACTATAGAACTGTTTAAGAATTTTAATCAAATTCACTAGTTGTGAAATGAATAAAATTACAATGGAAAACATACGCATGGAAAGCATATATTCTTTAGTAGTCGTGGATAAATTAATTTAAAATAATAACTAATATTAAAATGTTTCGCCAAGTGTATAACGTTGTCTAGAGACACCGTTTTTATCCGGGATATATAATGTACCAAAAATTCTAAAGTAATACCCCGTATGGTCTTAAACCTGCGAAAAATCTCAAATCTCTAACCAGTAGGGTTATTTAGGGCATTATTCTTAACCACAATTTAAATTTCAGATGTATAAAGAAAAATACATTAACATTAGGTGAATAAGAAAATATAATAAAGATAAAAAAAATGACTTCCCTTCAGTGTTGTATTATCTTACTTCTCGAAGTTCCAGAACTAAAATCCAGTATAATTTATATGGGACTTTCATCCGAGTATGTCCCTGCCTCTTTTGATATTTAGTTTATTGATTCTGAGCCACTATCCCTCTCTCTCTCAATTATTCATCATCGACATTATTAAATCAATAGCCATCCAATATAATTTTTCCCTTGTTTACCGGTTTTAACTTTTCTTATCATGTATTTTCTCTTCGTAAACATTAAATCAGACAATCTTTTAGTTTTATTTTATTCTATTATTTTTTTTGTTTTTATTAATTTTTTTCTTTCAAGAACATCATTTCTCTCAATATGATTTACATTAACAAAGCTACCAATAATGGCTAACAGTACACTTTATTCAAACAAAAAGAATATGTTCAATTCTCTAATTGTATCTACAGATATTTTCTGTTATAACACTACCACAGTTTTTGTGAACTACGTTACATATAAGTATATATATACATCTAATACGGAAATGCACAGTTCAAGCACTATCAAATATATGACTCGTATCACAAAAAAAAGAAATTTCCACATGGGAATTTTTTTGGATAAGTCCTTTCCGGTTACAAAAGAATTTTGTAAACTAATTATGAAGAAAAAACCGGCTCCACGAATTAAATTGCATTTAATGCAACTCGAAACATTTAACCTTCAGACCGCGTTTTCAAGTTCAAATAATTCTTTAACATTTTTTTTTAAATATTCACGGACCGAACTCTTATTTTAGATTCTTTCAAACATAATAAACCACTAACTTCTTTTTAACTTTAAATTAAAAATGATTTTATTGCAATTTAATCACCGCGGCATCTAAAAGTTTTTTATTATTGACATCGAGCGTGGAGTTTTTAAAAATTTTAATTTTCTTGAATTTAGCATCCAACAAGAACTGACTTTTATTAAGCAATCGCTACCATAAATATTATTTTGTCCTAAAGAAAGACAAAAGGTGATTCATTCTCATTACGTCTCTTTTACTCGTTCTCATAGAAACGTATAACAAGTTTTTTGTTGAAGTATTAATGCATAAAAGAAACATTTACAAGAGAATATTCTGTTTCAATTTTTTCTCATTTAAATGTAAAACAAAGAAAAGTTATATGTTTACGTCATCATTCTGTTATTTTGAAATTTACGTTTGGAGAAAAAAACGATTGAAATAGTATTGTATATACCTACATTAAAATGAAAACAAAGACATAATCACAATGTAATGAGTTTAGGAAAATTACATGCTGGTCGATAAGAGAGTCATCACATTTGCAACTGATTATTGTAGATTTATGTTGAAAAAAACTTGTGTAACGCGAGGTAATATCATGGTCGCAACAGAGTTTTGTTAAACGCCGCTAGGTAGCAGATATGATATTTAGCAAGGATTAATAAAAGAAAATGACCACGATGATGATATTTAGAAAAGATATTCTAATTGATGAATTGAATGTTTCTCCCAAGACAACCAGACGTTCAGCATAATGTAAGATGTTGTGTAACGTGATGAAAGGGTTTAAAACTGTAGATGTTGTACAATCATGATGCAAAACTTGAAAATGAGGTATGTTGTATTTTGTGATAATAAAAAAAACATTCATTTATTGTATGGCGTTATTTAATTTCATCTGTATCCTATATTCTTGACCGATGAAGCAAGAGGTTTGTTGGTCCACTGTATTAAGATTGTATAACCAAACATGTCTCGCTGTAAAGTTCCTCAGTTGAGACACACCGGGTCCTGGCACTTCAACAACCCCCAAGCAGCACAAAGTTGGTAAGTGGGTCAAGCAATAGATACAGGTAAATGAGATTATTAATTAAAGGTAAGTTCTATTGTAATAAAAGGAAATAAAGGTGTTGACCATCATGACCGTCAACCGAAATTCCATACTTGAGAGCCCTGTTCAGTAATTGTATGTGGAACTGATGACAGATATGAGCCTAATAATCTCTTTCTACGTACATCAAATATCCCAAAAAAAACTAAAACTAATAAAAAAAAAGAACTACCGAATACTTTTACTGAACAGTGCCCTCAAGTACCAAAATTCAATTTCCCGTAATGAGAGACAACATCACTATTGTTAGCGATGAAAGCTATTTAGAAAAATAGTAAAAATTTTTGAAAGTTAATCAAAAAAATGAATGGGGAGGGTAAGCTAATACAAAATAGAGTCAGACAACCGCAGACAAAGTCTTAAGCGGCACACATCTAACATGGAAACGTTGATATGTTGGGCATATTGGATGATTTATTAGAACAACCAGGGCGAAATCTAATAAATCCAGGTAATAATTAAAAAAAATAGGGATAGATAAAAAAATATCAATAACTAATAAATTAATAAAAATAAGCATACTATTACAAAATAAGTTAACAGAGATTTAAAGCTAATGGGGACTGAGTAAATGTCATAATCTGAAATCCTTAGAATGGTAAGTCCCTATGTCCTTACCATCTAAATTTGTACATTTGTACAGGTCCTTACCAACCTTGCATTTTATTATGGCTGGTATTAATTGTGAAACCATCTTGGCCGAACGTTTACTAGTAGCACCATCTAAGCGATGTTGCTGTACCAAGACCCGCTGTTGTGGCCAAAAAGTTTGTGGTCGAGTTCGAGAAGTGCATTGTTGTTGAGGCCTTTGTAACCCAGCTATCAAATGTTGTTGCACGCTGGATCTGAAGCTCGCTAACTGATCCGCATGATAAAGTGCTTCGGCAATTGGAACTTCGAGACTATGTGTTTGTTCTTGGGCTCGATCACTCGGAATTATATCATCTATAAATGAATTAGTGATGCCAAAATCTCTAAAGAAATCTGCACCCAGGTACACCTCCTCCTTCAGACTTGGGGCAATATAGAACCGAAAAGAATTTGTGAAACCGTTAAAAGAATTTAGAACGTCGACATATCCTAAAACATGGTTACGTGTTCCATCCACTGTCCGGATGAAAGATGAAAATTTACAATACCAAATTCCGGCGTCGTTCAGCAATTCTAAGGAATTTCTTCCTAAAATGCTGATAGCGGCTCCACTATTCAGAAGTCGATATACAATTTTATCAAGGATGTCGATGTAAATATGCGGCCTAGAATCATTTAGTTCGGAAATGATAGAAGCGACACATGCCTTATTGAAGATCTTTCGCAATTTCAGATAACGTTTAAAACGTTCGTAGCGCTTTAAAGAAATTGTTTTACGTCGAACCGGAAGTTGAACTGAGACGGTACTTAGTTCATTGTGTATACCAGTACAGGGGTTAATTATCGATTGTTCGTTCGTAGCTGTCGAAAAGCTCTCCATTGCTTCTGTTGCGAGGTATCGGGCTTGGTATTCATCAGTCTGCATCTCTAGTTGACCAGTTGTTCTCGCTGTTGTTGAAAAAGAAGACCACAGCCTTTCATATTTCTGGCACAGTACTCGCAAGTCAGCTAGGGTAACTACATTTGCCACCATTGTAGCATTTTTTAATTTATCTGACATGCCTTTCCTTACAATCTCAATTATCTCCATTTCTGAAAATGGTTGAGCCAGTCGTCTGTTGAGCTTGCTAACCTCTATGATGTAATCAAATATCCCTTTATTTTCGTTTTGTCTTCTGTTCAACAGTGCACTCAGTACAGCTTTATCGTCGTTAAGAGTACCAAATGTTTGTAATAAACTTCAGTCCTTCAAAAAAGGCCGCATCACATCTCGGGCAAGAAAAGTAAATGAAATTTTATTTTTGTTGTCAAGAAAAATCAACCTGGTGATCGCATGTCATTAAACAGAGGCGACCTTCAACCAGCGTAACATGTTAAGCGGGTGAAGCCCCCATGGATCCCTTTTTAGAGGTACCAATAGGAGGTGGACTGTGCTACAACCATCTGACTCTTAATCCGAGCCAGATTGGTTTGGTCTTATTTTTAATTTCATCTTGTGCACCGCATTTCCAGCCAAGGTCAGGGCTGCCCTCTCTTCCGGGCTTCGTTTTTTTCCCTCCTGGCTAGCATTCTTCTTCTGACACCATTCATAAAAGGTGGGGCCGCCGGCAGATCTTCTACCAGTACCTTCATTGTTGCTGCCAGGTTGATCCACTGATCTTTGGTTATGTCCTTGTCCAGAGCTGGATCGTGCTCCACATACTCTGCTAGAACTCGTGGTTCGAATCGAGGGGGAGGAGGTCCATCCAACCCTGGACCAGGATGAGCCAACTCTTCCTCGGACCAGAAAGAAGCTGATCGGACAACCATGGCCTGGTCCTTCTGTGGAGTGGTGCCCGGAAGCGAGGCTCTGTCTCTTTCCTGTGGTGGACACCACGCTTTTTTGCAAACATATTTATTGTATATACAAAAAAAAAACAAATCAATCCACCAAAAATATTCAAAATATTCAAAAATATCAACCAACAAAAAAACAAAATATCAAATTATTGATATTAATATTATATTGTAATTTAAAAAAATTATTCAGGTAAAACCGGAATATATAAAGAAAATGTATATTTGTATATTTATAAAATTATATTACGGTATCGTTTCACCGTTATACCTGGGTCATCCCTGTTTCGGCGCCAAATTGTTGGTAACGATGTCTAGAGACACCGTTATTATCCGGGATTTAATTAAAAATAATTCCAGAATAAAATAACAGACCTAATATGGCCATTGCCAGGAGAAAAAAATCTCTATATAAATTCACTCGTTTATAAGACCATGGTGGTCCTATAATATACTCAATGTAATTTCAAAAAAAATTTTATAACAATTAAATAATAAAAAAATTAAATCTAATCTTATCTATAGCTGACCGTTGGCTTCAAAGTTGCAAGCAAACAAGCTTCTTTTCCTTCTAGTTTTTTTTTCTTCTCAATTTATGATTCCCAAAATTATCTTGATCTTTGGATTCGTCCTAATTTGTTTCCATAGTTTTCATCATCGCATCCAACTTTTGAATTATGGTTATGATTATTTGAAATTGGATTACAATTAACTGATGTTCGAACCACAACTCCACCACTCAGCAAGCCGACAACTCTTTGCATATAAGCGCTATTGGAACGGTTGATAGTTTTGCTATTGTCACCAACGTGTTCAAACGTACAATGTCAAAAAAAAATTCTTCTGGCAATCATAAACAGTTTGACACTTCTGTTTTCATTCAATTTCTTCCAGTTCCCAATATTTTCTCCACTTCACCAAGAGAACCAAGACGACGTAATTTAGTCCAATTTGGTTATACCAATTAAAAATCGTTCAACTGTGGACTAAGCCTGATAAAAAAACTAACACTTGCAATTTATATGAAGGCTTTAAACATCTTTTATTAATATTTTTTTGTAATTATATTTTTTTGAGATTAAACAATAATTATTTTTGTTTAAAGTTAGTTACATTGATACACCATTTTGTATTTTTCTTTATTAAGAACTATCATTATACTTTCAATAACAAACAAATTTTTTTTTCATCAACTCTAACAATAGAGTTTGTTTGACTCACAAGAAAACTAATTTCGTATAACCACGTCACTTTTTTTTGTAATTTAGCCGTTTCCTTTCGGATTATCACGACGCGAGATTTAATTTTAATCTACCTCAATTTTTATTTTATTATTTTTTGCCAAGAAAACTTTTTGAGATATCCACAAACTGTTTAAAATCATTTTTTGGGATTGTTTGACACGTTTTTTTTATTTTTTTTTTATTTAGTTTGAAATATGCACTTGTAAATAATTTTTATCGCGTGATGGAAGTAGTATCGATGTGAGCGCTAGAGGGCGCTGAATATAAAAAACAAGGTTTTCACGTATTTCTAAAACTTTATGATTTTATTCCTCCATGTAGGAAAATTTTGTACATAATAACTTTGATTTAAAATTTTACGTAGATTACGAATACATTTTTCGATTTTCAAAAATCATCAATTTCAAAAACATTAGCCGCCATATTGGTGGCGCCATTTTGAATTTCAATAATTTGACCCTGAATTTGGATTAAATGACTATGACTCTCTTATAATACATTCTTTGAATTTTAATTTTCATTTTACAGCACAAGATATATCGTGAAAACTGGTTTTTGGGTTGGTTTTTAACTTTCAGCGCCCTCTAGCGCTCACATCGATACTACTTCCATCACGAGATAAAAACTATTTGAAAGTGCATATTTCAAACTAAATTAAAAAAAAAAAATAAAAAAAAACGTGTCATACAATCCGAAAAAATGATTTTACACTTTAAAACCTCAAAATAAGGGAGAAAACTACCCTCAAAAATTTTTTAAATATTTTTATCGTATTCTAAGGAAAAAATTCTAACGAACTAATATATAAAAAAAAATTTTTTAACGAACTAATATATAAAAAAATTCTAACGAACTAAAAAATTTGTATACGCGTTGAACTGCCTACAAAATAAAGACGTTTGTCGTTCACGAAAAAATTCAAATTTGTGACAGTCACCGACGGCAAAGAGGTTGGCCAAAAAATCTAAAAAAATTACGAAATCGTTTTCTAATGGAGTTCTATCAATTCCCAAAATTTGGGTAAAAACAACATAAAACATAACAAGTTCAAAAAATACAAAAAAACGTTTTCACAACATTTTGCTGATGTTGCGGCAGCTAAAATAAGGATCATATTTTGGTTGGCAGTACGTTGTAATAACGTCACAAAGCCAAATTGCTATAATTGTAAAACAGTTTTTAATATATCAGTTTCGTTAGTTTAGCAATAACGCTTCACAAAAATTAAATGAGTTGTTTTTGCGATATCGCTGTGTTCAACGCAGAATAGTAAAATTAGGAAAAACGGATCCATAACAATTAAGAAATTATTGTTGCAACTTAGCATTCGTAAAAGTATAATAGTTATTTAAGAGATTTTAGATTGAAAAAAGGGAAATTAATCAGAAAATCTAAACTGCTTTTTTAAAAACACAATTTATAAAAATAACAATTTCGTATATTTTTTTCCCTAAAGTGATTATAAAAACGATCTTGCATAACTTAATTACTTTGTTTTTAATGCTACATAGTTTTTTGTTTGTATTCATAATTGAATGGCCAAGTTATATGTTAAATAACACTGTGCGACAGCCAAAATCCGCTGGGGTTCTGACTACCGGGAAAAGTTATATCGGTAAAAAAAAAGTTATACGTGTCCCAGCGTTTCGCTGGGTCACGTTTAGGAATCGAGATATATCGATTTGACGTTAGTAAGTATCATAGGAGAAATTGTCACGTTAAGGGTTCTTTTTTTGACATAACTCGAGAACCACTGGTTCGATTTTGCTGAAACAAATTTAGAAATTAAGAATTTCAATTGCTTTAATCTACTGATATACTATACTGAAAAAGTAACGAAAAAATAAAAAAATTAAAATTAAATAAATAAAAAATACAAAAAAATAAAATAAATAAATAAATGAAATAAAAATAATAAAGTTAAATAAAAAAATAATAAAAATAATAAAATAAAAATATAATAAAAATATAAAAAATAAAATATAAAAAATTTAATATATGAATAAAATAAATAATAAATAAATAACGTATAAATAATAAAAAAATAATAAATAAATAATAAATAAATAATAAAAAAACAATAAAAAATAATAATAAATAATAATAACAAATAATGAATAATAAATAATAATAATAAATAATAATAATAACAGTAATAAATAATAATAAATAATAATAATACTAAATAATAATAATATTAAACAATAATAATAATAATAATAATAATAAATAATAATAATAATAATAATATAATAAAAAATAAAAATATAAAAATAATATAAAATTATACTAAAAATAATAAAATAAAATAAATAAATAAAAAATAAATAATAGAAAATAATAAATAAAAAAGTAAAAACACAATAAAATTAATACACAAAGACACATAGACACATGTCCAAATACATTTGAAACAATAAATTTTGGAGTTTATTCCAGTAAAAATATTAAAAAAAAATTTCTATGAAAAATCAATATTCTTGTCAAAATGAGATACCTTTACTTAGTTGTGAATAAAAGCGAAATGCGTTCATCGATTTTCATGATCAATGTCTCGTTTTGTGCACAGACTATGTGACTTTACGTCAAAGTAATAAGACTTGACACTTTTCCCGTTTTGAATTTTTCATGATTTTTTAAAATACAAGTTTTTTATTTTTTAGGCAAAAAATTATTTTTTTTCTTCATAAATTTATTTATAACTTCGAAATTGTTGATTGTGTAAAGAAATAGTGTATTAGTAGATTAAAGGAATTGTAATTTTTTAATTTTTCTAAACTTGTTTCAGTAAAATCGGACTAGTCGTTCTCGAGTTAGGTCCCCAAAACGTGACTATTCCCCCTATATGATACATACTAACTTCAAATCGATATATCTCGATTCCTAGACGTGACCCAGCTAAACGCCGGGACACGTATAACTTTTTTTTTACCGATATAACTTTTCCCGGTAGTCAGATCCCCAGCGGATTTTGGCTGTCGCACAGTGTTATTTAACATATAACTTGGCCATTCAATTATGAATACAAACAAAAAACTATGTAGCATTAAAAAACATATGCGCCAACAAATTAATTGATATTTAATAAGTAAATAAAATTAAAATTTGTCGTAAAATTTTTATTTGCAAAAAAAATTTATCAATTTAAAATGTATAATATAATATCTTTAAAAAAATTAATCAAATTACAAATTACAAGCGTTTATTTGCGTGTTTTCATTAAAAAGAACTATTTTTATGGTGTTATATCGTACCGTTTAATTTGGCAGCCATTTTCGTGCATAAAAAATAGAATTAAAATATGTCTGCAATATATATAACAGCTACGTAGATAAATTGATATCCTTTTAACTATTTATACTAAAGTCAACATTTTCACAGCTAAAATGCTTTCTTTTTAGATGGGAAATAAACAAATAAATGACATATTTGACTTTAGTAATAAATATTGCGTAGTTAAAATGAAAATTGCATTCAAAATATTAATACCATAACGGGATATTATCATTTCTGAGAACTACTTACCGTTAATAACATTTTAGAAAGTAATATTCATTGCCCTTAATAACTATAATGCTTTGTCTAAAGGCCTATCGTTGTCCTCCTTATAACCAAAATTATTATATGTTAAGCATTTTCACGGATTGCTGTAACGATCGCAATAATCGCAAAACAATAATAAAACCAAATTCATCTTCGTTTTCAATTCAATAAAGATGTATTTCATTGGTTTCCATTCATTTTCACTTTAACAATAATTTAAAATTTTCTAATACTTAACTGCTAGTTAAATTTCAATTGTACTATAAAAAGCAACGAACGTACTAAATTTTTATTTCCAATTCTAACAAACAGATGTCGTTATTAATCTTTATTGAATTTTTTTTTTTAGTATTACCCGAGCTATTTTGACATGATAAGATGTCAAAAAGAATTAACAAAAACACATTTTGTTTTTAGAAATAGGTCATTCTGTTTTTGAATCTTAAAATAAAATGTTCAATTGAGTTTGTGAAAACATTACATAAAACTAGATTCATTAATGTGTTAAGATATATGTGGGCTTTTTTTAAGTTAATTGCTAACTAATGTGATGTGAAATAATACAAGTCCATCAATTACAAAATATTATAAGTCAAATTTACAATGAAATTATTATTGTGTTATGGTTGTAAACATTAATAAGAATACAAATAAAAAATTTATTATGGCCAATTGTGACTTGTAATTGTCCATTTTATAAGAAGTTAACATTAATGAAAATGTTTCATCCTGTGACACCAGATGTTCTTTGTTTTCGATATATATAATACAAATCTGGATTATCAAAAAGATGTCAAGGTTTTTGATTAATAATAGCAACAATAGTAGTGGTGCGTAGTTCCAAATGGATATTCTATATTTCAAATCAGGAATTAAACAAATATTGGCTTAAAGGAATTCACTGGGTACCCGAAATAATATCTCTGCTTATTCAGAACGAAATTTAACAACTTTGGAGCGTGGTATTGCAACTGGTGGAAACAGCATCAACAACAGAATATAAAATAAGGTTTTTATTAATTATATTATTATGATTACTATTTTTTCGTTAGATTTTTGTACTTATTAATTTTTTTGATGGAAAAATAAATTCCAGCTATAAGAGATTTCCAAAGTTAAGTTTCGTTTGGGGGATAAACGGCATCCCGGGTAAATTAATTTAGTTACCAAAGGTCCAATTGTTATACATGGCGCTTGAAACAAAGACTTTGGTTTTTGTGGTTATTTTTTATATGGGTTTAGTGATATTTTTTGATGAGTCATATTTTTTTAGGCGCAAAAATAGATATTTTTATTTTTGGCGCAATATTATTATGGAAATTTTTGAAAAAAACAGTTTTTTTGGTTTTTGTGTTTTATAGATTTTTGATAAACCAGTTTTGGATTTATTATAGGTAACCGTTTATATTTTGTGTAAAACCAGTATTGGTTTTTTTTCTATATTAAATATTAAATAAATAAATATTTTACAACTATTTTTGATGATGATGCAATTATAATGCAATTAATTGTGATATCGTCGAATTTTCAGGTGTACATAGTGTATATAGTAGGTTAATTGTTGTATAATTGTACATATTTGTACATATTTTTGTATATAGGAAGCGGATGTAGTGGTTTGTGTGGAGTGTTATGTTACAATAGCACCAACGAGATGAAATTAAGAAACCAAACCGATGAAACGATTTAGCCATTTGAACTTTTTGTGAGTAGCTTTGGCAAATATTATACATTGATAGGAATTGGATAGTAGATCATATTTAAATATTTATACATTAATAAATTAGATCTGGAATCTGATGCTCGTTTTAACGGTGCATTTTGGCCTGCGTGAAATAAATACATGATTTTAATTTCTTTACCACTAATGGTTATAATCGGTGAAAATCCTGTTTTGGTTGTGGTAGATTCGAACTATTTTTAATCTCGCGATGAAAATATTGTACATTCCACTACAGTTGAGCGTTTGTTAGAATTAATTGATTTTTTTTGGGTGTTAATTTTTTTTATTGGTGTGTAATTGATAATTTCTCTCAGCGGTACCTCTAACAAAGGATCCATGGGGCTTATCTCCTTAACATAATTATGTTCTTAGATCGCCTCTGTCCATTATGGAAATGCGATCGAAGTTCATTGGTTTCTTCTCTTCATTTCAGAAGGAGTTTTCTGGTGATAAGGGAGTGACTACTGCTGGTCTGAACTTAGGTACAAACCAGTAGTACCATTCCCTGCACAGAAGCTTCTTTAACGAAATGAAGAGGAGAACCAATCATTTTTTTTTATCAGGATCGAGGCTTCACCTCACACAACTTCAACATTTTTCCACTCTTACATTTAGCTTGCAATAGACAGTTTTCATTAAGTTTAGGATTTGAAGTCTGGTGTTCGGGAGCGTTCTTCGACTATGGCATTAGTTTAATGGTAATTTATTTTTAGGTAGAACAACCGCAGCTGGGTCAGTAGAAATGGGCCTAGAGTCTAATCGTGACAGTTGCGATTGTTTTTGTTAGGTTGGGGAGATACTGTTCTGTAGAATCTGGTCGTTAGGGGCTTTTCTAGTCGGTTCTCACATGCATTGTTGGAGTGGGCTCGCGAACGCGATAATTCAAATACTAAATAAAATGGATATTGTAGCCATACTTACTTTTATGTGTCCCCAGACGAATCTAGATTTTGGGAATCTCTTATTATATTAAATAAAAATAAAATAACTCAAACAAATTTTTCAAAAAATTAAATAAATAATTTTTATTAAATAAAATAAATTTTCGTAAATTAAATTTTAGGTAACTAAATAATTTTTTTTAAATTTAAATAATTTTAGGTAATTAAATAAAATAAATTTTTTATTAATTAAGCAATACGTCAAGAAATAAATAAATATTTTTTATTTTTTTTAAAAAAATAAATCAATATTTTGAGCTAGGACGTTGCATCCAATAAATAAACATCCTTTTTGAATATTTTTTATTTTTCAATTTTTTTTAAAATAAATAAATATATTTTAGGGGTGCTATCGTCAATAACTAATTCTAGGTATATATATATTTCAGTATATCTGAAATTAAATAAATAAATTATATTTTAATATACATATTATAGGAATTTTTGTGAAAGATTCAGCAAAGATTAGCTACGACAGTGGTTCTTTTTGTTCCTTTACAAAGTTTGTTTTTTTACAAAAATTTTCTGTTTTTTTTGGGGCGTTCGTTGTTTTTTTTTCGTTTTACGGTTTTTATTGTTTTTACTTTTACATTTCCGTCGTACTAACTCTACATTTTTTTTTGGTTGTTGAGAATTGGTTTTATTATTGTTGTTTGATTTTGTGAATTCTGGATTTGATAAATTTTACCATCAAAATGTCAAACCAACTAGACGTTGACCATCCGTTCTATGGTCTGGAACCCACCGAACTGCAGATCGAATGTCTGGTTCGGGGTGTGGATTTTGGAGGGGTCAGTTGGGCAGAGGAACTGCGAAACCACGTGGATCATGGTGCAGTTCCAGTAACGGTATCTCATGCGAGAGACTTGGTAGCTGAGTCTCAAACGGTGGTGCAGGCAGCACAAGTTATTTTAGATCAAGTACGTCGACTTCAGTCACCGATTGATCAGACCCTCTTGGATGGTTTGGCGAATCGAGTGTTACATTATACGGGTAGGATGAATAGGTTGGGTCCTCGCAATGACTTGCAAGAAGCCCGCACCTACGCTATCTCACAATTGTCACGCGCTTGGAGTATAATAGGATCATTATCAACACGTCCAATTATGCAGAGTAAACCAGGAGTATCATCTGCTCCATCTGCTTCACCTGCTTTTCAACCAGATGAGAGATCCACACCGATCCCAGTACGGCCAATATCGGAAACAATAAATAGTCTGAATCGTCCAAACCAGCAACATCAGAGACGGTCAGATCAATTACCACCGGCTTATTTCCAGCAATCTGGGTTGAGAGCCGAGGACTTTGCAATACCACAATTGGGTCCATCACTCCAGTCTGAACATACACATAACAATCCAGCATTGGTACAACCACAACCACAATTAAATTATCCATCAGTACCACAGGTACAACTACCACCAATATATCCACCAGCTCCACTAACAGCACCCCCACCATACAACCAACCTCCTCAGGTATGGCGTGACGCGGCTCCAGCGTTAGCACCAGTGGAGTACCGAGGGGTTCGTGGGAACAATTTGAGTCGTTATGACTCAAATTGGGTTCCAACCTTCACAGGGGATGGTCACTCTCCTGATATTCATGAGTTCATTCATAGAGTTGAGGCGGCTGCCAGAAGAGACCGCGTGTCATGGGACGACCTTAGGTCTATCATACCACGGTATCTGAAAGCAGCGGCCGACAGATACTATTTGAATTTAACTCATGAATATGAGGTGGTGACCTACCCAGTGCTAAGGGAGGGACTCCTACAGACCTTCGGTACGCTAACTGATGATAAGGCGATCTTGCGCGTTCTTCTGAACCGTAAACAAAAATCCAAGGAGAGCGTATACGAATATCTGGTGGAGATTGGTTCGTTAAACCGTCGCTTAGCACGTCCATTTGCTGATCGTGAAATGCTAGAGATTGCTCGGGAGGGACTGAGTGTGGATCTCAAAAATGCTACATTAGCAGCAACAATACACTCAATGGATGAACTTCGGACTTTATGTCAGAAGTTTGAACGTTTGTGGTCCACACCAGTTCCAACCAGAACATCAAATTTAAGAATTAGCGAGGTACAGCAAATGGATGATTATGAGGTGGATGCTGAACCAGAACAACATGGATATATTGATGCGGTGGATTCAACACAGAGACGGATATTGCAGCGACCTAGCCTAACCTCTGACAACAGTCAACCTGGTCCATCAATATCCAGACAACCAATAGTGTGTTTCAGATGTGGAGTAAACGGTCATCGAGCTCCTGAGTGCTCTAAGAATAGAATTAAACTATATTGTTGGAAATGTAACAAGCCGGATGTTATATATGCAAATTGTTCATATTGTCACCCGTCGTTAAACTACCGTCCGAGAGTACATGCTTCGGGGATGGTACCCTCGGTTCAACATCCAATGAGCCCGAAGAAAACGACGAGAGATGTAGCAACGCAGGACGATCGATCACCACTCAGGAAACCAGAATAAAATCACCTAGTACATTTAATTTCCCATCATTACATCGAACGTATTTTAGACGTCTAGAACGTAATATTAGATATTGGAGGATGAGGAAATTATTTCGTAAAGCTTGTATTTCATCTATCCTTTCAGAAACAAAGGATCCTCGGCCGCGATTAACAATAAGGATTTTGGACAAACACATTTCAGGACTATTGGACAGTGGAGCGTCAATCACAATACTTGGAAGAAATTCCTTGGAATTATTGGAGTCAGCAGGTACAACTTACCGTAAGTACACTTCGTGTATTCGTACGGCAGATGGTACTGCAAATAAAATTTTGGGTTACATAGAAGTTCCAATAACTGTGAATGGCTCCACTAAACCAATGCGGTTTCATATTGTCCCTGGACTACGAGAAGAGCTCTACCTGGGCATAGATTTCTGGGAGAAATTTGGTATTGTTCCTTCATTTGTTAGTGAACTGACTCGCACAGAGCTACAAACTTTAAATATACATAACCTCACCACTGATCAGCAACATGAACTGGATATGATCAAGGATTCTTTCCCGTCATTTGAAGTGTCTGGGCTCGGAAAGACTTCTTTGGTTGAACATGTCATCGATGTTGGTGATAATGCACCTGTTAAACAGAGGCATTATCCCACATCGCCGGCTGTTCAACTAAAGGTTTATGCCGAACTCGACCGGATGCTTCAAATGGGCGTGATCGAAGAGTCTAACAGTTCTTGGTGCTCGCCAGTGGTTTTGGTACAAAAAGAATCTGGTAAAAACAGATTATGTATTGATAGCCGTCGTGTCAATTCACTAACGAAAAAGGACGCTTACCCACTTCCCTTGATTGATGGCTTACTAGGTCGTCTAAATAGCACAAAGTACATTTCAAGTATTGATCTCAAAGATGCCTTCTGGCAGATTCCTCTGGCAGAAGCATCTAGAGACAAGACAGCCTTCACAGTGCCTGGTCGTCCATTGTATCAATTCCGGGTTATGCCCTTTGGATTGTGCAATGCTCCCCAGACAATGTGTCGGCTAATGCATAAAGTGATACCACATCAATATCACGAAAATGTCTTTGTTTATTTAGATGATCTATTGGTAGTCTCTTCCACGTTCCAGGAACATATGGAATTGCTGTCCAAGGTCTCTTCATTGTTAAGAGCGGCTGGGTTAACAATAAACCTCAAGAAAAGTAAATTTGTTCTGAGAGAGGTGAAATACTTGGGATTTTTGGTTGGTGAAGATGGTCTTCGAACAGACCCTGACAAGGTAAGAGCTGTAGCAGAGTATCCAGCTCCATCTACAGTAAAACAAATACGTAGACTATTGGGAATGGCTGGTTGGTACCAACGTTTCATACCAAACTATGCAAGCGTGGTATCACCAATTACAGATTTACTGAAGAAGAGTTCGGGGAAATTGAAATGGACATTAGAAGCGCAAGCTGCTTTTGAAAATTTAAAACGATTGCTGACTACAGCACCAGTATTAGTAAACCCTGACTATAATAAAGAGTTCTTTATTAGATGCGATGCGAGTCTGACAGGGATAGGTAGTGTGTTGTATCAGGTTGATACAGACGGACATGAGTGTCCGATAGCCTTCATGTCGAAGAAACTTAATAAAGCTCAAAGAAACTATTCGGTTTCTGAGCTTGAATGTCTTGCGGCAATTCTGAGTGTGAAGAAATTCAGGGGCTATGTTGAAGGTCACCGATTCACAATTGTGACTGATCACTCAAGTCTGAAGTGGCTTATGTCACAGAAAGACTTGAGTGGTCGTCTGGCTAGGTGGAGCCTAAAACTCCAACATATGGATTTTACCATTGTCCACCAAAAAGGTACCCAAAACATAGTCCCTGATGCTCTATCTCGTCTTTATGACGATACACACGAAGAATTGACGGAAGCATTAACACATCACACTAACGACATTAAAATCGACAATGAAGGTTATCGGCACAAGGAATATACGGATATGATAGCTAAAGTTCAATCATCACCAAAGGACTTTCCCTCAGTTAAAGTCGTGGATGATAAGCTATACATTCGTATTGAGCCAAAACCTGATGCAATACCCAACGATGTTCCTGTGTGGAAACTCTGGGTACCAAAACCGATGACTTCCAACATGATTCAGAAACATCATGATGATAGTACTGCTGCTCATGGGGGTGTTAAAAAGACTTTAGAATTACTTCGACGTCTTTACTATTGGCCGGGCATGGCGTCACAGGTACACAACTATGTTGTGTCCTGCGACACATGTAAACAAACAAAAGCCACGAATCAGATATTGCGTCCTCCGATGCAATATCAATTCGAAACAGCACGTCCATGGCAGAGAGTCTATATAGATTTTTTGGGACCGTACCCTCGTTCAACACTTGGGAATACGGTGTTATTGGTAGTTCTGGATCATGCTACGAAGTTTGTACTACTGAAGCCACTTAGGAACGCAACTTCACCGAAGGTGAATGCTTTTCTAAAGAACGAAGTGTTTCTTACATATGGGGTACCAGAGTTTCTGCACAGTGACAATGGCAAACAATTCACTAGTAGGAACTTTCAAAGTCTTTTGTCAGATTTCGGCATTAAACACATTAGGACCGGTGTCTATAGTCCTCAAAGCAACGCGTCAGAGCGGGTCAATAGGTCAGTTCTAGCAGCAATTCGAGCGTTCATAAAAGGTCAACATACCAAGTGGGATTCATTAATTGGTGAAATCGCTTATGCACTGCGGGCTGCAGTACATTCAGCTACCAAGTACTCACCTTACTATCTATTATTTGGTCAACATCCAATATCGGTTGGAAATACTTACCAATTGTTGAGATCACTACACAAGCTTGGTGAAGATGCTGGTGAGGAAATAGAACGCGCTGATCATTTGACTCTGCTCAGGAATCGAGTTCAACAGAATTTGAAAGCAGCTTTCAAGAAATCGCAACATCAGTACAACCTGCGATCTAAACTACGGACTTTTCAACCACAACAACGTGTGTTTGTACGGCAACATCATTTGAGTGACGCTACCAAAAAGTTCTCGGCAAAATTGGCTCCAAAGTTCTTACCTGCAATGATTAAGACTAAGATTGGAAATGTACTCTACGAGTGCACAGATATGAGCGGTAAGAATCTTGGAGTCCATCACGCGAAAGACATCAGGGAATGATGTCTTTTCGTTAGGTAGGGTTGTTCCTCTGGCTGATTGTCGTCTCTGGGGTTCACATCTTCAGGTCATACTTACTGGTTGTATCGGGGTGTCCATGGTGCTGACGTTCGGATGGATGGTCGGTCTCAATGCTCAGTGAAGTTCTTAAGGACTTCATGAGTGTTGAGACCGGTCATCGGTCTTGACGCCAGTGACTGTGGGTATCTCGATCCCAGATACAGCTTAATAAGTGGAAGTAGTTCGGTGGTTTTCTGTCATGGAGGGGATGGCGACGTTTTTGTGATTTCAAGAGTAAAAATCTTGGTTTCTACCTTGAATTCATGGTGTAACGATCGCAATAATCGCAAAACAATAATAAAACCAAATTCATCTTCGTTTTCAATTCAATAAAGATGTATTTCATTGGTTTCCATTCATTTTCACTTTAACAATAATTTAAAATTTTCTAATACTTAACTGCTAGTTAAATTTCAATTGTACTATAAAAAGCAACGAACGTACTAAATTTTTATTTCCAATTCTAACAAACAGATGTCGTTATTAATCTTTATTGAATTTTTTTTTTTAGTATTACCCGAGCTATTTTGACATGATAAGATGTCAAAAAGAATTAACAAAAACACATTTTGTTTTTAGAAATAGGTCATTCTGTTTTTGAATCTTAAAATAAAATGTTCAATTGAGTTTGTGAAAACATTACATAAAACTAGATTCATTAATGTGTTAAGATATATGTGGGCTTTTTTTAAGTTAATTGCTAACTAATGTGATGTGAAATAATACAAGTCCATCAATTACAAAATATTATAAGTCAAATTTACAATGAAATTATTATTGTGTTATGGTTGTAAACATTAATAAGAATACAAATAAAAAATTTATTATGGCCAATTGTGACTTGTAATTGTCCATTTTATAAGAAGTTAACATTAATGAAAATGTTTCATCCTGTGACACCAGATGTTCTTTGTTTTCGATATATATAATACAAATCTGGATTATCAAAAAGATGTCAAGGTTTTTGATTAATAATAGCAACAATAGTAGTGGTGCGTAGTTCCAAATGGATATTCTATATTTCAAATCAGGAATTAAACAAATATTGGCTTAAAGGAATTCACTGGGTACCCGAAATAATATCTCTGCTTATTCAGAACGAAATTTAACAACTTTGGAGCGTGGTATTGCAACTGGTGGAAACAGCATCAACAACAGAATATAAAATAAGGTTTTTATTAATTATATTATTATGATTACTATTTTTTCGTTAGATTTTTGTACTTATTAATTTTTTTGATGGAAAAATAAATTCCAGCTATAAGAGATTTCCAAAGTTAAGTTTCGTTTGGGGGATAAACGGCATCCCGGGTAAATTAATTTAGTTACCAAAGGTCCAATTGTTATATTGCTTTATGGTAAGCAATCTTTCGTTGAGGTGGCTTTTGTAGTTTTGTGGTAAGTAGTTTTGCTTTGTGTGAAAGAAAATGTGAAAAAAGAGGATAAAACGTAGATGTTATTTATTAAATGAAATTCATGTATTTATCATCAGTTATTTATACAGAGAACTTAAAAATCAGAATGCAAGTCTGTCATGAGACATTCTCAACCAATGAACTCATAATATGAATTTGTCAAGAAAATAGATATTCTTATTTGTTTGAAATCATTAATTTTATAAACATTGTTTTTAATTTTTTACAATTACATACAATGGTTTGCGTTATGATTTATAAAGTGTGAAGCAATGGAATGAAAACAAATTTCGTTTTGTAGGGCAAATATACAAATTTTGCTGTACTCTGTAATTTTCTGTAATTTGCTGTAATTGCCATCAAGTGGTGTAACTGAACGGTTAATGCCCAATGGCAAAGTGCATTTTATTAAATATGGTGATACTTCCTAAATGCGTCGATGATCCCATGGTAAAGAATGAAACCCCATTTTCTTTTCTTGACCAATAAAACAAAGTTTTTTTCATAATACCAATATGCTACTGATGAAGCATATCACACACGATAACATCATCTACCATATTAATAGGAAGGCAGAGAAGTGCTGAATTGAATTTGTGATGCTGTTTGTCTAGTTGCTGGCGAAAGGAATAATCAGTTCGCTTAGGCATATAAGTCCGCGGAAAACTCATATTGTATTGGTCATTATCATGCTCTCCAATGACATGGCAGTTAAAACATCCATGATAAGTGTTGAAGTTTACTGTAACTAGAGCAAGACCCAGACAAAGCTAATTGAGTTTTCGAAATTTTGGTTTCATTTTGTTTTCGATTAGTATATTTACCTTGATCATACTACAAGCTGCGGCATCATAAATTAAGCAACGGCTTTTAATATCTATTTTGCTATTATTTATTATCATACTGTTTTGCAAGATCGTTTACAAATCATCTAAAAAGCCTTTCAAATAATTGTTCACCGAAGAAGGTTTACTATCGCCACAGTAAATTCCCACAACCATCAGTACTAAATCGTCTATCTCGCATGTATTACGATGTGGATGGGAAAAAATTGAGTTTTTGAGCTTTTATAAATAGAAACTCCATCAATATTTATACTTAGACTGATGGAAATTGAACTATCTAAGGATTTAAAATAAGATTCTAAGCAACATTTGACACCTCGATTCCAATACAAACCACCATCTAATGGTACTATACTTGCAATCTTGTGGTGTATTAAACAAGTTGTAAGCATGAACATTTTAATTACTACAACAATTAATTAACAAATGTTTTCTCCTTTTTTACTTTCACCACAGAAAATTTTATTTAAATATATATTTCAAAAATATTACATTTCTAAAACATTTAAAATACAAAATTATTTTGAATTACTATTTTTTCAAAATAATTTTGTATTTTAAATGTTTTAGAACTGTAATATTTTTGTAATATTTAAATACAATTTTCTGTGGTGAATGTAAAAAAAGGAGAAAACATATTTTAATTAATTGTTGTAGTAATTAAAATTTTCACGAAAAAGATCAAAAACTATGTTTTAATTATTTACTGATTAGAAGTTTAAATAAAAAATTTTTAAGTGGTATTAATATGACCCTCTTTAAATTAATAAAATTTGCATAAGTTATTTTTTTAAATGTACAATCATTTTATAAAAATATTTTTTATCAGCCGAAAATGAATCGATTCTTACAAAATCTTTGAAAAATTATGAACAAATTCATGATCTATTAAATGCAGTCCTGAAACGTTCAAATCCATTTAATTCTGTCCCTTTAAAATACAAAAAATAATCAAAATAACCCAAACAAAGATAAAATGTTATGATAAAAATACCTTGAAAATATTGAAATTAAAAAAATCATATATCTTATCTGAAACAAATATCAAAGCTCAAACTTTCAGGATATTTTAGGATCATAATAAAGCAGTTTTTTTGAAAATTTGGTGTAATTTGATGTTCACAGAAAAAAGTTGTAGAGGTGTAAAAATGGGTTTTTTTAAGAATAATGAATATGTCTTACTACTTCTATCTTTAGAAATATTTAACTTTGAGTGTTGAAGTTAATAAATTTAAAAACTTTATGAAAATACAAAAAAAAATGAGATAGAGTATAAGCATTTTGGTTAAAATCTATGGTTTTGGTGGCATTTTTAAAACTGGCCTTTTGTGACAAACTACTGTACATTTTGATGTTGCGTTTGGTCAATTTTTAATATTAGACATTTTAATTCCCGTGATATTAAAGTTGAATAAAAAACAAAGAAAATAAGACTAATTTCGTTAAAATCGAATAAACACATACGGAGTAATTAGTTTTTAAAAATAGCTTAACATAAATTTATTAATTCAAAAAATCATAACTCGTTAAGGGGTGGTCAGGGAGGGGCAAAATTTTGGGAAACATTATTTTTTTAGAGGTCTTTAAGAAATAAAATTGGCGTCCAAATCGGTGACATGAGTACGCACCCTTTTTTAAAAAAATTTTAAACCAGCTCATTTATATATATATATATATATATATATATATATATATATATATATATATATATATATATATATATATATATATATATATATATATATATATATATATATATATATATATATATATATTTTGTAAAAGATGGTTTTCTTGGGCGTTTTTTAATTTGATAAAAGACAATTTTCTTTGGTTTTTGGCCCGTTGTTATTATTATTATTTTACGTTTCGGCGAATTACCACGCCATTTTCAAAAATCTGCAAAAATGTACAATACAATGTCACTAATTTTCTTTAAGTTTACAAAACAAAATAATTACCCTTCTTTCTAATCTATAAACAATTTTTTTGCATTGTTTTTTAATTTTATTTATTTTTTTAATTTGTTTTAAATTAATTTATTATTTTATTGAAATGACCATAGTTAATTTTAGTTTGATATAGTTTCTGTGAAAAATTGTTTATAGATTAGAAAGAAGGGTAATTATTTTGTTTTGTAAACTTAAAGAAAATTAGTGACATTGTATTGTACATTTTTGCAGATTTTTGAAAATGGCGTGGTAATTCGCCGAAACGTAAAATAATAATAATAACAACGGGCCAAAAACCAAAGAAAATTGTCTTTTATCATATATATATATATATATATATATATATATATATATATATATATATATATATATATATATATATATATATATATATATATATATATATATATATATATATATATATATATATATATATATATATATATATATATATATATATATATATATATATATATATATATATATATATATATATCTGTGGCGTCATTTAATCAAAATCTTGGGGGGGGGGGGCGAGAATTTAAATGACATAAAAAGTTTTTTTTCGTAAAACATAACATGTACATTTTTATACACACATATATTTAAAAGCATTTAAACGCATGGTCTTAGAAATGAAACTAAAATGCTTTTGAGTTACCTTGGTTACTTTGCTAGATCTTTGACTTCTATTGTTGTTTCATCGAAGCGAATGCCGCAAAGTTCTGCTAAATCCCTTCATTTGTTAAAATAATTTTAAATTTAGTATCATCTCTGCATTGTTTAAGCATCAAGAAAGTAGTTTGGCATTACCGCCAGCCAGCAAGTTTCACTGTATCCAATAAGTTGGTTATGTTCGACATTATTTTTGCCGCAGAACTCCTTCAACGTCTCCAGTAAGTAAAATATTCAAATTTTTTTAACCCTGCCATTTAAATCAGCAGCACTTCTTATTGCATTATTTAGAATATGGGCTGCGAATCCAATACCCAATACATTCTGGTTCAAATTCGAGCTTAGCTTGCTTTTAAATTTTCATTTCTTGACATGACACCACTAAAATTGGTATTCGAGTTATCAGCGCAAATTTCAACTAACTTTTTGTCAATGTTAAATAACAACATGAAAACAACATAACAACAAAACTTGTTCAAGCTACTGGAGCTGACGGCTTATAGCAATGCTTTTTTATGTTTATCTGTATCTATATGTCTTTTAATTCATAATGTCCACTGTTAGTTAACAAATTCACTCCGACTGGTAATACAATAAACCTTTGCGTCGTTATATTTTGATTTTTTTATAAAAGGATAGTCCAATTCAATATCGTATGAGAATTTACGTAAACGTTTTCTATCCATCTTGATTTGCAGGAGAACGTTTTAAATATAATTTTAAAAATTAGTAAAAATTTACCTTTTATAGTAGCTTAAAACTTTTATTACACAAGTAAAGACTGCAAAACAATTGAAACAATTTATTTTAATTTTACTAAATAATTAATATCTTTTCTGTATTCTGTAAGTATAAGAGGTATACAGTATACCGTTCTCGTTCTATCTTTTGCAAATCTATACCATTTATCAAGTTTTTATGCGGTTTACTTTGTTTGTTCTTTATTGAGAAAA
This sequence comes from Diogma glabrata, assembly GCA_963693315.1. Taxonomy (NCBI): domain Eukaryota; kingdom Metazoa; phylum Arthropoda; class Insecta; order Diptera; family Cylindrotomidae; genus Diogma; species Diogma glabrata. Next base: position 59,470,657 of record OY856186.1, read on the forward strand.
AAAAATTATAAATTAGAAAATAATAATTTTACTTTTGAGCTACCTAGTTAAAGTGTGTTTTAAACAGAGTTTGAAACGTTACTTATATCACTCCTTTACTTTGTTCTTTCAGAGTGCGTAGCTTAAAAAAATATAACACTCCCACATTCAGGAGTGAAAATAATAAAATATAATTCTTGCTACTAAATTGAAATAAATATTTTCTTTCAAACACTCAAAACTTTTATTTATGCTTCAAATTTGATGCTTTCCAATGTAAAATGCTTTGAATGATTCGTTCCACTATTCATGTATTGTTAGAAAAATGAATATAAAGGATGACGTAGAGGGACTATTCATAAATCGAATAAAAGAACAGGAAAATGTAATCTACTCCAAAGGAGTAAAATCATTTTTTTACATTTTAATTTTTGAATATTATTTCAAAGGATTAAAATGAGTGCTCGAATAAAGTAAAACTCTGGTTTAAAAATTTAAATGTTTATGAATTTATACGGAAAACTGCGACTTTTTAAGTAAAATATTTTGTATTTTATTTTTCATAATATACTTTCGATCTCTCGTATATACACCGTTCAGATGTTTCTATAAACAAAGAAACCTTTTCGTTGAGATAGATCTGTTAGACATCAAAAGATATTCGCAAAACAAAATGTAATTTATTGAAGTGAAAAAAACTGAGTTTAGTATTTTTAAGAAAATTATAGTTAAAACACTATTTAGTAAAAAAAATATTGCACTAGTTTGTTCTCTCAATATAGATAAATCAACATATACATAACATTATACAAATTGCAAGAAAAAACAGTGAAGCCATTGCTTTGACTAAGATATTGCGCAAACTGTACGTAGGTAGATATAAGCCTTATTTGATTATTTCGATAATGCGGGCAAATGTGGTGGAAATATTTGTTTCGTGATACGCTTCGTGGGACAAATTTCTCCGTGGGGTTGTCCCCAATCAAATGTGGGACATTTCCACGCAGCGTGGGACGTCTGGTCAGTTTACTACCCATAAACGTGCGTAAATTTTTAATTTGATTCAAAATTGTACAATTATTGCGAGCTTCTTTTAAATCTATAAGAAAAACCTACCACAAAAATATAATAGTTTCTCCCTCCCTGTGACTGTATAAAAAAATGAACAAAGATTGACGTTTAGGATACGTTTTGGATTTTATTATAACCAACCAAACATATAATTTTTGCTATTTTATGAATTAAAAGTTATAGTCCATATAGCGAAAAGAATTTGTCAGCAAGTTTTCATAACATACTTTGAAAATATTTACATAACTTAAATATTTGTTCGTGTCTTTAGAAAATATTGCTTGTCCATTATAAAACATTCACTATTATAAAATCACTGGAAGTAACACAAAAAATTTAAATTACTCTCGCAATTATTTTCATTCATTTTATAAAAATTAGCACAACTATCAAGAAACGGATATGTTTTAGAATTTTTACAATTAGAAATGTTTTAATATATTGTTTTTAAAAAAGTCTTGTAAAGTTTGTACAATATGATATAGATAAAAAAACAGGGCCAAACAGTCATGGTTCTCCAAATAAGTGGGATATAATTAGGTTGTGTTCTCCTGCATGTACTTACTTTTAACTTTATATAAATTACCAATGACCAATAACAATTGAAATTTGAATGTTAAATACTGCACTACTCTCGAGGAACCCTATACTAATGAAATATTTTGTTTCCTCTGGCTTAGACACGAATATCTTATAAACAAAACACTATCGTACGATAGAATTTTGTCAAAATACGCACCCACGGCGTTTTTGGAAGAACGATCGTGTTCTGTTTATAAAACTGATTTCATCAGAAGATTAGATGCAATTCGCCTTTCGTATCGGCGGCGCTCTAGTCCTTGATACAAAGAACGCTAACGGTTTGAATATTGCGATGAACTGTACTTTAGTCGGGCCAAAATAATATGTAACGTAATAATTATATTATCAGATATATTTCAATTAATAGTATGTGATAAAATTGGTGTATTAGCTAAGTAAATCTTCTAAAATTAGACGAATTTACAAAATAAAAGTGCATTGAAATTATTGATATATATATATATAATATATATATATATATATATATATATATATATATATATATATATATATATATATATGTATATATATATATATATATATATATATATATATATATATATATATATATATATATATATATATATATATATATATATATATATATATATATATATATATATATATATATATATATATATATTAGGGTGGCCCTTAAAAACAAAAATTTTTATTTTTTGTACGGCACCCTCCCATTTCGTGTGAATACCCATAAAAATATTATTTGCAAAATCTGATATCAATCGGTCAATTCTAAGACGTGCCTTCGACCACTTAAAGTTGAGAAATTTTGTTCTGGACCCTAAAAAAATTTTTTTTTTTTTTGTGCAACACCCTCTCATTTCGTGTCAATACCCATAAAAAATTATGTGTAAAAATTGAAATCAATCATTCAACTCTAAGGGGTGTCCCCGGCCACTTGGGTGGAGAGGTTTGGTTGTGGCCATTACAAAGAAAAATTTAAATTTTTTGTACGACACCCTCCCATTTGGTGTCGATACCCATAAAAATATTATGTGTAAAATTTGAAATCAATCGGTCAACTCTAAGGGGTGCCCCCGGACACTTGGAGTTGAGAGGTTTTGTTGTGGCCATTATAAAGAAAAATTTAAATTTTTGTACGACACCCTCCGATTTGGTGTCGATACCCATAAAAATTCTATGTGTAAAATTTGAATTCCATCGGTCAACTATAAGGGGTTCCCCCGGCCACTTAAAGTTGAAAGGTTTGGTTGTGGCTATTACAAAGAAAAATTTAAATTTTTTTTACGACACCCTTCCATTTGGTGTCGATTCCCATAAAAATATTATTTGTAAAATTTGAAATCAATCGGTCAACTCTAAGGGGTGCCTCCGGCACCTTAAGTTGAGGAGTTTTGTTGTGGTCATTATAAAGAAAAATTTAAATTTTTTGTACGACACCCTCCAATTTGATGTCGATACCCATAAAAATATTATGTTTAAAATTAGAAATCCATCAGTCAACTCTAAATTTGAAATCAATCGGTCAACTCTAAGGGGTGCCTCCGGCACCTTAAGTTGAGGAGTTTTGTTGTGGTCATTATAAAGAAAAATTTAAATTTTTGTACGACACCCTCCAATTTGATGTCGATACCCATAAAAATATTATGTTTAAAATTAGAAATCCATCAGTCAACTCTAAGGGGTGCCCCTGGCCACTTAAGTTGAGAGGTTTGGTTGTGGCCATTACAAAGAAAAATTAAATTTTTTGTACGAATCCCTTCCATTTGGTGTCGATACCCATAAAAATATTATTTGTAAAATTTGAAATCAATCGGTCAACTCTAAGGGGTGCCTCCGGCCACTTAAAGTTGAGGGGTTTTGTTGTGGCCATTATAAAGAAAAATTTAAATTTTTGTACGACACCCTCCCATTTCATGTCAATACCCGTAAAAATATTATGTGCAACATTTGAAATCAATCGGTCAATTCTAAGACGTGCCTCCGGCCACTTAATGGTCAGAACAAAACCTTTCAAGTTTAAGTGGCCGAGGGCACGCCTTAGAGTTGAACGATTGATTTCAAATTTTGCAAATAACATTTTCAAGGGTATTCACACGCAATATGGGGGTGTCGTACAAAAATTAAATTTTTCTTTGTAATAGCCAGAATAAAACCTTTCAAGCTTAAGTGGCCGGGGGCACGCCTTAGAGTTGAACGATTGAATTCAAATTTTACTCATAATTTTTTTATGGGTATTGACACGAAATGGGAGGGTGTCGCGCAAAAAATAAAAATTTTTTTTTAAGGTCCAGAACAAAATTTCTCAACTTTAAGTGGCCGGAGGCACGTCTTAGAATTGACCGATTGATTTCAAATTTGTCAAATAATATTTTTACGGGTATTGACATGAAATTGGAGGGTGTCGTACAAAAAAATTTAAATTTTTCTTTGTAATGTCCAGAACAAAACCTTTCAAGTTTAAGTGGCCGGGGGCACCCCTTAGAGTTGGACGATTGATTTCAAATTTTACAAATAATTTTTTTATGGGTATTGACACGAAATGGGAGGGTGTCGCACTAAAACTTTAAATTTTTTTTTTAAGGACAAAATTATTCAACTTTAAGTGGGCGGAGGCACGTCTTAGAATTGACCAATGATTTCAAATTTTGCAAATAATATTTTTACGGGTATTGACATGAAATGGGGGAGTGTCGTACAAAAAATTTAAATTTTTCTTTGTAATGGCCAGAACAAAACCTCTCAACTCTAAGTGGCTGGGGGCACGCCTTAAAATGACCGATTGATTTCAAATTTTGCAAATAACATTTTTAAGGGTATTCACACGTAATGGGAGGGTGCCGTACAAAAAATTTGAATTTTTCTTTGTAATAACCAGAACAAAACTTTCAAGTTTAAGTGGCCGGGGGCACGCCTTAGAGTTGAACGATTGATTTCAAATTTTACACATAATTTTTTCAATACCCATATTGACATGAAATGGGAAGGTGTTGCACAAAAAATAAAGAAAATTTTTTTAAGGTCCAGAACAAAATTTCTCAACTTTAAGTGGCCGGAGGCACGTCTTAGAATTGACCGATTGATTTCAAATTTTGCACATAATATTTTTACGGGTATTGACATGGAATGGGAGGGTGTCGTACAAAATATTTAAATTTTTCTTTATAATGGCCACAACAAAACCCCTCAACTTTAAGTGGTCGGAGACACCCCTTAGAGTTGACCGATTGATTTCAAATTTTACAAATAATATTTTTATGGGTACGACACCAAATGGAAGGGTGTCGTACAAAAATTTAAATTTTTCTTTGTAATGGCCACAACCAAACCTCTCAACTTTAAGTGGTCAGGGGCACCCCTTAGAGTTGACCGATGGATTTCTAATTTTAAACATAATATTTTTATGGGTATTGACATCAAATTGGAGGGTGTCGTACAAAAAATTTAAATTTTTCTTTATAATGGCCACAACAAAACCCCCCAACTTTAAGGTGCCGGAGGCACACCTTAGAGTTGACCAATTGTTTTCAAATTTTACAAATAATATTTTTATGGTATCGACACCAAATGGAGGAGTGTCATACAAAAAATTTAAATTTTCTTTGTAATAGCCACAACCAAACCTTTCAACTTTAGGTGGCCGGGGAACCCCTTACAGTTGACCGATGGATTTCAAATTTTACACATAGAATTTTTATGCGTATCGACACCAAATCGGAGGGTGTGGTACAAAAATTTTAAATTTTTCTTTATAATGGCCACAACAAAACCTCTCAACTCCAAGTGGCCGGGGGCACCCCTTAGAGTTGACCGATTGATTTCAAATTTTACACATAATATTTTTATGGTTTATTGACACATAATGGAAGGGTGTCGTACAAAAATTTAAATTTTTCTTTGTAATGGCCACAACCAAACCTCTCAACTTCAAGTGGCCGGGGGCACCCCTTAGGGTTGAACGATTGATTTCAATTTTTACACATAATTTTTTTATGGGTATTGACACGAAATGAGAAGGTGTCGCACAAAAAAAAAAAAATTTTTTGTTAGGGTCCAGAACAAAATTTTTCAACTTTAAGTGGTCGGAGGCACGTCTTAGAACTGACCGATTGATATCAGATTTTGCAAATAATATTTTTATGAGTATTCACACGAAATGGGAGGGTGCCGCAAACTGTACAATGAAAAAAAAATTCTAGTGTAATCTAAGGGCCACCCTAATATATATATATATTTATATATATATATATATATATATATATATATATATATATATATATATATATATATATATATATATATATATATATATATATTATATACATATATATATATATATATATATATATATATATATATATATATATATATATCCCAGCTAGCACAATAGGTGGATTTTAGCTTAAATATAGTTTGTTATTATCTGTACAAAATTTTAGTGAACATTCTCATTTAACCTAAATTTATGTATAATAAAAGATTAAATTTAACCTAAGTGTCGTACTTTTTCCATAAAAATATTGGTTAAATTTTCATGTAATTTTTATGTAATATGCTGGCTAATATGTGATTAAGTTTAACTATAATTTAACCAAATTTTAAGTTAAATAAGTGCAAATGTTATGTTATATTTTAGCTAATTATTAGTTAAATTTAACTTGTTTGTTACACATGCAAACCACAAAATGTATGCTCCGAAATTCTCCCCTAATGATCACATAAGTTTACTTTATAGTATACTACAAACTATTATTATATTTTCAATAATTAATGTTTTTTATCGAATACCGAAAAGAAAATTGAAAATTAAAGTATTCAGTTTAAAAAAAAATAAATATTTAATTGTATTTTTAAGGGTTGTTCTCATTATTTTTTCCTATTTTTGTTTTATGTATAAACAACGAACCTTTCTTTATACATGAACATGTAAATCCATTCAAAAATACGCTCCAAATTATGCATAAAAATGTTTATTTGAAGTCGGTTTAGAAATTGTCATAAAAACCTATTTTGTCCTTAAATGCATTAGTTTGGGAGATAGATAATATCGTATCCGTAATTCCTAGCCATAAAATTATTTACCTGTTATTTAAGTTAAATTTTGTCAGGTGTTTCATGAAATAACTTAAATTTATCCTAAATTTTTTCACGTATTTTATTTAATACATGTAAATTATCTAGCTATTAAGTGGAAAATTGATCATATAATTCTTATCTAGAATACATTTAATAGCTACAATATCTTAATTTGACAGAGTAAATTCATGTATATTTCATGTAACAGCTGAATACAAAACTAAGCAAGTGCAAATTATATGTAATTTTAATGTACCAAAGTCAGATATTGTAGTTATTACATGTTTTTTTCATGAGAATTACATGTAATTGAACCATCCATTTTTCTTTAACCTTATTTTCTTATCGGGCTGTCATTCTACCATAAAAAAAGCTAAAAAATAATATTATAAGAAACAAAATTTTTTAAAAATGCTTGAAAAAGCACCTTATTCTTGTTTCCTGAGTTTTATTATTTTTTACTATATGTATACGTATTTCGAAAGCTAAATTGTAAAGTAAGATACATTCCATATTTCCATTATATACCGGTGGTTTAATAAAAACCAATTTTAAAAAATTAATAATCTAACTACAGAAAAATATAAAATATAAAGCAAAATGAATAAATCTAATAGAACAATTAAACCATTAGAGAAAATTACAAAAAATAAAAATGAATTTGACAAAAGAAGTAAACCGAAATAACAACAGTTTTATTGTGTGTCCGTGGTGTGTAAGGTGTGTGTCCGTGGTGTGTGCTATAAACCAAAAATCAAAACTGAGCCAAATGAGAAACCAGGTATTTATAAAATATCCTACAACGACTGTGAAAAATTTTATGTAGGTCTTTCTCAACGCAAAATAGGACAACGCCAGAAAGAACACCTTACAGAAATAAAATACAAAAGGGCTGAGAATTCTAGCGTTGCCGCTCATATGCCACTCAACAACAGGTCACCATCAAATTTAGAGCTTATAAAAGAGATTAATAATCTAAAACACCTAGAAGCGTACGAATTTTTTTTCATTGAAAAAGAAAATCAATTAAACCCCGGTATCCTGATGAACAATAAAGAAGGAAACATAAAATCTAATTTATTTAACCTAATAATTAAAAGACCGCCGAACAACATATCGTCGCTTTAATAATGATACAACGTATTCGCAAAAGTGTAGTTTCGAGATAATTGGGTTTAAAGATTTTTCGATTTTCTGATTTTCGTAAATTCGGCAGCACTATTGAATGAATAAATATATTGGAAAAAAAATTTCTACCATTTACTCTTGATTAATTTCCCCACAGCATATTAAAATTTCACATTGGTACCTGCTGGCTTTTCTACCTAAAAAGAGGTGAAAAGTCAATCAGGTACCTTATACGTTATTTCATATTTCTCAATTACGATTAAGCCTAAAACTGATTATTATTGAAATAACGCATGATATTCTTACAATTTTTACCGGCCCATCATGTAGTCACGAATGATGCTTATACAAAATTTTATATTTACCATTTCGTGTGGCGATCGTAATGTATGTAAAATATACGACACTGATTTTGCCCAAGTTATTATTCTGTAGGAATTGGAATATCGTACATGCATTTACGCTGTTTCAATATTTAACCAAATTCAAATTTGCATGTACGTTAATTATCAATATATTAATTTTCACCCCCAGTTATAAAATAATTGGAAAATGTTAAAACGCCTCTCTATAGAGATCCTTATGAGGAATGCAGGTCACCCATTATATAATAACAACGTATAAATGGCATACGTTATTTCATTATTAAAGCGACGATATAATAAATAAATCACCTAAACTATATTTATGACTGAAGGATGTCCACCCATTTGGGATACCCCATAAAACTGTTATTATTTAGGTTCACTTCTTTTGTCAATTCATTTTTATTTTTTTAATTTTTTTTAATTTTCTCTAATGGTTTAATTATTTTATTGTTTTATTAGATCCGTTCTTTTTGCTTTATATTTTATATTTTTCAGTAGTTAGATTTTTAATTTTTTGAAATGGGGTTTTATTAACCCACCGATATGTATATAATGGAATGTATCTTACTTTAAAATTTATTTTTTATATACTTCAGGTGATGAAAGCATAGCTTTCGAAATTCGTAAATAATAAAAAATAAAAAATAATAAAACAAGAATAGTAAACAAGAATAATAAATAAATGTTGAATTCCTCAATAAACTGTTTTAAAAGCTCCTCTAAAGATGATTCATTTCAAACTGAGTCACGATAAATATGATATTTTTAATTTAATATTCTTTTAAAAAAAATATAGCAACGCTGTTAATGAAATTTTGTTTTGCAAAGCCCATTGCCTTAGTTCGTTCAACAGATCCATTTTAGTTTGAGCGTTATGCTCATATTCCAGGTGTTCGCGCATCAATTCCTCAGCAATATCTGCTTCTGATAATAAAAATTCAGCAGTTTCACCAACTTGGGATGTACAATCATCTGGCACATCATCGTCACACTCTACATTTTCATCACAAGTAACACTAACCAGGATGGTATTTTCGATCATAGTATTTTCTGCTGGCAAATTATTTTCAAAAATGGCATTCAGTTGTTGTCCTGGTTAAACATTCCAATTCAAACCTATTGAATCCTATTAAATCCAATATAAATTCAATAGAATTAAATTGGATTGAATTGGTTTATTAGGAAGACTTCGATCTACCAATTAAAATTCAATCGGAATGAATGGGATTTAACAGGAAAAGAGGTTCTGTACGATTCTAAAGGAAATTTCCAATTGAATTTCAATCGGAAATCAAGAGATTCAATAGGAAAAAGGAACTTAGAAAAAAATTAAACAATCTTATAAATTTAACAGGATTTAATTGGAAAAGATTTAATAGGAATTAATTGAAAATTCCCAATGCAGAATTCCGATTAATCCAATTAATTGTTTTCAATTGGTTTCAATTGGAATGTTTAACCAGGGTGTGGTGGTGGCCGATCCATTTCTTCATCCCTTGACACATTTGATGCATCAAATCGTGCTTCGAATTGGGCCGCTTCTTCTGCCGCATTATGTAGTATCGACCGTTTTTCTTAACTTTCTTTTTCAGGGGCATTTTTACTATTTAAAACAACGTTAGTGAGAGAAATATATAATAAAGACTGTATCCGAGCGATTTGATCAATATACTGCGTACTAATAATAATTGTCATCGGAAAACGAGATTTGCTTTAAATCTTTATGGATATTATGGATCTTATAAACACATATACTTATTATATGTATTATATGAAAAAGACAGCAAAAATTTAGTTAACATTCGTTCACTAAACCAAATTAAATGCAATATTACATGTAAAACTCGACCTATTTAACTTAACAGCAGTCTGACAATATTTTTTAAGTTTCAATGTTCCGTAGTTATGTTAAATTTAGGCTATTTAACTTATTTCATGAAATAACTGTTGCAATGTCAGCTAAATTACCGCGAGCTAAACAACAGGTAATAAGGTAAATACATGTATTAGATACACTTTTGTAACTTAAATTGTCACTTAATACATGAAATACATGTACTATCTGTATTACATGATTTTTTTTTACTTAAACTTGTATACTTAATATGTTAAATTTACCTATTAACTTATTTTTTAACACCAAAAACATATTAACTATAATTTTCGACTAAAAATACATGTACACTAATTAGCTGAAACAGTCATCTATTACCTTTTTCCACATATTTAACCAAACTTTTACTTAAATTTAGCCAAATCCCGAAATGGTTCACCTAAATTTCACTAAGTGTGCTGGCTGGGATATATATATATATATATATATATATATATATATATATATATATATATATATAGATATATATATATATATATATATATATATATATATATATATATATATATATATATATATATATATATATATATATATATATATATATATATATATATATATATATATATATATATATATATATATATATATATATATATATATATATATATATATATATATATATATATATATATATATATATATATAATAAAATAGTTTAGATATTCATGTTCGCCTAAATATCTTAGTTACCAAATAGTACAATAGAACTGTAGTGTAAAAATTTGTGTTAATCCACGTTTACGTAAAACAAAGTAATCAAGAGGTAAATTGAGAACCTACGGTTATAATGTTTATTGTCTGGGAACTAGTGATAAATTGATTAGTACAGTAGATTCTAATCTATCACAGAATGTTTTGAAATAAATTAAATGGAAAAGTAAACCGAAATAATTTTATTCGAGGATGGACAAATGGCAAAAGCAGGGTGGCTAAAAGCAGCAAGAAAATACTTAACCCGAGGACCAACACTTAGGAGCGGTGAAGCTGTGAGTGATCGACAGAGAGTTATTGTAAAATAGGGTGAGTGCTTTAGAATTTTATTTAAGATTGTAATTCGGTTTTGAGTAACCAAAAAGCTTTGTTTTTTTGTTTGATTGTAGTGTTTATGTATATATAGAAAACGATGTGCTAACTTAATTTAAATTCAGGTAGTGGATGGAGACATGGCACCTCCCCTTCTGGAGATTCTGGGTGGTGTATTGTAGGCACGCTTTCGTTTGTTTTTGGTTTGTTTAAAAGTTCTTGTGTTGGGTTCTAAAGGTTGTTCACCAGAATTCACGTCAGCATGAACAAAGGGCCGTGTGAATGTGAGTTGCCCGCAAGATCAATTGGTAGAGCTGCAAGGTCTACCAGATCTTTTATTACAAGATGGCAAAGTTAAAGCTTGTTTATTTTATTGGTAACATTTTTAAAATTGGAACAAACTTTATGGTCCAAATACATGTGCAGCATTCTGCATGCAGCGAAATTAGAACATCTGTTGTGATATGAGAACAATTACATGTAAATTCTGCATGCAGAAAAATTATGAAAAATTATATCTCTAATTCTAATTTCGCTGCACAGAGGCAGTGCTACCACAATAAAAAAAATAAAAACTACTTGAAAACTCAGATAAAAATGGATGATTTTGACATTTTGTTTGAAAATGAATTATTTTTTTTATAGCTCAAATAAAAATGAATGATATTTGTTTGAAAATGAAATTATTTTTGTAATGATTATTTGTTTATAAAGATACTCAAATTTTCTAAATAATCCAAATTATAAAATAATTAAAACTAATATTGTTAATAAATAAATTTTAGGGAAAGGATTACCGGAAACAGTGGTTTCTAGTGGATATGTAATTTGAACTTAAATTTTAATTTAGACATAAACGTTTTTACAGGCATTCAATTATTTTCTTTTATCTTTTAATTAAAAAGACAGTTTTATTTAAATTACGACAACTTTCACTTATAACTATTTCATAATACGTAAGAACACGAACTGTCTTTGTTACGAAAATTCTGCACGTCAAATATATAAAAATTCTGCACATCTATTTTAGATGCAGATATGCATGCAGCACTGCGTGCAGACTTTCTACACATGTATTTTGGGCATTAATGGCTCCCTCCAGAAAGATCAGTTCTCTCGAACCGAAGATGATTGACGTCACACGAATCGTGTAAAATTTTACAAATAGTCATTGGAGCATTGGAGTCATTGGAGCAGTCTCTTTGAAGCGAAAAAAATATATCGTAATGAACGACCAACAAAAATTTGATCAGGGGACATTTTCTTTTAAAATCTAAAACAAGCAGTTTTCACATCATCACAAAAACATTCCGTACTATCAAACAATTTAAGATTCGTCTCATAAATAGCATCTGTCTATTTATGACGTTTCACTGTAATGTACAATTTTTTTTATTATTTTAAAACATTTCACGGAACTTATGTATCGATGAGTAATCAACTGTTTTGATTATTATTGTTCGTCTTACAATGTGAAACAAAGATATTATAAACGAATTTTAAAGTAAAGTTGGTTGATTCTGCGCATGCGTTTGTGTTGAATCATTAATAGGATCCTTTGTTTTACATTGTTATAATTGAAGAATGTTCGCGGTATTAATAATTGATTTAGTTTTGAAGGCACATATGTTTCTTTAATTTATAGTATGGAACGGATAATTTGAATAATTTTTCTCTGTCTGTTTCATTTGTTTTTTTGTATACACGGCAGATTTTCAAAGTATGGGTTAACTTTTGTTGTTTGCTGGAATAAGAAAACCAGAACGAGGGAGATGAATGGAAACCGCTTGTATAATATCGATTTGTATAGCCACATTTATTGAGAATTAATTAATCAAATTTTGCATTTTTCATAATTATGTTATATTTCTTTGACACAAACTTTTATAGAAAATATCATAAGATATAAGCAATAGTATTATTTGATCTGAAAATAAGTTTGTGATTAATTGTAAAGAATTTTTTTGTTCAAAAAATTAAAAAATTTAAACGATTATTTTTTTTGGAAGCCGAACCATTTTATAAGTTATTAAGGAATTTATATAATTAAAAAAATGGGACGATGTTGAAGAAGTTAAATATATCTTACAATAGAAATGAATCTAAAATAATCGTGATTTAATCAATCACTCGAATTTCTGAGATTTGGTTTGGATTTTGGATGCTTTTGATGGTTTTTGAACATAAAACAACAGGAAATAGAAATGAAACCAATATGAACGTTTTTTAGATATCGATTATGAGGATCAAACTGATGGCTGTTATTTAGCCACTAACGAACAGTTATTGGTATGTAGAAGTGAGCAGAAAGTGAATAGGGAATCTATTGTTTATTGAGTGTTTTTGAAAGGATTATACGGATCGTTTGTTGTGATAAATTTTGTGATAAACTGTCATAAATTCTGTTGCGACTAAACGGACAAACTGATTGCTTTATTGGACAAGAGGATCAAATGTACTACAGTCAACATCTTAAGTTAAGTATTTTTTCTTTTTTCTATTATCATTATTATTGTGATTATTTTCTGTTATTTTATATACCTCAGAGAAGATTTTGTTCTTAAAATGATAAAGTAAATTAAATAGAATTAAAGATTGGATGATAAAGGCAAATATTTGGTAATGGAGAAAACAGCAATATCTAGAATAACTGCTCTCCTGCTTTTCCATTACACAATGCTCCTGTCTATCCAATTATGTGGGTGACACATTAAAAACTTTTCGATCCAATGTGTTTTTAGAATAAAAACACCCATTCCGAGCATGTTACAATGAAAATTTAAGATGTTTCTACCTGCAGAATCAAGGGCCCATCGACGCACTTACTCGATAAGGTTGGTTTTGTACAAATGTCTAAAACTCAACAAACCATCTTTTATTTGACTTTAAGCAGGTTTTCAACTGCTTCAAAAGGTCGAGTCGGTCGAAGTAAAGCTGTAATGAGTAAATCTTTTAAGTTGCTTGATAATGCTTCATGACGAATTGGTTCACAAATAAATTATGAAAAAATCAAACATACGGCTGACTTTTTCTGACATAAACTCTTCAATTCTCCGCGTTCAATCCAGAATAAATAGACGTATAAGGAAAAAATCTTCTATGATATATAGACGAAACATTCAATAGCGTCGTTCTTTTGGTTTGTTGGACGTCAGTCTTCAAGCAATCTTGTCAATATTTTTAATTTTGCGGATTTAATTGTGTAAAAGCCATATGGTAACTGGATTGCAAAAGTTAAAGCTTAAACTCGTTGGTAATTCCTCATATTTTGAAAAGTGAAGAAAGCTTCCATAATTGCGTTTAATCAAGTCCGCTCTGGTACATTGTTCACACTTCATGAACCAGACCAACCTTATAAAATAACACGGGTTAGAATGTTTTAACCAAAATGTTCAATTTATTAAAATTAGTTAGTTAGAAGTATTTTTAACAACGTTGGGCAAGTAAATCAGCACAAGTGCTCGAAAACAAATGGTCAAGTTGGTTGTACACAAAAGAATATTTCATTTGTAGTAGTTTTTGTAAAAAAAAACACACGATCTCAGCTTCTGTTTTCAATAATATATTATTTGAAGTAAATAATAATATATTATTTATTATAACTAACCAAGTGATAAATAAAAACTAAAATAAGTTTAAGATTAATGTAAATTGTAAATGGTTTATGTTGTGCTTTTAATTAATTAAACCAACAATTTTAATTTAAGACCATTCAATTCATTTGCCGCTCATTTTGTATCTAGACATGATAATTTATATTATGTAAGAAAATTGTTAAATTAAAATTAAAAACTAAAATTCTGATGATGCCAATTAGGCAGTATATAAATTAAAATAAATCAAAGTTAAAAACAGGCGGAGATCGGGTGTTTTTTTTTACAAAAACTACTTACTACAAATCAAATATATATTATCAGCATTTTTACAATTCTACCAAAAGAATATTTCAAACATCAAACTTAAACTTGGCGCTATATACTCGTTAAAGTGAAATAAAAGTGGGATTCTTACAAACACTATCCCTGCAATGAATGTTCTAAGTGACACAGAACTGTGATGCATCTTTTAACAAAAGCAATATAATATTAGTAACTCAATGTCTTGACATCAACTGGCTGAACTGAAATGACATATTAGAGCAAGTTTTGGTGTAATCATGGTAGCCAATGCCAAGGAGGACAAGAGACTTTACCTGCTCTCATTCTGCACTCATTTGGTTCAACCCAGACTGCAATGTCAAAGATGAAAACGATCTACATTCGTGAAATTGCACCACTCAATCCTTAAGCTTCTCGGGTTCAATACTTGTACAATTTCACTCACAAAAAACAGGGTTTTCATCTCTTGTAGCAAAATGTATTATGCTTGTGAGTTGTGACTATCCATATTTACGATTTCACTTAACACCCAACCTCACCTAACAAAATTCCCTCAGGCAGCATTTCATCACCATCCACTACACATATATACATAAATATTTCGTTCTTAACAAAATATATAATAACAATGTAAAGAAAACATACGGAATGATGAAAACATATGTTTGAAAGCCTGAATCAGCTGAAAAACAACATTAAAAAAAACAGATGATAAGCAAGAAAGAGATAGAAAATGCTATTATGTACTGTAAACTTCAAATGTTTATTTTTTGTATTCAAGAAACTGGATTTTATGTATACGTTTTCTTTTGCTTTTTTCGTAGTTTTGTTTTCTTATGTATATTCATCAGATGGAATATCTTATATAAATATTTTTCTTTATTTTATGTTTTTCTTATTTCGTCGAGGTTTATATATTGTATGTACATAAACTTATTTTTTTTGTTCTGTTTTGTTTATATATTACTTTGTTTGCTTTTTCTTTGAATATATATAAATTTTTTTTTTATCGTTTTAATCGAAGTTACAAAAATAAAATAAAGAAAAGAAAGAAAAAAATGAATAAATAAATAAGTAATATACTGTACAGAAATATAAGTATCTCAGGGCGTTTTTTCTTTTTTTTTGGGTTTTATGCAGAAACGTGAAAATTCTTTAAATTATGGATAATCTGAGTGTAGCGCTGGATTTTATGAGATATTAGTGAATAATCTTAAAATTAAGCTCAGTTTGTTTTTATCTTTATATTAACCAATGTCATGTTAAAATCAAAGTTCAAAAGAGTTCATACAAATTTATGTGCATGCAAATTGCAAATCTCTGTATCCCAATTTGAAGAAGGATTAACATTTATGGGATCTGTTCCAAAAAGTTTTAGCAATTGTTAAACTGCAATGCGATACAATTAGATAATGCTGCACTAGCGACTAGCAGCAGGGAAGAATTGCTACTATAGATGTAAAAGAGGCAATATTACCAATGATAAAATTATCGGTAAAATTGGTAATATTACGTAATATTACGTAGCTTGGTAAAATTGCAATAAAATTTGAGTAATCTTTATTTAATAAAAATTAAATTTGCAGATTTGCAGTTCGACACAAATATATGTACAAATACAATTACCTGTAACGTCTCTACGTGTCGCCAAAAAGTAGAGCACTATAGATAGGCAAACGTTTATGTCGTCTGCTCTTGTCGATCGTTGA
>OY856186.1:59487549-59535534 GCA_963693315.1 Diogma glabrata
ATATATATATACATATATATATATATATATATGTATATATATATGTAGGATCACCCTACAATGTATAAAAGTTATAACAGTTTGCCCGATGTAATATGTACTATAAACCATAATAGCAGTTAAAGTATTACCAGAGTTTGACTATGGTTTATAGCACAACAGATATAAAAAGAACGCAAACCATAGAAAAATCCTCTTTAACTTCCAACAATCAAAGGAGAATCTACTATCAAAGGCGAATCATCAATCAAAGGCGAAACATTATACAAGATCAGCAATGAAAGGCGAATCTGAAGGAAGAAGAAAGGAAGAAGATTTTCACACGGTTTGTGAGTAAACATTAAAATATTGTGCAAAAGAAAAACATTTAATTAAAAAGACATTTAAAGTAATTTATGGTTGTTTGAATTATTTAACTAATTAAGTGGTATCCCACAAAACATGGGGCTCAGCCAGGATCCCGCCAAAATTATTAATTGAATAATTTGAAGTTTACGAAAATCTTTTTTTTAGTTATTTTTTTTTATCAAAATAAAATTAAAAACTTAGTGAGTGAAAAAAGTGAGTGAAAAATAAAACTTTATTGTGTTTATATTTTTTTTTATCTGAACTTGGTTTGTATTAAATGAATTTATAGTGAAATTGAAAACATTTTCTTTAATTTTGAAAGGAAATTAAAGTCAAACAAATTTGCGAAATATTTATTTTTTGATTAAGAATGAAATTTATAAAAATACTTGTAGAAAAAAAAGTTGTTATTGAAAAATCGTGTTTGTTGTAATAAAACAATAAAACAAAAATAATTGTTTTAATTTTACTTGATTTAATTTAAATAAGATAAACTTTATTTTTTATGTGTGAATTGAAAAGGTGGTTTTTACGTTTGAACAATTTATTGAATTTATATTTTTGTTGAACATTAATTGATTTTTTTGCTGAACATTATTAATTGAATTTTTTTATATAGACAGAGTGAAACATATTTTTAAATTGAAATGGGTAAAAATAAGAAGTCAAAGGAGAATAATGAGAGTGTTCTTATGGATGAATTCATTGCAAATTTACAATCTAGTTTTGCAAGAATTAATTCTTCTCAACCAGTCCATCTACAGCCAGAAGTGATTTTAATTTGGAGATGGAGCGTCTAAAGAAAGAAAATGCGGAGCTTAAAAAGAGTGCGCTAAAAATTTTAAGAGCCTTCCGCAGAATGATGACATTCGTGTTGATGAATTGGAAGAGATGCCTAAACAACAAGAAGAATGCAAAGGTGGCAAACTACATTTTTCTGAAGTAAAGGACTCAGTTCCAGAATTCGATGGCAACAGTCACTATAGGGTGGAATCATGGGTAGAAGAGTTCGAAGCTTTGGCGTCTTTGATGTCGTGGAATAAATTAGAAATGTTTATTTACGCCAAACGATCTGTAGTTGGTACAGCAAGGCTTGCGTTGAGATCATGCAAGGATTTAACTAGTTATGAAAACTTGGAAAGATTTTTATTAGACGAATTTGGAATAACACTAAATAGAGCTGATGTTCATGCACAGCTCACAGCAAGGGTACAAGGAAGAGATGAGTCGTTGAGGGATTATTTCTTTGCTATGAGGGAGATTGGTGCATTAGGACATGTGGATGAAGAGGCGGTTATTGCATACACCATAAAAGGTATTAAAGCTGGTCCTTCAAACAAGTCGATGCTGTACGGTGCGCGAAATTATAAAGAATTCAGGGATAAGTTGCAAATGTTTGAAAATTTTAAAAGAGATTTAGAAAATGTTAATATGGTTGAACCAAATAAGTTTGGATTACGTTCATCTTCTACATGCTATAATTGTGGAAGAGGTGGTCATATAGCAAAAGTATGTCGGAATAAAGGTGAAGGTCCAAGATGGTATAGATGCCTCGAGTTTGGACATTTAGCCAATGTTTGTTCAAATCCGAGTAAATCAAGACGAGATTTCAAACAATCAAAAACAGCAATACTGTCCAAAAAGAAAATGCTATAGGAACTAACGAAATGGAAATTAAAATAAATAGTCACACCCTTTTTGCTCTTATAGATACTGGCAGCGATCTTACTATTCTAAGCACAGATGATTATGAAAATATGGGATCACCACCGTTAGAAAACAAAAAATCTACAGTTCTTGGCAAGAGCAACAAAAAACACCAATACTGTCCAAAAAGAAAATGCTATAGGAACTAACGAAATGGAAATTAAAATAAATAGTCACACTCTTTTTGCTCTTATAGATACTGGCAGCGATCTTACTATTCTAAGCACAGATGAATATGAAAATATGGGATCACCACCGTTAGAAAACAAAAAATCTACAGTTCTTGGCATTGGAGAAGGCAGAATCACCACAATAGGGTGTTTCAAAGCAAAACTGATCCTGGAAGAATATGATGTTTCGGATGTTAATGTTCACGTCGCACCAGTAGGTTTGCTAAAGATGAATTGTATTGTTGGAAACGATGTTCTGCAAGGAACGAAAATCACTTTAGAAAATGGTAGAGTAAAAGTAGAGAAAATAGTTAATCCATTGTTCTGTCTTCCTATAGTCAATGATGATGAGATACATTGTGGGTTACCAGAATATGAAGAACGAATTAAAGCTCTAATGCAAACATACAAGCCAATACAAATTAAAGAGTCACCGGTGAATATGAAGATAATCTTGAAGAACGACCATCCAGTTTGGCAACCTCAACGAAGACTGTCTTATGCTGAGAAGAAGGAGGTCGATGACCAAATTTCAGAATGGCTGGAGAAACAAATTATTCGTCCTAGCACATCTGATTATGCATCTCCTATAGTGTTGGTAAAAAAGAAAGACAACAGTAAAAGGTTATGTATTGATTACAGGAAACTGAATCGAGTAATAGTGATGGATCGTTATCCTTTACCTTTGATCGAAGACCAAATAGATCAATTACAGGATGCAAAAATGTTCACTACACTAGATTTGGAAAATGGTTTCTTCCATGTAACGATCGATGAAGATAGTCGGAAGTACACAGCATTCGTAACTCCTAGTGGACATTATGAGTTCTTAAGAGTACCGTTCGGGTTATGCACGTCACCTGCAGTATTTCAAAGATTTGTGCATTTTGTGTTTAGAGATCTCATGTCAAAAGGAAGTATTTTAGTTTACATGGATGACATAATAATTCCATCGAAAGATGCAGAGGAAGGTATGAGAAAAATACTAGAAGTGCTGAATGTGGCGGGCGAGTATGGTCTTAAGTTCAAATGGAAGAAGTGTCGGTTTCTATTTAGTCGCATTGAGTATTTGGGTTATGAGATCACGGAAGGAGTTGTTCAGTCATCAGAGCTAAAAACAAAGGCGGTTGCTAAGTTTGCTGAACCAAGAAACATCAAACAAGTTCAATGTTTTCTTGGCTTAACTGGATACTTCAGAAGATTTATTAGGGACTACTCAGCTATAGCCAAACCAATATCCGATTTATTAAAAAAAGGCGTTAAATTTGAGTTCGGAACAGCACAAAAATTGGCTTTCGAGAAGTTGAAGGCAGCATTAATAACCAAGCCAGTTTTATCTATTTTCAGACCAGAGGCCGAAACGGAACTACATACCGACGCATCGTAAATTGGATTTGGGGCAATTTTGTTGCAAAAAGGCAGAAATGATGATCAATTTCACCCAGTTTTTTATTTTAGTAAAAAAACGACGCCAGCCCAAGAGAAATATTGTTCATATGAATTAGAAGTACTGGCCATAGTTAAAGCATTAATGAAATTACGGGTGTATTTACTAGGCATGCAGTTTAAAATCTTCACTGATTGTGCGGCTTTCAAGATGACCATGTTGAAAAAAGATATAGTTCCTAGAATTGCTGGTTGGGCTCTATGCCTGGAGGACTACAACTACTCTTTAGAACATCGCAGTAGTACTAAAATGAAGCATGTTGATGCACTAAGTCGTTCTCCGGTAGTAATGGTCATCCAAGACGATTTAGTGCAGAGAATTAAGGTGGGACAAGATAAAGATGGCGATTTAAATTTAATCAAAAAACTGCTTGAGTTTGGTCCACATGAAGATTACCACATTGAAAGGGGAATCCTATTTAAAAAATGGATGATGAAGGACGAAAATTAGTTTGTGTTCCACGGCTTTTGCAGGCAGAAATTATTAAAGGTGTTCATGAGCAAGGTCATTTTGGTGTTAAAAAGATGACGGAGATAATAAAAAGGGACTATTATATACCAAAACTTCGAGAAATGTGTGAGGTCTGTAGACGAAACTGTATTTCATGCATTATAAGTGAGAGAAAATCTGGCGTACAGGAAGGATTTCTACACAGCATAAATAAAGATGAGTATCCACTATCAACCTATCACATTGACCATCTTGGGCCAATGCATTCAACTGCCAAAAGTTATAAATATATACTTTGTGTTATAGATGCCTTTTCCAAATATGTTTGGCTTCATCCAGTAAAAACTGTTACATCAACTGAGACAATTGCTAAGCTAGAATCGCAGCAGACGATGTTTGGAAACCCTCAAAGGATAATTGCAGATAGGGAGACAGCTTTTACGTCAAATGAATTCTCGAAGTATTGTCAGGATAACAGCATAAAAGTTTCGTTAATAACTACGGGAGTGCCAAGAGGAAATGGGCAAGTTGAAAGGCTGAATCGGACTATAATACCAGCACTAACAAAGCTATCAGTTGAGTCGCCGGAGCAATGGTATAAGTACACAGCAAAACTACAAAGATTTTTAAATGCCACCTGGCAAAGAAGCATCGCTACAACACCATTTGAGGTAATGTTTGGGGTCAAGATGAGGAATCCAGAAGACCAAACTATTGCCGAAATTATAGAGGAGCAATTGACAAACGATTTTCTTTTGGAACGAGATACTATTCGAAAAGAGGCTAGGAATAATATATTAAAGGTGCAAGAAGAAAATTGTAGGAGTTTTAACAAAAAGAGAAAAAAAGCAACAGTATACAAAATTGGAGATGTGGTAGCAATAAAGAGAACCCAATTTGCTACGGGAAACAAGCTGAGTACCAAATATTTAGGTCCATACAAAGTTACTGAGGTCAACCGAAATGAGCGCTATAAAGTGGAGAAAATAGGTGAATTTGCCGGACCAATACGAACTGCAACTAGTGCTGACTACATGAAATTCTGGAAGCATACATCCATTAATGGGCAAGATTGGCAAGAATTTTCTTCAGATGAGGACGAAGAAGACGAGTCCGCAGGAGCGGCTGGATGTAGGATGGCCGAGTCTGTAGGATCACCCTACAATGTATAAAAGTTATAACAGTTTGCCCGATGTAATATGTACTATAAACCATAATAGCAGTTAAAGTATTACCAGAGTTTGACTATGGTTTATAGCACAACAGATATAAAAAGAACGCAAACCATAGAAAAATCCTCTTTAACTTCCAACAATCAAAGGAGAATCTACTATCAAAGGCGAATCATCAATCAAAGGCGAAACATTATACAAGATCAGCAATCAAAGGCGAATCTGAAGGAAGAAGAAAGGAAGAAGATTTTCACACGGTTTGTGAGTAAACATTAAAATATTGTGCAAAAGAAAAACATTTAATTAAAAAGACATTTAAAGTAATTTATGGTTGTTTGAATTATTTAACTAATTAAGTGGTATCCCACATATATATATATATATATATATATATATATATATATATATATATATATATATATATATATATATATATATATATATATATATATATATATATATATATATATATATATATATATATATATATATATATATATATATATATATATATATATATATATATATATAATTTAGGGTGGGGCGATTTGTATGGAAAGGAAAAAATCTTCATGGGCCCCTCGCGATTCTGATTCCTGGAGTTGTTCTGAGCAAAAAAGTCCACTAGACCATATGTCTACGGTGAAAATCGAGCTTGCGAATTTTTGTTTGAAGTTTTTTTGTCGCAATTTATATTTTGTGAAAACTTGCAAATTGGCTTAGGCTCATATCTCGTAAACCATTTAGAATTTTTGTATAAATAAATAAGTAAATTGTAACTCTTGACCTCAGCCACAAATTTTCTGAATAAACAAACCGAAAAAAATCACATCTTCATGACCAAAAACACGAAAATGCCAAAAAGTTGCCATTTTTTACATTGTTTTTTACCGTTTTGAGGCGATAGCAGCTAAACCGCAGAAAATTAAAACTAATAATCTGCTAAAAAATTGTAGCAAATTAAATATTTAACAGTTTTTTATGATATACTAACCACATCTGAACATTTCTTCATGCAGTTTTTGTCCTACAAAAGTGAAAATTTATCGCGAAAATACTGAAAAATTACCATTTTTGGTTGTTTATAATTTAAACTCATCAAAAACTTTCTGTTTGTTATTTTACTTCGGTCTGAAAGACCTAAGTATTACATTCATGAGCTAAAAGTGAAATTCTTACCACCACTTTTTTGGCATTTCTCGACGTTTTAGGACCTACTGATTCTAAAAAAGCAAAAAAAAATGTATGTCTGTCTGCCGGCCGGCCGTCACAACCTACGAAATCTAGAAAACCGCTGAACAGATTTCAAAATTTTTTTCTTTCTAAAAATAGGTTTACTCAATAAGAAGAGCCGAAAGGATGATGTGTTCGATAACTGTACCGGAAGTGTGTCAAAAAAACCGTCAAGTGTGTCAAAACAAGGAAATTTGCATATTTTTTGCTTAAAAAACGTTCATTTTAAGTGATTGTATTGGTATCCCAAGTAGGTTTTGCCAGACATTGACATACGGCCAAGCACAGGTCCATTAATGGTTAACAGTATTCGGCTATTGCTACTGGGCCAATACTAGAACCAATCATCGGCCGATCTATAGTTTACAGAAAATAGCCAGTATATTGTTACCTTTGAATGGCCGATGAATGGTATATATTACTTGGCTATTGTTATTGGGCCAGTATTGTAGCCATGAATTTACCGATCTGTCATTTTATTTAAATTTCACTAGAGCATTATCCCTTTTAGAAATACATAGTTTGAAAAATTTCACAAATAGTTTAGTTATCGCCTTGTCGGTTGAAAGACTATGGTAATAAAGAAAAGGTTGGTATATGTTTTAATTTATTTTCATTTCTATTTTATTTTAATTATTTTGTAAATAATTTATTTAAATTTATATATAAAAAATATTATTTTATATATTTTTTTTATGGCGGAGTACTGGCGGAGTCAGGGTGGTGTTTGCCATTACTCAGCCATTCTTGCAACTGAACCAGTTGTATGGGGAGTTTTGAATTTTTCCCGTCATTTTTATTTTATTTTAAACCAGTTTGTATTTAATTTATTTAAATTTATATATGATAAAAATGTATATTTTTTTAACGGCCCAGTCATGGTCGCCAGTATTTGGCCCAAGAATGGCAACAATTTATTGTCCGAAGTTATCATTTAGTAAAATTATGTTAATGGCCCAGTCGTGGTTGCCAGTACTCGCCCATTGCTGCATTACTGGCGGCCAGTAATGGACCATTACTGGACCAGTTGTACAACACCTTGTATGGGATGTGAGACCGAAATCTAGATTATTGCATTATAAGTTTGTCAAAAAAATGTTGTCAAGTATGTCAAAAGAAAGATTTTTATTTATTTTTTTACCCAATTTTTTGGAAAAAATAAAATTAATTATTTGTTTGAAATGAAATTTTATTATTATTATTGAGAATTATGGCATTATAAGTTTGTCAAAAAAATGTTGTCAGTGTGTCAAAAGAAACATTTTCATTTAATTTTTTAGCCAATTTTTTGGAAAAAAAAAGTAGCTGTTTTTATGACGTAAATGTAATTGAAAATGAAATTGGACATGGAAAATTTTTTAATTTGTTATAGTTTTTGAAAGTTTTTTTGGAATTTTGAAAAAGTTTGTATTTTTGATTTTGTAATAATTTTTGCAAAATTTTTTAGATATGGCAAAAGTTTTAATTTTTGATTTTGTTATAATTTTTGCAATATTTTTTGAATTTCGAAAATAAAAAATAGAATTTTTGAATTTTTGAATTTTATATATATATTTTCAGAATTTTGAAAAAAGTCAATTTTTGATTTTGTAAGAATTTTTGGAATATTTTTAGAATTTTAAAGTTTTGATCTTATTATAATTTTTGGAATTTTGAAAAAAGTTACAATTTTTGTGATATTGTTTTAATTTTTGCAATATTTTTAGAATTTTGGAAAAACTTTGAATTTCTGAATTTGCAAGAAGATATTATTAGGTAGATTTCATATAAAAATCTACCTATTGCAATGACCGTCATCTCGGAATTTCGGAAAAATTTTGATGCCAAACGACTATATATGTAAAGCGGAGACGAAAAAACAAAAAAAACAAAATATTATATATATATATATATATATATATATATATATATATATATATATATATATATATATATATATATATATATATATATATATATATATATATATATATATATATATATATATATATATATATATATATATATATATAACGATATGAGGTATAACGGAATTAAGCGGCACTCTCACGGTCGCATTTTTCGACCTAGACCAAAAATTTTTTCTGAGCGTGTTGCGGCAAACAATATCTTGGATAAGTTCGACAACTGGCCATATCCGGGTACAGGTTAAGAGTCTAGAGCCTTAAAACTGTCAAAAACAAAGCGTTATAACGGCCGTTTGGGGCAAAATATGTAAACAAAATTTATAAATATTAATTATTTGAACATATTTCTATCATTTTTTAAAAAACCAGACATCTGCAATAAAAGGTTCTTTAGCTATCTGCAATAAACTGTGTCAAGTACAACGGCATTTAGCGGCACTTTCACGGTCGCATTTTTTCACTTACGCTAAAAATATTTTCTGGGTATGTTGCAGCAAACAGTTTCCTAAATATGTTTGACAATTGGCCATATCGGGGTACAGGTTAAGTGCCTAGAGCCCAAAAACTGTATAAAATAATGTTTATTTTTAAAGTTAGTTTAATACTTCTGTTTTTAATTAGTATTTTTTATAAAGTAATCTGATTATCATTCGACATTTTTAATACATAACGGAAGTCACAGCTTTTTTTTAATGACTTTTTTGACATTTCAAATGACTTTGGAAAAAGTCATATGACCCCGACAGAATCGATATTTATGACTTGAATTTCGAAATTTCGAAATTCAAGTCATATGACTTAAGTCATCAAGTTAGAATTGACCCCCTGGTATGTGTTTAAGAACTAAGTTATAATTTATAGTGTTACCAAATACAACAAAAATAATCACACATTACACATGCCATTTAGATAATGGAAATAGAACCTTGAATTTTAATTTAATTGCTAACATAGAAACCTTAAATTAAAGTTTTAATTTACAGATTAAGTTTTAAATTTTATATTCATTTTTATTTATCATTGTTTTGTTTTAAAATTATTATTTTTATCTTTTAGACTTGAAAATGGAGACAAAAAATCTCCGAAACGTCGTCATAGAAAACAAAAAATTTTTGGAAATAAATTATATTGATTATCAACAATTTTTAATTTAGAGATAAAATATTTATTTTCTGAATGGGAATTATTATGATACATCGCATAATAAAAAAGGACGGCCTAGTATCCGAAAATTTTAATTTGGACTGACAATCCAAATAAGATTTTAAATAAATAATAAAACTATATATATTATAATTTCGGCGTTGCTCGAGGTCTTGGGGCCTGGGCACAAGCCAGCAATTAGAATCATAATAAACTCAACCAACAGTCCTACATACAATATGGCTAAGAACTTGAGCAACATTCTAACCAATGCAGTTGAATGTGGAATATAAATACAACATAAAAAACTCGTATGAATTAAGAATGAAACTGGACGACATCATATTGGATACAGATGATAATATGATATCCTTTGACGTTGTTTCAATGTATGAGAAAATTCCACTAACAGCAGTATATGAACCAATCAAGAAACGATGGTCTGACATTCAGAAAGTAACCACAATACCATGGACTGAGTTCATGAATATGATAATTTTATGTGTATCGGATAGCAACTATCTTAAATATCAAAATAGAGTATACAGACAAAAAGACGGTTTAACTATTGGAGGTCCAGTGTCGGCAATCCTCGCGGACTTTGTAATTACTGACCTTTTGGAAAGTGTTACAGAGAAAGCTGGTTTTGATCCAACACTTATGGTGAAATATATAGTTGAAACATTATTAATAATGCCAAAAGAAGAGATCGAAAATTTCTTTAACCTCCTCAACAGTGAGAACAAGTCAATAAAATTCACATATGAGATGGAAGAAAACAACACATTGCCATACTTAGACATGATGTTACATAGAAACGAAAACAACAAAATAGACACATGTTACTATCAGAAACAAAGCTCGAAGAACAGACTGCTCAACTACTTGTCCGAACACCCGAATGCACAAAAATCCAGTATGGCATACAGCACAATATCTCGCATGATAGGCATTACATCAGACAGGTTTAAATATGAAACAACGAAAGAAATATATAGGATTTTAACAATGAATGGTTATCCAAAGAATCTGATCATGAACATGATCAAAAAATATGAAAACAACAGAAACACTGTAAACGATAGAATAAGTGAACCAGAAACGAAAACATACAGAGGGTTATTATACACCAAACATTTGTCTGAGAGTTTAGGCAGATTGTTACATAATAGTAATAATAATATAAAGATTGGCTACAGGACATACACAAACGTAAGTAGGATAACAAGATCAACTGAAAATAATCTGGATACGGATGACCAATATGGATTAGTTTACTCGTTTAATTGCAATGATTGTGAAGGTGAATATGTTGGACAGACAGGCCAGAAACTGGCAGTAAGAATGATGCAACACAAATATGACGAAAAAACGAAGGAGAAGAAACCAGGAAAAACTGCGGCAGTACAACATATAATACAGAAGGGACATACTTTCAATTATGATGGAGCGAAAATTCCAGTGAAAGAACCAAATTGGAAGAAGAGATTGACACTAGAATCACTCAACATTCAACTAAAAAGAAGAACGTCCATCAATCTGAGATCAGACTTGGAAGCGCTGAACCCGATATATGTGAATCTCTTAAGCCATATCAAAAAATAACAACGAACAATAGAAAATAACAATAATAACAAAAGTACACATGAACGCGATCAGGTCATTCACCTTTTCAATTTTTCAACAATAATGATAACAATAAACAGAAGAAATATAGGTCAAATTACATTTTTCATGTTTTTTCTACTTTTATTACTTTTTATTACTTTATATTTTTATATTTTATTTTTTGTTATTTTTAAGTATAAGTAAATTTATGACTTTAAATTTTGCATAAATAGAAAAAATCAAATTCCAATAGATCATTAGTAATAAGTTTTAGTAAGTTTTGTGTTTTCGTTCAAAGATATATGTAAGTAAATTATATTTTTATTGTTTATATTATTTATCTTTATTTTAATAACTGATTTCAAATTTTAAATTCTAGTTTTAATTTTAATTTTAATTTATATTCAAAACATATGTCTAATTGTGTAAATATTCCATGCAACATTAGGTACTGAGGAGGGTCCCAAGAAAGGACCGAAATATTTGCAAATAAAAAAGTAATTTATGATCTAAGGCTTGGTGTTTTATTTATCAAGATAAATAGAACCAAAGACGGTAACCCATAACTGTTTTAGTTTTTGAGGTTGTTTATACAAAATTTATGAAAATTTATGTATATTTTATATAGAAACTTAGTTATTCTCGAGAGAAATATAATAAATAAATACAGCTAGAAAAGGAATGTATACTATACTAGCACAATTTTCATGGGACAACTCTTAAAAAAAACAATTAGCGGAAGGTTTCAATAGGTAAATTTTTTATTATTTAGTATAAGAAATTAAAAAAAGCCGGAAACATCTAAATCCATTCATTATAGCCGGGTTCCGAGGTATAAACCTAATTGCACTGAACTATTTGGTTCTTTTTTATTGTTAAAAAATCAAATTTTTTATACAATTTTTGTATTAATAGTACATTTTTTACTCACGTTGCCGTCAATGACACAGCAATTGGAAGTATGCTCATTTGTTTACTTCCCATTAAATATTCTAATGTTGTATCCTGTTTTTTCTTTGCGAAAAATCCAAAGTATATTCCGACTGCTAGTGAAACTATTAACAATGTAGCAAATACTCCATAGTCTAATGGTGAGAATCTAACCACTGCACTTTCGATTGTTTTAGAATGAACACTTTCGTCAGAATTCATGTTTTAATTTTTTTCTTCAAATTAATTCACAAGTGCTTAAACTTTAAAGCTTAATCAGCAAACAACCTTATTCTTTTAATTTTTATATGCAACTAACTAAAATTAAGTTTGCTTCTTTTGCAGAAACTGAAAAATTATGTTGATTTTGTTTAAAACTTGATTTTAAATAATTTTACGCGTTTTCAAAATATTTAAAGATACCTGAAAATCGTGTATAGAGCTTAACTGCAAAAATCGTTTTGAAAATTATGTATATGTATGTACTTGAACAATGTTTGAAATTGACATGGATCTTATTAAATTAATGGTATAAAACTCATATTTTATTTTTTTAATAAAAAGGTTTGTGTCATAGGATTTGCAAGATTAGAAATTATCTAAGGCCTCACAAATTGGTAACGGCGGCACTGAGGACTGGTTGAAGGTCTCAAACTGTCATACTGTATGTTGTGACCTACATATAGTATAATTTGTCAGTTTGGACCGTCAACTAGTCCTCAGGGCCACCGTTACAATTTGTGTGACCTTAGACAATTTCTTAACTGCGAATCTCTATAATTGTGGAACAAAATCAATAGTTCATAATACTATGAAAAGTAAATGCGTGGTTAGGGTTTAAAATTTTGTGAGTTTATGCTTCCGAATTAACTTGTACTGTAAAAATTGTGTGCATGACTAAAAGTTTCTAACTACAATATCTCTGTAGAATTAATAATTGCACCCTAATTTTACCGATACTTCTTTATTATAAACTTATCCCAGTACGCTATGGAAAACCATTATCAAGATATTAACACTACAACAACAAAAAATTTCAAAATGATCTAAATTTAAAATGACAAAACAACGATACATGGGACGAAATTTTGTGTGTTTTTGAAAGTTGGGCATGTTTAGTGTTCTGTGTTAATACATAATATAATAATACGTAATAAATTAGCGTCTCTGAATATAAATTGAATGAATATAAATAGATTTTCTTTTAGAAATTTATTAGCTTTTATTTTAAAATTTTGAGTATTAAAGTTAACAGGTTAATTTTGGTAAGTTCACAGTTAATAGATACTAGGAAGGCCCGGCGTGCTTCGCTACGCTTATAAATAAAGTTTTTGCGTAGACAATTTGTTGACGTAGAAGCAATGATTTCAAAAAGTGGTAATGAGATATGCTAGCATATAATTTTTAATTTTTCTCCTTAAATATATGAATGAAAAATAATCAGAACTCTAGCTGATCAGTTCGGATATATGAAAAATTAGCGATCAAATAAGTTTTCAAGTAAGCTTATTTGATCACTAATTTTTCATATATCAGCTAGAGTTCTGATTATTTTTCATTCATATATTTTAAAAGAAAAATTAAAAATTATATGCTAGCATTCCTCATTACCACTTTTTGAAATCATTGCTTCTACGTCAACAAAATGTCTACGCAAAAACTTTATTTATAAGCGTAGCGAAGCACGTCGGGCCCTCCTAGTATTTATTAATCATTTCATTTCCACACGCATAAGAAAAAGTAAAGAGGTGTCAAGGGTGAAGGGACACCCGGATGGAACGAAGTTCCATTAGATTAATTAGTGAAGGAATGGTTGTAATAAAAAAAATTTTATTTTAAGTTTGGGAAATTCGGGAAATTTGGAAAATTTGGGAAATTCGGGAAATTTGGGAAATTTTTTCTTTAATTTCTAATCAATAGAAAATAAAAAAATTAGTGAAGGAATTGTAATAAAATTTTATTTTTCAGGGTGTCAAGGGTGTCAATGGTCAAGGGTGTCAAGGGTGTAAAGGGTGTCAAGGGTGTCAAGGGTGTCAAGGGCGTCAAGGGTGTCAAGGGTGTCAAGGGTGTCGAGGTTGTCAAGGGTGTCAAGGTTGTCAAGGTTATCAAGGGTGTCAAGGGTGTCAAGGGTGTCAAGGGTGTCAAGGGTGTCAAGAGTGTCAAGAGTGTCAAGGGTGTCCAGGGTGTCAAGGGTGTCAAGGGTGTCAAGGTTGTCAAGGGTGTCAAGGTTGTCAAGGGTGTCAAGGGTGTCAAGGGTGTCAAGGGTGTCGAGGGTGTCAAGGTGTCAAGGGTGTCAACCATTAAAATTTTGTCGTACTTATGATCGTACTTTTCGTGAGAAATGCTAGCATGTAGCAAATGCCACCATGCTCACTGGGCCTACCCCACAAAATGTCTACGCAAAAACTTTATTTATAAGCGTAGGGAAGCACGCCGGGACCTCCTAGTATCTATTATCAAGAGATGCACCACGTACATCAACACTCATACCATTATCACGTCGACGATACAAAGGATAACCATTCACAGATTCTTTAGTATTTTCAGAAAAAGGTTTTGGAAAATTCGTACTACATTTACCATCTCTCATACAAACAGAATTGGGATTTAGAGCACCACATGGTCCATGCATCATATGTCGTTTCACATATTCATGTAATTTAGGAAAAAGAATGGGATCAGAGATTTCAGTACATACAAATTTATCAATCATTTCATTTCCATCAATTCTATCTTCATCTGACAAATTTAACAAACACATCAGGCAGGAATTAAAGCACCAGTACAATGGTTAAAAATATTATGAATTTTAAAATGATAAATACCACGTGCAATTCATTTCTTCATTCACAACATTCATTTCACCATTAACACCATTCATTAACACCATTCATGAAAAATAATAATAATAAAAAAACAAAGAAAAATAATACGTCTATCCACTCCTAAATCAATGCATAAACTAAATTGAAATTTGAAAAGAAAATATAAAATACTAAATAACAATAATAAAAAAACAAAGAAAAGACTTGGGAAATTCCATTACATATTGTATAGAGGGGCCGTTAAATTCAAAAATACATTTTAATTCGTCTATAACTTTTTTATTTATGATCCGATTTGTGTGAAAAATTTTTAAAATCTAAGTTACACTAATATCAGTTAGCAGTGAAAATTTTAAATGAATCCATCTGCGAATAAAAAAGCCTTAGGCTCCAAAAAGTTTTTTTTTTGCGTATTAATATAAAATATAATTAAATTTTGAGGAATTAAGTTACTACGTTAATGCTATTAAGTTAAGTTTTCAGGATAGTTATCCTTAGTCATCAGGTAAGTAATGCCAGAGATGAGATACTGTATTAAAAAGCCCAAACCGCTAGAAATGGGTAGATTTTTTGTCAGACAGATTATACAAGTAGAATCGGCGGCAGCAGATTAGTTTAAATAAAAAAAAATATTCTAAATATAAATAGAATAATCATATATAATATCACGAGTCGTCAAATAATAGTCGATTTTTTTTTATAATCATTATTACGAATGTCATTTGAGGTCCCGAGGGAAATTTTTAACCTCAAATGGCATGAGTGGTAATGTTGAAAAATAATCGACTAATAATTTGATGACGAGTTGTATTTAGCAGACAATTTAACGAACAGAAATAGTAACATTATTTCATACAACATTATTATTTTTCATTAATTCAAATAGTTTTTGTTCAACCATTATGCAAAAATTATAATCTCGTTTACAATAAAAGTGAATAATGATTTGTTTTTGTTAATTATTATTTGAATTGTCAGTTGTGTTAATTTGTGAATGTAAATATAGTTACATTTAATTATAATGCCACACATCCAAATTCTTTATTAAACAATGTTTCGCTATTACAAGTAAATCAAAAATATGTGGCAAATCGAGGTAATAAACAAGTGATTAATGTTAAGCTCAAGAACACATCTATAAATTTTATCTATGAATATTGCCACAACATGAAATGCTATCAAACTTAAACACGAGCTCCCCATGTATTTCATGTATTACGGAAAAATTTAAATTTATTACAAAAGTAATAAATTTAAGGGTTGAAATATTTAGTGAATTATTCGCTATTGTTCGTTTGAACAAAACAGTAAAGTACGCCCTCTTCTTTCTTTTTGCTATAATCCACCAAATTCAAAGAAACAACTTAATTTTTCAAAACAAAGCTTAATTCTCTATTTCTTACTCATCTAAAAATCTTTTTGGTTTCAATCTAATAGCGAACATAGAACAAGCAATCCATATCGGCAAACTCATTTAAAAACAGGAGACATCATTTGTTATAGAATAGCAAACCTTATCAAGCACTATTAACTCTTTCACCTTAATCACCAATTCGCCGCAGCTAACATTATCAACCAATGTGATCAATGTATCTGCCGGCAGCCAAAACAACAGTAACCATGTCAAAGACTGAATATATATTAATAACTTAAACCTCTTACTCAGTGATTTTAGCAGGTATAAAATTTTAAAACGTGACATACTAACTACAAACTAAAACAATCCACTGTTCACATTTCTATCCAAGATTCTCAAACACATTTCTTCAAACACCTTTAACTTTAAAAACTCATTTGCCATCAAAACTAAATAAGCCTCAATTTATTTCATTAACCAAGGCCATTGTTTAATCTCCTTTGACGCATTAACCCTTCTCACTAACCATCCCGTTACTATTAGCATCTTCTACGATATCATTTAAACTCGTAACAATTTACAAAAAGAAACAATTTACATGTGACAAATAAATTAAAATTAACTTTGTTTTCATTTAACCTAAAAGTTATAAACCTACTACAATAAATTAACAAATTCTTCAAGAATTGTACCTTCTTATGCACTTTCGACTCATAAGCAATATGAAAACATTACCTCAAAAGGTTGATTTTTTGGATTTCATCGAGTGTAGTTGAGTGTTGATTTTTTATCAAATAAATTATAAATTAAAAATTAAAAAACTGCATTTTCATTATTGTGACATATTTCATGGCGGGAGCTGTGGTGAATATTGGAGATAAGATGATGGTCGTGATCCTGCGGCACTTGTATTGGACACTTGTTGGACCTTCAATTAAGCCCATTGAACGAATAACATTAGCTATAGATTGTCGAAATTCAATAATATGCTAATTAGTTGCATTTGAGGGAGCACAAAATGCATTGCCTCAAGTTAAAATACCATATATAACACCAAGACAAGCATCTGCTGTCAGTCATGCAAATATTTATTTATTAACCGATATAGCAAATGAAGCAAGGTAAGTTTGTTAGAAGCGAATGATATGAAGGCTGAATAAGATTATTTGTTTATCCATTTTCGCTTTATGAATTATATTAAAAACTTTGTTTGTTCAAAATTATATAATTAATACTATCGGTATTTTCCACGCAAATACGTTATAGATAAAGCCATATTCAAAAAGTTTTTGAAGCATTTCAACTGGGTACATCAAAAGCAGTAGATTGGTAACATGAGACCTATAAACGAACATTAAAAAAAGATTTAGACGATGCTGAAGATTGTGTTTTAACAATTGCTAAGCAACTAAGTCAAGAAAGAGTTAAACATTTAAGTGAACGTAGTGGAACCAAAATATATGTTCCAACTATGGTTGATGTTATGTGATTAATCTATTAAGATTATGTCCTCCTAATATATATTGTAATATGTCATAAATACATTTTTTTATTCTATTATTAAGGCAAGTGCTATGATTTTTTTAATAGTGAATTCTTTTCTACCTGTTCGGTACAAGTTCCAACACAGAATTAACGAAATTTGTATTCTTTTGTAAAAAAAGCAATACAATAAATCAAATTTGGATAATTCGGAGTCGGAACTTGTTGTAACAAGTAGAAAAGAATTCACTATAAGTTATTTTCTTTTAAAACTAATATTGGTAGGTCCAACTATAAAATTCAGGGGCCAGGGGGCATGGTGGATGGTTTTTGTCTGACCTAATATATTAAGTTTTGCGAAGGCTGTTTGTTAGATTGGTTTTATTGACATTTATTGATATTGACAATAATAATTTTTAAATAGTTTGTTTCTTCAAAACACGGATTTCAATAAAAATACATATATTGTTTCTTATGCATTTCTTTCTTGCTATTATTAGAATTTTATACTTTAAAAAGTAAAAACGTGCCTGTCTGAATTTTTACATAATCGATTTTCTCACAAACTATAAGTGCTATCAACTTGAAATTTTCTACAGTTTTAAAATGGGTTTGTCCACGCCTACAATAAAAAATACTTATATTTGTTTTTTCTATATTTTATCGACATAGACAAACAAAAGTTTCCATTAGGAAATCGAGTTGTGTTTAAAATGTTGGACAAGTGCGAATATAACTCGCTCGCCGAGGGTGCCGTATATATAATATTCTACGAGAATAGTTCTTTTAAAAACACAATTTTAGAAATAAATCAAAAACGGCACTTTCGAAAATTACAAAACAACTTGTTTTGTACCTAAAAAAAAATTTTTCTTTCATGTGACACACTTATGAGATCAAAAATATGTTTTTGTTTAAATTTCTTCTCTCAACCCCTTTCAAATTACGTTTTAAAAGATACATATCAACAATATTACCTACTTTTTTCCATTTTCGCTGCTGTACTGTTCAAAGATAAAGGGCAAAGTACAGGAAAAAAATTTCCCATTTTTGAAAAGAAGTCAGAAACTATGTTCTCGAAGATTACAAAAACTTGTTTTAAACTAAAAGCAAAATCACCTTTTATATGAAACCCCCCAGTTTTAAAAGTCAAAAATATTTTGTTTCAAAATTTCTACTCTCAACTCCCTCCGAAGGAACTTTTGAAATTATAATGAAATTATTAATGTTCGTAGGTAAAGGGAGGGCGGGACAAAAATAAAATTTCACATTTTTCAAAATAAGTCGAAAACTGTGCTTACAAAAATCACAAAATACAATTGTAACACCCAACTTGTCAAGGTTAAAAATATTTTTTTCAAAATATCTTTTCTCAACCCCTTTCAAATAACGTTTTAAAAGATACGTCGACGACTATAGTTTTTGTTCAATCTTTACAATATTTCCTAATATCATGAATTTTTCAATTATTTTCTTTTGTAATGTTTGAAGGACAGGAAAAAACACATGTTTTGGTCAAAAACTAAAATCTACTACAAATTTTAAAAATTTCCGTCGAGGCATGAATTCTCGTGAAAATGTTTTAAAGTTTTTTTAAAATACTCATTCGATAACATTCCAGCAGGATTATAACATACAAAAGTAAAAAATTCGCATGGCAACAAGACATTTTCCTAGTCGACAATA
This sequence comes from Diogma glabrata, assembly GCA_963693315.1. Classification (NCBI taxonomy): domain Eukaryota; kingdom Metazoa; phylum Arthropoda; class Insecta; order Diptera; family Cylindrotomidae; genus Diogma; species Diogma glabrata. Next base: position 59,507,015 of record OY856186.1, read on the forward strand.
AATCACAATTTTACTTACCTACTTGTATAATGTTTACAACAGCCGTCTTCAAAAAGAATTTTTAGTGGTTCTACTTCTTCTACTGTGGAGTAAGAGACAAATATTTATTTATTTATTTTCATTTATTTAATGGTTGCATTTCATTCATTTTTCCATTCCTTTCAATGCATTGTTTTTCATAACGTCTTCGAACAAATGGCGCTAATAATCTTGGATCAACGTTTTCTTGCCCACCTGTTATCAAACTAATTGGATATCCAACAACGAATACTAAAACTGCACCTATTAGTGAATAGTACATAAAGTTTATTCGGAATAAAACGTTTGATTGACTTTTATTTTGGTCAACGTTGATTGTTGAACTAAAATTTCTGAAAAATTTATTCAATTAATATTCTACAAAATGTACTAACATGAAAATAATGTTTGTTCTTACGCATAAAGTGAGTTTGATTTCCAATTTATGTATTCTGTGGTATTTTGACAACCATCCGTTCGAAAAGATAATGTTTCGTATTTCACTTCATTGTTTAACATAGCTATCTGTGATCCTGATACTAAGATAATTACAATTATAACTGAAACTAAACAACCCCAAAACGCTCCCTAAAATGGAAAGTTCTAAAATTTTAAGTATTGAAAAAATAATTAAAATAAAATAAAAATTACGTGACGATTTGCCTTAGGTAGAATCAATCCCATTGTAAACAATCCGAATAATGGTCCAACAGTTATACCATTTGCAGCAACAGATAAAGCAAACATATTTCCTAGCTTATCAACGATAAATACAAATACCAGTCCAATTAAACCTACAGCAATTGAAATAATCTGCAACAGAAATGAGAATAAATATATTGTATAATTTTTTAGAGAAACCCAAACTTGCGAACAGCCTACATAAATATAAGTTTAACTGCAGGGGCGCACACAAGGGGGGGAGGGGACTGGGGATCGGGTCCGACCCCTTTCCTAAGCGATTATTTTTCAGCATGTTTTTTTTATTTAAAGTTAGAAATGGTTTAGTATAACCGCATAATAAATAAAAGATATGATATATATCAGCAGATATCTCTGCTATGTAGAATCAAGACACTTCAAACTAATTATATGTATGCTGCATTCCCTATGTGAGAACAATATTCCATACAGGGACGATTAAATAACTTATATATTAAAAGAAGCTATTTGCTATTAAAATCCTTACGGCAACAATGCAAAAATATTAAATAGAACAACGTTCTTAGCCAAGCTAAAAATATGAGAATTCCACTTCATATTATTTTCAACCTCTACTACTAGAAGTCTAAGAGATTCTTTCTCTTCAAGATCAGTTTTTTTTCAAGAGTCATACTTTAATGAAAACGGATTAGGCATTGATAACCTAGAAAAACAGCAAACTTTAGTTTTGGTAGTGTTGAATTCAACATTGTTAGCAATACCCGAATCCATAACTGTTTTTAAATCAATGTTTAATAACTCTATGAAATTTGACCTAGTGCCATTAAGCGCTACCGGTGAGTATAGATTAGGTGTTTCATGAGAGCTTTCATAAACAAAACTATCATTCAGTGTATTTCTTTAATTATTGTTGACGACTTAAGAAGCTCATAATATCAAAATTAATGTTCAAATAATTTAGCAACAACCAGCAAGATTGAATGGGTTTGTAGTTTGTTGGATCCGTTTTAGGCACCTTTTTTGGAAATGGGCTGGACACTACTTATTTTTTCAAAAAATCCTCTTCTTATATGACAAATAGACAATTTTAGTTTTAGTAATGCTTAGTAAATGTTTTAAAAATAACTGAAGGAATACTATCTGGCCCAGATGCCTTTTAGTATTAAGTTGTAAAAGTAATTTCCTAATTATATTTTTACGAAAAATGATCCACCCCATTTTGATAAAAACTACAGGAACTGGATTAGCTTGCAAATTTGGTTCCACGAAAGACTTTTTAAAAATTGCGGTTATTTATTTCACTCAGATAATATACCAGCCTTCCAGATTCCCTGGGTAGGTTGGCATATTATCTGAGTGAAAATAAATATAAAATAAAACAATAATATAATAATAATATAGTAAAAATTTTGTTTGACCAAAATGTTTTAGTATCAATAAGTTAGTTCCATTCACAATAATAAAACCCCAACAAATGTATTTGTTTTCCAAGGCAGACAGATTGGCCCTTAGAAACGAAGTTTTTACAGTCCCATTAATCCTTTAAAGTCTGGTTTAAAATCTTCTATTTCTCTTATTATTGACGGTTCAGTTTAATCGTCACTGATATAGCAAGAAAAACCACATTGTTCGTGGAACGCTTTGCTTTGAACTCGGTCGTTTTGGAATCACCCAGAGAAATGCGCCAAATCCAGTCGTCAGAACTTAGTATGACAGATCTTGATTTCAAAACCAAAATTGTTGAAAAAAACTTTAGAGGGTTAAAATTCCAACAAAGCCTCCGGTCTGGACAAAATTCCTTCTATTATTCTAAAAACATTTTCAAAAGAACTTGCACCTACTCTTACAACAATTTTCTACAATTCTATAAATCTGGTATTTTTCCTTCGTGCTTGTCAGCCAATGTCTAGCCCTTCGTAAAAAAGGAACAAATTGAACTTTGTAGCCCATCGTTGGAACAGCATACTTGATAAAGGTGGTGAAACATACGTTATCGCATTAGACATCTCAAAAGCATTTGATTGAATCTGGCATACCAACCTGATCAACAAGCTAGGTGCGTAGGTTTGCAGCCATCCTAAAACTGATTAAAAATTTTCTCACCGGCCGATAAATTTCGGTATCCATCGATAACTTTTCTTCTGAGTTTAGTAACGCTCAGTTTTATTCCTTACTCTAGTTTTAATTTATATAAACGAACTCTAGAAATTCACTAGTAATCCGATAAATAGTTTTGATGATGATAGTACACTGCAAAAACGAATAAAGCCTGGGATATGCTGCCAAAAATGTAAACGAGAACCTAAAAAAAGTCGATTGGGGTGACAAAATTTAGTCAATTTTAATTCCACCAAAACACAGCTATTAATTGTAGATCAAAGACTTCGCCAATGATATTTCAATTAGTATGTGTGACGATCAAATAGACGAATGTGAAAGCGTTCGTCTATTGGGAGTCACAATTTCCAATGACCTACTCTGGAACGATCATATAATGGCAATTGAAAACAACCCGTCAAAAAAACTCGGCCTCCTCAATAGATGTAAAAACTATTTCACTCCGTATCAGTCCAATATTCGTCCTAGTATGGAGTATTGTTGTCAAGTTTGGGGCGATTCACATGTTTCCATCCTGGCTCTTTCTGACTCTGTACAAGAGCGTGCTATGCGAATTGTTGGTGATCGAAATTTAACATCAAATCTTTATTCCCTACAACACCGTCGTACAACAGTTGCTGATCTCGTTGTTTTTTATAAATATCGTCACCAGAAGTGTTCGAACGAAATCAGATCCATTATTACTCAAACATATTCTTTTTCCCAGTTTTACTCCCCAATCGATCTGTGCAAACAGTCAAACTGCTGCGATTACTCACTGTTATAGTGATTCTGTCAGCAGGATTTCTTTGTCCGTGCATTGCATAAATGGAAGGCTTTGCACGAATCAATGGTCTCGGGGACATTCAATCCACTTCAGAACGCATGTTGTTGTGGTACCTAGGTCTTAAAATGTATCTATCAGTTGTTGTGAGACATATTGTAATTCCTATAACACAACACTTTTTATTAAAAATATTCTTTGGACCCCTCTAAATTTTTTTCTGTGTGCGCCCCTGGTTTGACTACTATAAATTTTTGAAAGACTTTTATGTGATGGTTCCTACGGAGTAAAATCGTATTCTAATAAATTTAAAGCCAATGACTTCATGCACATTGGAAAACAACCCAAATGAAAGTTTTTATAGATAATATGTGACACCCTCTAAATTCACAGCGACAATGACATTAAAAATTTAAAAAAGACAACAATCATCCTTCAAAGAGGACATCACTATCAAAATAATTTGGCGACAAATTACTATTTGGAGATAAATTACATATCCAAACAGAATGAAAAAAAAATCAAGTCTTGGGAGATGTTAGAATTGGTTCAAGTTCAAAACTTCAAATAAAGTTCAAATTCAAATAGAGAGTCAAACATTCAATCGTCAAAGTACTATATATTTTGGTGATTATATACCTCGCTTTGTTGACTAAATTAGTTTTATTTGACATCCTCATATATTCATAGATAAAATCAGTTACTATTGATTGCTTGACAATTATTTAAATATGCACATTGGACAAAGTCACACATACAACTAAATATAAATCGTAGTTGTCAAAATTGAAAATTCAAAATGATTACAAAATGTGTAGCGACTCTTCAAAAATAAAAAAAAATCGGACAAGTGCGAATATAACTTCGAGGGTTCCGTGTATATAATATTCTACGAGTTCTTCTCAAAACCACAATTTTAGAAGTAAACCAAAAACGGTGCCTTCGCAAATTTTAAAAGAAATTGTTTTTGACTAGGAAAAAATTCACCTTTCATATGATACCACATTTGTCAAGGCAAAATACATTTTTTTTTCAAAATTTCCACCCTCAACCCAAATAATATTTTAAATGATGAGTCGACCGCTTTGATTCACTCCTTACAATATTTCCTATAACCGTGAATTTTTCAATTTTTTCGTTTTGTAATGTTCGAAGTTAAGGGTTACAGGAAAAAGTTTTGAAATTTTTGAAAATAAAGCGAAAACTGTTCGTTCGACAATTACAAAAAAAGTTGTTGTGGACTAGAAAAATTTCACCTTTTGTATGACACCCAACTCGTCAAGGTCAAAAATAACACCTCTAACGAATGGGGTGTCATACGAAAGTTGAATTTTTTTCTAGTTCAAAACAATTTTTTTTGTAATTTTCGAACGTACAGCTTTCGACTTATTTTCAAAATTGTGATAAATTTCGCCTGTACCTCCCGTCCTCGCCTCCCCTCCCCCTTAACTTCGAATATTACAAAAGAAAACAATCGAAAATTCACGGCTATAGGAAATGTTGTAAAGGTGAATGAAAACAATAGCTGTCGACTCATCATTTAAAATGTTATTTGGAGAGGGTTGAGGCTGGAAATTTTGAAAATAATTATTTTTGATTTTAATGAATGGGTAATCATATGAGAGGTGAATTTTTTTCTAGTCGAAAATAATATTTCTTATTATTTTCGAACGACTTGTTTTTAAAAATTTGAAAAATGTTTCCTGTTTTCCACCCTTAACGTCGAAAATTACAAAAGAAGAAAATCACGGTTATAGGAAATGTTGTAAAGAGGGACAGCAAAAAATTTGTAATGAAATCCACCGTCAAGGACAAAAATAATTTTTTTTCTAAGTTTCGACCCTCAACCGCTTCCAAATAACGCTATAGTTTTCATTCACTCTTGACAAAATTTCCTATAACCGTGAATTTTTTCGTAATAACTCAAAAACAAAGCAGTTTTTTTCTAAATCAAACTCGAATCTTTAAAAAAAATTTATGTTGTACTGTCTCCTTATCTATGTCTATAAAATACAGATAAAAACGAATATTTGCAACTTTTTTGTTTCAATAGGCGTGGACAAATACATTTTATAATTTTTGAAACTTTAAGTTGATAGCACTTATAGTTTGGGAGAAAATCGATTATGTAGAAATTCAGACGAACGCACCGCGGTCTCACCAATAGGGTACCGTTTTTACTATTTGAGAATATGTAATTGTAATTAATCGATTTAGTCAATTTTGACAGCTTATTTTAATCTTAAAATAAATTTATTGAACGGGAATAAATTAATTCTCACAAGCAAAATCTGTATGTATTAGTGTGTCTGTGATTTCAAATATTCATCCATTCATCGGTAAACTATCTCCCTGACTGGGACATATGTCGTCAGCTAAACATAAAATGCTTATTTTTGATTGGTTAAACGCATATGAATTCTCCTAACATATGGTTTTTGAATCTTTTCTTCTTCTGTGAGACAAAATATACCTATAAGATCATTTTCTGCTCTAAACCTTATCTGCATAACGAAAACAATAAGAACATTTCCCATCGCGTTAATAGAGGTGCTGTTAGGACTGGTTTCACTGCACTTGCAGATTATGAGTATAGCCAGGGAAACCATACTGAAATTTAGGAGCAGTGGAGGAACAGATAATTCACTACCATATGAGTAACAATGTAATCAAATGGTACGCGGATGGTTGAAAACCGGGGTAAGGGTTAAAACGAAAACCAAATACTTTGAGCCCATGGGCACCTAGCCCAGCGTCTTTCAGGTTCAGATGTGTAGAATCGAAAGATGCGCAAACTTCCGCTTAGGAAGAAATTATCTGAACAAAAAAAAATAACAATCTTGTCGGACAGCCAAGCAATAGTTAAGACGCTTAGCTCATAGACTATCACATACAAAACTTTTAGAGATTATGTAAAAAAGCTAACCAAGCAAGCTAACCAAGCAATGACTTACCTCTTTTATAAAGCTAGTAGATTAATTTTTGATCAAATCCAATTTACTGGTAAAAGTAAAAGTATTGTTAAACAAAATTTATAGTAAATACCATTGGCAGCTACTGGAACAAGATGGATCTCAGCAAACTTTTTCGTATAAAAATTGAGTGCCACTATTGAAAACTATCGAGCACATAGGATTCATTTTTTTCAATACTTATAATACATTAACAAATTTTAAGTAACGTACATAAGCGACAGTTCAAGTTCCAATGAAAGTGGAAATGCTCTAAAAACAAAAATGTGTCGTGATCTGAACGACTGACGCTGAACCATTTTTTTGACTGTATTTTTTATAATATTTTTTTGGAATTTGTTTAGTTTTAGAATAGGGTGGTCCGAAAAATTTCTGTAATTTTAAATTTAGGGTAATTTGGAAAATAAATTACGAGAGAATGCCTCTCCCGATTCTCTTTGGTGTGTATTGGAAAGATAAAAAATTAACCGATTGAACAAATACACAGTAAACTTTTTGTTTACACTCTTAAAAATATTAAGAATTTTTTTTTAAAGATGACGCTGATTTAGATATAAAGATATTAATTTTTAGGGATGTGCTTCCAGGTAAAAAGTTTTAATTTTAGTTGAAATTCAATTTAAGTTGAAAAGATCTGGACGACAATCGCTGAACGCGACCATTTTTGACCGACTTCGTATTTGCCATACAATACAAAAACATATCTTTTTAGAAAATTTTTAAAGTATTAAATTTGAGAACATGGTTGTTCAAAAGATTTCTGGAAATTTAAACTTAGGCTAACTTTGAAATCAAACAACAAAAAAGTGGTTCACCCGATATCAACGGCTTATGTACGTTGGAAAGGTAATTGCTTATGAAATATGAAAAGATAAATAGTTGAATATTGAAGAGGTAGTTAAAACTATAAGCTAATATAATTACGATAGTTTGCACAGTTTATTAAATTTAGAAAAATATTGTTATTACTATACCTTCATTGTATTACTTGAAGTTTTCTCCGTTGTATTCGGATATCTTTAATTTTACAAATAAAACAGATATTAATTAAAATCATAGAAGATTAAACGCACTTACATTGGTTGAACAATATCAATGTATATTGCACCTGCAGTGCTATTAATAGAAGATGACATAGATGATAATGCTGCTGAAATCACTCCAGCCATGAATATTCCAGTTAAACCTGGAATGTTACGTGTTACATCCATTACAAAATATGGCATAATTTGATCAGGTTTTTTAACAACACCAATTGTAACCGGGTCACAGGTTTCATATTGAGCATAAACTATGACCCCAAAAAGTATACAAAAACTTCGTAATACATTCTGTGTAAAGGTAAATGTCCACAAAGCTTTTTTAGAATCTTCAAACGTAGGTACAGCAAGGAGTCTTTGCATGGCTTCTGGTACAAAAGCAGTCATGGCAATCACTAAGAATGTAAATCCTATAGTGACTGTAAAAAATGATGAACGAGATGCTGTTGATGTATCCATACTTGAGTAAATAAAAATGATATATATTATAACTTTATTGTTAGATAACTTTATTGTTTTAAAAAAGTTAATACTTAAACCAAACAAAACGTCCTCCCCGTTCAGCCGCATCGTATAAACTATAAATTCCACCCACTTTGTATATACCTAACACCAATACTGATACAATCCCAACAACAATTGAAACAAATTGAATTGTATCAGTCCACACAACAGCACGTATACCTCCAAGAGTTGTATAAAATATACAAATGATACTCATAATTGTAGCCATTGCATAAATATTGAAACCAGCAACTTGATTAATTGTAACTGCAGGAGCATAAATAATGATTGGTAGAAAAATGACAGCACTTAAAGAGTATAGGATGCTTGCTAGTTTACGACATCGATAATCAAATCGCTTGTGTAAATATATGAATGTGGATGGAACTTGTAGCTCATAAAATACTGGTAAGTAAACATTTGATATTATCGGTGGTACAACAATAACTGAGACCCAAACGGCCCATAGCTGTGTACCATAGCGGTATACTTCGGATGGTGTTCCTGTTATTACAATTGCTGAAAAATATCTGTAAGAGAAAAATTAATATAGTTACACTTTTCGTATTGGATTGAAACAGCTATTCAGCGGAATGAAAAGAAAAAAGTTTTAAGACAACATGTGCTCAAGAAAGGTTTATTTGGTACTTAAGTCTAGCTAGATTGCAATTGAAATCATAATAATTTTAATATGTCCGTCAACGTAAGGTGGGTTGAACTACTTCATCTCTCATTCCTGTCCTGTTCTTAAATTAAATACTAAATTAAATACTAAAGAATTTCACTTTTGGCTCATGAATGCAATACTTAAGTCTTTCAGACCAAAGTAAAACACGTTTATTGTTCTACGCACAAAAATGACAAGTGACGAGGAATCTTTTTTTTAACTATAACATTAGGGGCCGATTGTATGAATGCGGATAGAAGATAAATCCTCGGATTAATCGTCGTTTGTATTGTATGAATCAGGATAGATTAAAAATCTATCCGAGGATTGTTGATCTATCCTTTGATCTATCTTCTATTTTTCTTCTATAAAACAAAGGATAAAACAATTTGTTTTTTTTTCTTGACATCCGCATAGCAGAAAATATTTGTTTTGAATTTGTGGTTATTTTTTAATTTAAATTTCTGCGTTTCATAAATTTGTTTTTTGATATAAATTAATAGTAAAATACATAATATTTTTAATGAGTAGTTTGGTTTGATTTTTTCACCGTTGTTTAAACTTTAGTTTGGTTAAAATTGTTTGGGTTCTTCGGTGCCAATGGTTAGTTTTTTGTTGCTTAATAAAACATAATATATTTTATTAAAGTTGCGAGATGTTATTTATTGATTTTAATTATTTTTTCCTAATTAATTTCGTTTACTATATTTGCAAACTTCTTCAGAAGAATTACTGTTTAATTACAAAAAATTTTATCCTTTAGCAAGAGTTTTTACACATTAATTAATAGATAAAATTACTTACATTTAAAATACTTAAAAATAATATATTTATGTTGTATTATAAAATACAACACAAAATGCACAACAAAAAACATTAAGTTTTATGAGATAGTTTAAAAAAAAAAAAAAAAAAAAAAAAAAAATTAGCTATTTAATTGTCAGAAAATCTGTAAAATTTTTTTTTAATTATATTTTATTTATACTATATTGGGTTTTTCAATTTATAATGGATTCTTATTTTTTAAAAGAAAGAATGACTTGTAAATTTGACAATTATTATTTGACACAATACACACAATTAACTGGTTAAAATTCTTTAGATTGATTCAAAATACAAAAATGAAAATAACGATTTTTAAGTTGATTTTGTTGTTTGGAATCTCAATTAACAGAAAGATATGGTAACAAAACATATCTAAATTGACAAACTAATATAATTTTCACTAGAAAAAAAAATGAATGCCATCTCTTTTTTAACCATCGAGTAATTATTGAGCAAAACATATTACAAAATTGTAGTAATTCAAACCGATTAACGAGCTATACTATCCCAATAATTAGTCATCAACGCCTATTTAATAATTGTCAAATTTACAAGTCATTCTTCCTTTTAAAAAATAAGAATCCATTATAAATTGAAAAACCCAATATAGTATAAATAAAATATAATTAAAAAAAAATTTTACAGATTTTCTGACAATTAAATAGCTAATTTTTTTTTTTTTTTTTTTTTTTTTTTAAACTATCTCATAAAACTTAATGTTTTTTGTTGTGCATTTTGTGTTGTATTTTATAATACAACATAAATATATTATTTTTAAGTATTTTAAATGTAAGTAATTTTATCTATTAATTATAAAAACTCTTCTATTAATGTGTATTAGTAATATCAGTACAGTAGTAATATCTATTAATGTGTAAAAACTCTTGCTAAAGGATAAAATTTTTTGTAATTAAACAGTAATTCCTCTGAAGAAGTTTGCAAATATAGTAAACGAAATTAATTAGGAAAAAATAATTAAAATCAATAAATAACATCTCGCAACTTTAATAAAATATATTATGTTTTATTAAGCAACAAAAAACTAACCATTGGCACCGAAGAACCCAAACAATTTTAACCAAACTAATATTTTTAATATAATTTTAATATATTCAATTTTAATTTTGAAATAATGTTTTTTAATTTATAATTAAATTTATATAATAGAAAAGTAAAAGAAAAAGTATTGCCACTTAAAAAAAATGCTATAAACTACAAGAAAAACAAAAATAAAAATTAATCTATCAGTGTTTACACAATCGACGAAAAAAAGAATCCTCGGCTCGGATGAGGATAGAATTTTACCCTCGGATTTTTTTCTATCCATCCTTGTTCATACAATCGGCCCTTAGTTATACTATAAATTTTACAGTGAGAGCAACTTAAGAATAATAATATATAATTTATAACAGAATGCAATTGTCATTAAAAATATTGATACTATTTTTCCAGCGCCAGAGCCGGACGTTCCTTTAGAGTATTATCACGAATCAAAAATTTCCACAGATTCTTGAAAGATCAAGAGCGTGTCTTGCGATCGATTCTGTACTAAGAATCAAAATTAGCGAGGCAGTTAAATTTCGCTGACATTATAGATGTTTTTGCATCAACCAAAGCACTGAAAGCTCAATTGTTATAAAAAAGTAAGAACAAATAACAAAATTCGTACTTAAAAAATTTACGCATGGAGGAGGGATCACGTCTTTTTATATGTAATTTTTTTTTTAAATTTTTGATCTACAGATGTGACGACCCCGCGTTCTCCAGTCCCTGCTATTGGCATACGAGTTCACGTGAGATATCACATATACCACTGACAATAGCAGTGAAAATAATGAGATATCACTAGCCAAGGTGATAGCTTAGGGGTGCTGGTGGATTACCTCTATTTAGCCAACGGTAGCACCCTCAATCTTAGCTATGAAGTACCTTTGACGATAGTACGTTATTGCTTGATCGAAGAATCAAGCCTTCATATAACTCTATGTGTGGACTTTACTATTCATTGAGGAGGACAGTGTAGCTGGATTATTGACAACCCCATTTTTGTTTTGTTTCTGCAAATTGTTAAATCAAATTCGTTATTTATCTCTTATTTTATTTTTAGTTTTTCTATCCTATCACGACATATTTGCCTATGTCATATTTTATATGTAATAGGATTTACAGTGTTTAGTTATTCCTTCTTTGAAAAAAGTATAAAAATACAAAAAACAAAGATTTGCGTCCATCAACACCTTAGAACGCATGTTGCTGTAAGACAATGGTCTTTAAATAGTTTTTATGTATTGTTGTGACACATAATATTGTAATTCCTACTATACAACACATTTTATTTAAAAAAAAATAATTCGCCTATGTTTAACATTCTTGTTAAAAATTTGTTAATTGTTTTTAAACAAATACAACATTTCTATTTTAGGGATATGATAATTTATTTGGTTAATAAAATAACATAAATGTAAAGACGGTCCGTATTTCATTTTGCCCCGGGCTCCGCTTCTCTCTACGGTTCTGCCTGTGTTGTGCCCGTGCACTAATTAACTAGCAACTAATCATGTGAAGCAGGTTTAGATAAGCAAATTTGAATTATAAAATAATTGTTTCCAAATTTCTCGTAAAAAGCTGAATTTCAACATATAGTAACAACATTCTGCAATTTTTAATCTTTTTATTTAATTTATATATTATAGTAATTACAAAAACAGTAATTTTGCTAATAATTCTTATGTAATAATTTCGAAATCATTTATAAAAACAAAACTGTCAATATAATTGTAATATAAACTAAAAAGTAGTGATGCACCAGGTTCTAAAAAATCACAAAGCCGGGCAACCCGGCATTTCTTTCATAATACCCGGACGGGTACTCGGCCCGGGTAGTTGAGAGAATTTAATTTTGATTTACAAGAAAACCGATAGCAATTTAGTGACTTTGTATGAAAAGTGGAAAACAATCAGAATATGTATTGTTTTACAATAAAATTTATAGAATAATATTTATGAATTGAATTTAAATGAATTTCGAAAATTTTAATATGTCGAAACAAGAGACAAATTTCATATTTTAATGAAAAAACTTTAAGCTGGGTTTTAACTAGAATGACCGTTGGGTTTGACGCGGAGTATCCGAGTTATAGCCGTAGTAATTTCCATGTTTGACAACAAACTCTCCGGATGAGACAAAATTTAATACTTATTGCCATGCGATAAATCTTCAAAATTTACAAATCGTATAGATAAATTAAAATCTTATGTCATTGACCTTAGACCAGAATCCAGTCCATGTTCTTACTGTCTTACGGCTTCATAGTTTTGTTACAGTTTCTCAACGTCATGTTCCTTCCTCTTATGCATTTCTCCTAAGCTTCAATCGCGTTTATCAGCAACTAATGACAGAAATGTATTAATCAATTCAACGATGAAGACCTACAACGAATAATAAATAAATAGAGGGTAGTTTTGTTGATTTACAATCCAACCAAAACCTAATTATGTCGTTTATAACGGATGTATTAACATTCTAAAACACGACGCAACATCCTAAAACTTTCCTATTAAGATAAACCATGAGGCATCAAACAAGGACTATACTGACGACTATACTATAAATACAACTTTTATGATGCGTCCTCAAGAAAAATTCAAAATATCCTTCCATTATGTGCGCATTACAATTGCTAAACAAGAACTTCAGAAATGTTCCATCCATTTGCTTTAAAAACTATCCCGTTCGTTTTAAAACGATTATTCTAATATAGATTGAAACATTTTTAAAAATCCATTAAACCTCTCAAAAAGTGGCTTTTCACGCAGAGTTCTCTAAATAGAAAATAGTAGTCACAGGGTGGGAATATAGTTCATAAATGTTTCGGGAGAAATGTTCTGCAAAGGTGGTTATGCTAGTTTTAACATGTGTACTATAGAATGTGAATGCTATTATCTTCCAATCACAAAACCAAAATTCTTATTGTGAATGCTTAATAGCACTATTCACAGTTTGCTTACTACAACCTAGTTATATATAGTTATCTAAATATAAATCCATATATAAATATGTAAGCACTATTTTGGTGGTACCATTTAAAGTTATTTACCCTAACAAAATTGGGGTAATAAACATATAGTAGTAGAGTAGTAGTAGTACTAGTGAATGTGCCGGAACACATTTGTTTTTAGCAAAACGGAGGAAAACGAGAAATTTTGTTCGATTATTTTGATTTTCGAGTTATTTGTTTCACAATTGATCAAAATCAATTGAATCAATAAATCAAACTCTGAAATAATGTGTTGTGGTTATTTTGTTGGGAGGTCCTTTTGCAATTTCTATTTACAATGACCGAATTCCGTCACTAGGCGATTCTCATTTACAGTGAATTACGTAAATGTTTTTTACGATTTTATTTACGATTGATTTATATTATTATTTTATTTTAGAAGAATAAATTTAATTTACAGATTTTAGAATTTTTTAATTTTATTTTTACCCGGTATCGGGTATAAAGAAATAGCCGGTTCCCGGTAAAAACCGGGTATTTCAAAATTGGACCGGGTAAGCCGGGTACCGGGTAATTGACGGGTACTCGGTGCATCACTACTGAAAAGTAAAAATATATATAAACAATAATTTTGCTTATAATTTTAAAGTAATGATTTTGCAATTTGGTAATAATTTTAAATTGGCAATCATTTTAATTGAAACACAAAAAACTGTGTCAATTATTAAATAAAATATTATTTATATTAATGTGTAAAAGGCAAAAAGATAGTCAGTCTGTAAGAAATAATTCAAGGAGTCAATCAAAGTTCTATCTGTTAAGTTAAGTAAAGATGTTATGTGTTTAAACTATCAATCAGTCAATCTGTTGCTAAGTTAAGTGAATAGTTCTAAGTGTTTAAGAAATCTAGAAAAGTTATATCTGTTCCAAAGAGAAGTAACTAATTTTAAGTCAAAGTTCTATCTTTTGCCAGGATAAATACATAATTTTTAAGTGTTAATTAAAAAAAATTATGTTAAAGATTGAAGATTTGAGTGTAAATAAACAAACATTGCTTAGAAATTAAAATAAATAAATAATTTCGTATTAAATCAGAAAAGTATTAGTTTGTGTGAGTGTTTTATTTATTTTTTGAGACATTCAAACCTTCAAGGCACAACATTTGGCGCAGTTGATAGGTTCTCTTGCATGTCAAGAGATAATATAAAAACAATAAATATAATAAACCTGTGCTCAAAAAAAATATCTAGAAAATATTTTTGGGGATTTCTTTGATTAAAAAATACACAAAATACAAAATACATAAAAAAATAATCAGTTAATTTTCATCTAAGATAAATGCAGTGAAATATAACACAATTATAAAAGTTTATACAAGATATCTAGAGAATTCAGTGCACAATTGATTAAAATATAAAGCAGCTAAAATTTTAATACAACGAATCAAAAAGGACAATCATTCAACTCATTCAAATATCAGCTCAGTTCAGTTTCAGTCCAGAAAACAAAATCCACCAGCACTATTTAGCAGTCGCACAACTAATATTTAATTCCGGTGACAACATTCCGCATGAACAAGTATAGGTAATGTGCTTGTTTTAAGTTATAATCATAGCTAATTATGGTTAATTTTTAATTATTGTTAGCAAGATAGCATTATAATTTTTTCTTTCTAATATATAAATACAAAATATAGTTTAAGGATGTATAGATAGTCAAATCGCGTAGTACATCTAATAAAATTTCAAAATTTCAATACAGGAATGCTTTTAATCAATTACAACAATTTTCTACGATAGAACATTTCCAAAATATTATATAATTTCATAGTACTAAAAATATGTGTCTCTAATTTGACTACCGCTACTATATGGAAACGTAGATCTGGCAACGTCGCAGTCAGTCAAATATATTTATTATTTTAATTTAAAATTATTTTGTTTTATTGTTGCGTGTCCTGTAGGAATAAATAAATATATTTATTATTTTATTTTAAAATCTGATTGTCACGATATCTTATTATGAACAAGAACGATGAGAAAAGACTTCTCTTTGACCGACACACACAACCAGGGTTCCCAACCGTCCTTTTTTGGGAAGGACAGTCCTTATTTTTTATATTTTGTCCTTTCCACTTTCTGTGTGACACAATGTCCTTTATTAAGCTAAAATGTCCTTTTTTTATTTTAATTTTAATGCAATTTTTGAATAGGAGTCAAAAAACTAAATATATATAATTGCTCATATTTTTCCTTGTAGCTTTCGAATTTAAATTCGAAATTTTATACAAGCGCCCGTATGTATGTTATTTAAATAATTCTAATTGGAAATCATATTTGAATTAACGAATATACAACTCAAAAAATATGAGTCTCCTTCTTTTAATTGTTCATTATTTTTTCGAACAATTTTTATCATCAAAAACTTTTAACCACTGAAGTTCGAGAAAATAATAAACAATTAGAATTTTAATCGGACTAAAAATCTTTAAAATTAAATATCTGAAGAACACGAATTAACGCCTCTTTGTAAATTTGATATATTTTAAAGGAAGGTTAGAACTATATTTCAAAAATAAAAAAAGTTAAAATTTAATTGATTTTAAAATTTTTTGTTAATGGAAGTTGTTTGAAAAAATGAAGAAAAATTCGAATTTCAGCCGTACTGAAAATCTTTAAAATTAAATATCTTAAGAACAAGAATTTTAGCCTCTTTGTAAAATTGATTTATTTTAGAGTAAGGATAGAACTATTTGCAGAAAAAAAATTAATTAAATTCCAATTGATCTTTGACCCTAGCGCCATCTTTAAAAAAGTTTTTTTAATATTTTTATTTAAAAATTAATTATAAAAACAATAAATTAATTTTTTTTCAAACGATTAATCAATCATCTATCAAACAAAAAAAAAGTTTGATGAAATCGGTATAGCCGTTCTTGAGCAATTTAATTTCAAAGTTACATCGGATTGGCAGAATTTTCACTTTTCATGCATTTTGGGGTGCCCCCTATGCTCAAACTATGCATTTTAAAAAATTTTTAAATAAGCTGTATTTTTTATTTTGTCCATACTACTTATATGCCAAGTTTCAGGAAAATCGAAAATGGCCAAGTTTTCACAACTCTGTCTGGAACACGTTTTTCATCATTTGTATTTTACTTATGATAAAAATTGCGTGCTGTGAATTCAAAATACTTACATATGTAAAAGTACTGAATTTATTTACATATGTACATAGTTTGATTTTTTTTATATTTTTATTGCGTTTGATCAGTTGTTATTGCTGTCTGCTGACGAATAATAGATTTAAAATCTGTGAATTAATTAACTTAAATTTGTAAAATAATATATGTATATGATGAATCTGTGTTGAAATAAAAATACAATAAATGCCTATGCATATAAAATTAAATTTTTTTCGTAGTTTTGTAAATGTCCTTTCTTTGGAAAATTATAAGTTGGGAACCCTACACACAACGTTGCCAGATTTTCTTACTGCAAATGGCGGTTAGCTTTTCGGTGTACGCAGCAGATTTTATAAATTTTTAAATTCAATATTTACGTCTGATTGCCGGTGACACCGCTGTTTTTTGGGCTCTGCAAGAACATTCTGAATTTTTAATTTTTCTAACAAATTTTGATACTTCCGCCGAATATAACATAGAGTGATTGATAACTTTGAAATTAATTATTTCGCGAAAATTGTCGGTGAGATCTAAATTTTTTGATTCCAATCGATGCAGGAACGTTTATTCTGTAATATATTTTAAAATCCGACGTAAATCTTTGATTTCATAAATGTTGTATACACCCTTAAGCCGAAATCTTTAAAAAAATATATTAAAATGCAAAATTTCGAAATTTAAAATTTAGTACAATCAATTTCTATTTTCAATGGAGAAGAAACTGAAAAAATTGTTGAAATTGTAAATAGCATACCAATTTTTCTAGCACCACTCTCAAGCGACTTTAAAGTCTCACTCATAACAGCTTCACTTCGGCCGAGGATGACAACATCATCAGCGTAAGTGATCGTCTGTACTGAGTTTATTGACAATATATTGTTGTTAATCGGTAGTTTCTTTTGACGGCACACATATTCCAAGGCTAAATTAAATAGTAAAGGGGAAATAGCATCACCTGGTCTTAAACCGGAGTCGCCTTTTAAAAAACTTTGATATTTCGTTCTCCACTCGTACACAGCATTGACAGCTCTGTACTGTCATTTTATTATAGCTTATTTTGAAAATCTTTTCAACTTAAGTGACCAGCAACATGTCGGGCGACAAGCAAAGCTTATTCGTGCATCAAAAGTACATGTAGACGAACCAACCATAGAGGAATTTGAAGCGGCGCGGTCAAAATTAAAACGTAATAAAGCACCTGGTATCGACGATATAACATTCAAAATGATTATACATGGTGGTGAAACTCTATATTCAAGATTGTTTGAACTTGTTCACATAATCTTGAGGCTTGAAACCATACCACGGGATTGGAACTTAGCTATTCCGATTTCAACCCAACTAACAATTCAACCTCTTTTAAAACACTAAACAGTCTTATCGAAACTAGCTTCCCCATCTTCATAGTTTCCTTAAAACTTCTAAGCTGGTTCGATAAAGGCCATTTGGAGAAATTTCCCCGCCTTTAACGAAGCTATGATTTGTAAAAGACTTCTCTTTCTTAGTCTTGGTCGTTTGAAAGCAGTTATACAAGCTGAATACAATTTATGGTTGTCACAAGTTATAGTTTCGGTAAAGGGCTTCTAATATCTCGTTTTAAGCAATCTTTAGAAGTCTTATAGAAGCTATTAAAAAATGTGACAAAAATATTACAATATTGTTTATATATGATATCTTACACTTTTTTAACGTAATTATTGTTATTGTTATGTTATTATATTGTGTTTTAATTTAAGTTTTTGTTTACGGTCGCATCAAGTTTCGAACCCTGGTTCTTCGATCGTTTGTCATGCACGCTATCCAATCGGCTTATTTAAACGTTCAGAAACAATAAATATCTTTGATAGTAGTTACAATAACAATGGCTTCTATAAGACTTCCATAAGACTTCGATAGCATTTAGTTTTTTAATTTAAATGTAGAAAGTATAGTGTATAATTCAGGGGCTTAATTTTTATGTAAAAAAGTATGTGGCATGTAACTTCAATTTGTTTTTAACGATAAAATCATAATCTGAGATTTACGTTCTTAAAAGAGTATCTTTTGTATCTTTTAATAGACGTAACAGAATATTGACAAATCTTTTTTCTATTTATTTTATTAGTTCAAATATTTTAGGCATAGCAACATTAAGAGGCTATATTTTTTTTTATTAACTTTTAGCGTACTTACACCTTTATTGGAACAATATATTTTTTTCAAAATAAAAAGTATTGTAATTGGATTTCCAATATGTGTCACAACAGAATGCATACTAAGGTGCTAATGAAGGAAGTTATTTTTTAAAAATGTAATATAAAAATAAAACAATAATAATACCAGCAACGATATATCACACCATCCATTTGCTGTTTTCCATCCATCCACACCATCCGTTTGCTGAATTTTTCTCCATTTCACTCTAGTTGATTCTGATTTTTATTGATTTTTTTTTTGCCTTTTCAAGACTCTAAATAAAGATGACATGCTAGTCAGTTTTTTGTCAATTTGGCACTGACTTCGAACAGTTTTGTGCTACAAATAACTTTTCTAATATAATAACTATTGTAACAACTATAATAATTGTGATAATTATAATAATAAATAAATTCTATAATATAATAACTTTGTTTAAAACCGCAATTTTTTTTGTCTGTAGTTAAATATAATTAAATAAAATAAATCAATAGCTAGCTGTATTTTTGTCTCTAAAGTCACAATTGAGTTATTTTTCACTTTTTTGTGTTTTTTGAAGTCGGTTCTATTTTTTTTTAAATGTTTTTTATTTTTTCATTTTTAGTTTGGTTTTATACCCAAATGTCGGTTAAAAAGGCGTTTTTGTATTCGTCAGGCGAATGTATTCATCAATGACAATCAAGTAATTAATGGTTTTTCAATTTTTTGAGAAAAAAAAGGTAAATTTCCTGTCATAGAAAATTATATTGGACCAACTCGGAATCTAAAGCAATATAATACAGCTCAAACCATCCAAATACAATAAGCGGTTTCGAAGAAATCGATAAAAATACATAAAAAATACAGGTTTTTTCACTTTTCTGAAAAACGCTATTTTTCGCCTTTTAGAAAAAAATACGAGTCTTTTTCTAAATCCACCCAAATAGAATACAATTAAAACCATTCAAATCGAATGAGTCGTTTATGATAAATCGGTGAATATATATAGAAAAATACAGATTTTTTCAATTTTCTGAAATACGGTATTTTTTCCGTCATAGAAAAAAATATGGGATCACTTCGGCATTTATCTTAATCGAATACAATTTAAATCATCCAAATCGAATTAGTCGTTTTTGAAAAATCGGTGAACAAACATTAATAATACAGTTTTTTCCAATTTACTGAAAAACTATATTTTTCACGTCATAGAAAAAAATACAGATTAACCTCCAAATCAACCTTAATAGAATGCAATTTATCAAAATTTATATTGCAATCATTCAAATCGTATGAGCCGTTTTTGAGAAATCGTTAAACATACATACATCAACATTTATCAAAAACCACAGTTCTGTTCAGTTTTCGTTTTTCTAGAAAACGGGTATTTTTTACGTCATAGAAAAAAACATGGAACAATCACGGCATCTATTTAAATAGAATACAATTTAAATCATTAAACACAGAATGAATGAAACACATGAAACACAGAACCTCCTTCTTTTTTGAAGTCGGCTAACTATAACAAATTCAAAAATTTCCATGCCCAATTTCATTTTCAATTACAATTACGTCATAAAAACAGCTACATTTTTTTTCCCAAAAAACTGGCTAAATAAATAAATGAAATCATTTTTTGACACACTTGACATTATTTTTTTGACAAGCTGATAATGCCATAATTCTCAATAATAATAATAAAATTTCATTTCAAACAAATAATTAATTTAATTTTTTCCCAAAAAATTGGGTAAAAAATAAATAAAAATTTTTATTTTGACACACTTGACAACATGTTTTTGACAAACTTATAATGCAATAATCTAGATTTTGGTCTCACATACCAATCCCGACCATCAAGATTTCTCCAAATTCAATGTTCCTACTCGTAATCACTTAAAATGAACGTTTTTTATTTTCAATAATAATAATAAAAATTCTTTCAAACAAATAATTAATTTTATTTTTTTCCAAAAAATTGGGTAAAAAAATAAATTAAAATCTTTCTTTTGACACACTTGACAACATTTTTTGACAAACTTATAATGCAATAATCTAGATTTTGGTCTCACATACCAATCCCGACCATCAAGATTTCTCCAAATTCAATGTTCCTACTCGTAATCACTTAAAATGAACGTTTTTTAAGCAAAAAATTTGCAAATTTCCTTGTTTTGACACACTTGATGATTTTTTCGACACACTTCCGGTACAGTTATCGAACACATCGTACTTTCGGCTCTTTCCATTGAGTAATCCTATTTTTAGAAAAAAAAAATTTTGAAATCTGTCCAGCGGTTTTCTAGATTTCGTCGGTTGTGACGGCCGGCCGGCCAGCCGGCAGACAGCATACATTTTTTTGTTGCTTTTTTAGAATCAGTAGGTCCTAAAACGTCGAGAAATGCCAAAAGAAGTGGGGATAAGAATTTCTTTTTGAGCTCATGAATGTAATACTTAGGTCTTTCAGAACCGAAGTAATACCTTAACTTTGACGGATTATTTTATTGTTCAAATTTTGATATAAATAATTAAAAAGTATGAATAAGTTTATATATATAATTTTATTTGCAATTTAAATAGAAGACAGAATGGAGTTCAGTTTATGTTTAGTGTTTACTACACTATTGATAATGATTGTCATATAATTTTAATTTATTTATATATATTTATATTTATATTCATAAAAAAAAAAAAAAAAAAAAAAATATATTTAAACTAAGAAAATTGTTGTATTTAACATATAGTTTCAATAAACTATTGAAACTATTTTAATAAATTTATTTAATTTGCTACAAACTTTTAATTTCAATTTTACACTATTTATTTTGCAATTAAAAATTAGATGTAATTACTAATTACACAACCTTTTAAACAACAAGTAAAAGTGTGATGTCTATTATTCAAAGGTTTTTTTAACTACTAACTTGAGAAATCTTCATTATTTACTCGAATGCCCCAATGAGAAGTAATTTTTCTCAAGCTAGGTCAATAATAATAACAAACAATTACCTAGGTTAATAATGACAAATTTTCTTTTATTTTCAATTGAAATGAACAAAAAAACACAAACAAATAATAACACTACTTTACAAGAAAAATCTCCCGAAATAAAACTCAACTTTTCTTATAGATTTGGACCTCCTGAACACGGATATCATATTCATTTTTTTTTGTTAGCTCTTGTTTTTGAGATATTCACGAAAAACCAAATTTTTTGGTGATCACAAATGTTGTTTCGGATTTTGGGTCTCATATTTTACAAAACAAACAAATTAAATATATTAATAAAACAAGTGCATAGTAAACATGCCAACAAACATTTTGAGTTATATTTTGTAAAAATCCGTTAAGGATTCTGGAAGTTACAGTCGAAAAAAGTTGAAAAATTACGAAAAATTCACTTTTTTTTAAATTTTTCCATTTTCAACACCATAAATTTTGAACAAATAAAGACACTAATTTTTTTTAATTTCTTGGAGCCTATAGTAGTTTCAATTTTCTTTCTTTTAAGGTAAAAGATACGAATATTGGTGCAGTTTGCAGCAAGTTATTGAAGTTTTTCCAAAAAAAGTCAAAACTCAAAATTTGGAATAAATAGTTTTTTACTTAATTTATTGTGCCATAAATAATAATTTTAAATGTCAGTTGTTCTCAAACATCAGTAAAGAATTATTTTAAAATAGTAAAGTATAATTTCCATTTTTGTTTTCGAAGTTGGGAATTGAATCGATATGAGACGTATATAGAAAAATATAAACAAAAGATAATGAATTGTGAGGAGAGGCAAAACATCATAACATCAGAACTATTTAAGTTAGTAAAAAATTTAATTTTTGGTTTTGGAGTGCGGTAAAATCACTATAGTATAACAAATTGGTTTTTGTATATAGTTGCAAGTTTCCTTTTTGATTTTACATTAAAAAAAACTATTTTTCAAAATTCAAAACAAATATATTTTTATTTTATTTTAAATATATATTTTAATCTAACTTCTAAAAAACAATTTTATTTTTCTTTTTTTTTTTTTTTTTATTTTTTTTATTTCTCTTACACGTGTTTCAATCTTTCGATCATCCTCAGAGAGAAAATATTTACAACTAAATCTAAAAATTCCTTCCTTGACAACGAAACTTCCGTAAGCTAATTAAATTAATGTGGGAAAAACCGAAATTCGAACATTTTAAGAATAACAATTGTTTTAAGTATAATAAAATAAGGATAAGTACAAAAATTGTGGGCGTTGTGAATTTAAACAATACAAAATAGAAATGAATTTATGAATTAAACATCTTAAAGCTAAATATTGAGAAGTTACAGTTTGATTATGATTATTTTTTATAATTTTATTTAATGAGGTTAAATAAGTCTGATGTTATGACGTTTTGTTTTTCTTCGCAGTTCATGATGTTTGGTTTGTGTTTTTCAATATATAGCGATTCATATGCGTCTAGTTCCCAATTTTTCCGAACTGTTTTTATAATTTTGGAATTGGCTAAATCTATTGCATGTGTTGGGTTTTCGACCATATGAAGCGCAACACTGGATTTATTGACGTTTCCTGTCGTAACTGCTTTGCAATGTTCTTCTAACCGGGTAGAGAATTTCCTAGATGTTTGCCCCACGTACTTTTTCTCGCAGCTCTTGCAGCTGATTTGGTAAATGCCTGACTTTTCCGAAGACTGTTCCTGGTCCTTATAGTTATTTAGTAAGTTCCCTAAAGTTGTGCTTCTTGTTGCGATTTGGATATTGTGTTTTTTTAATTGGTTTCCTATTTTATTTGTGATGCTTGGATAAAACGGCAGACATATTCTTCGTTGACTATTGTTTTGTATCTTCTTTAAAGTTGTTAGGTTTCTTAATGTATGGTTTCTTTTGTGATTGGTGAAAATTTGTTTGATGAACGTTTCTGGGTATCCATTGATTCTGGCTGCATCCATTATATATTTTTCTTCTTCTTCAAACTCTTTCCTTTCCATGGGAATGTTGTATAGTCTATACACTAAAGAGTTGAAGGCTGCTTTTTTTTATGACTGCCGTTGTGAAGCGAATCAGATGTTATAAACCGTTTGGTGTTTGTTGGTTTCCGAAAGATGCCCAGTTTAACCTTGTTTCCTTTTCTTATTACTTTGATATCAAGAAAGGGTAGAACTCCGTTGCTTTCTTCTTCCACTGTGAATTTAATAGTTGGATATTTGTTATTGAGGAGACTTAAGACCGGTGTTATATCTTCTCGTCTGATAACTGCAAAAATATCATCAACGTATCTCTTCCATATTCTTGGAAAAATTGGCGATGTTGCTTCCATTTCCTTTTCAAAATGGGATAGAAAAACGTTGCTGAGATATGGAGCGATTTTGCTTCCCATGCATGTTCCAAAATTTTGTTTGTAGATCTTTCCTCTAAATTGAAAAAAATTTTGTTCCATGCATGTTTCTGCTACTTTAGTAATTACTGCTATCTTTGGCTCCGCAATGTTCTTCGATATTAGGTGTTCTTTCAAATATTTAATCGCTAGATCAACTGGAACGTTTGGATACAAAGCCGTTACGTCGAAAGAAACCATGATTTCTTGATCTTTTAACTCAATATCTTTGATTTGGTCAGCAAATTCTTTTGAGTTTTTCACTGAAAATCCTTCAGGGGGTTCAATTTGGTTTAATTCTTGTATGAGCCAATATGCCATTTTCTCCGTTGGTGTTGAAATATTTGATACTATTGGTCTCATTTTTCTTCCTGGTTTATGTAGTTTTGGAAGAGCATACAGGAATGGAACTTTTGGGTTGCTTACTTTCATCTTCCAATTCAAATACGGGATATTGAGCTTTTTTCCATATACATTGCGGTTTCCTTAGCAGCTTGAACCATTTTTGGCAACGGGTTTTTTGTTTTTCCATTTTTAAACTTGTGTTCTGTGTATGGTCCTTCTTCTATCATGTCTTTCACTCGTTCTGCGTAATCTTCCTGGTCCATAATGACTAAAGAGTTACCTTTGTCCGCTTTTATATAGATAACAGGTTTTTCTTTTAAACCCTTTAACACTCGTTCTTCTGTGCTGACTGGAGCTTTTCTTTGATGTTTTAGGGCTC
This sequence comes from Diogma glabrata, assembly GCA_963693315.1. NCBI lineage: Eukaryota > Metazoa > Arthropoda > Insecta > Diptera > Cylindrotomidae > Diogma > Diogma glabrata. Next base: position 59,532,007 of record OY856186.1, read on the forward strand.
TATGTCCAAGAAATACTTTTTTGGTGTTATATCTGATGTTCTGTTTCTCCATATTTTCCATTCTTCTTATGCCTGTTTCTAAATTAGCTATTAATTCAATATCTGGCGTTTTCTTTAGATCTGGTGCATACTTTAAGCCTTTGTTCAAAAGCATCATTTCTTCTTCAGAAAAGGAGATAGATGAAAGATTATGAACGAAGTCTGGAACATTTTCTATTGTGTTCAGCGTTCTTGGGTCTCGGTGTTGCCTTGTTATACCTTTTAACTTTTTTAATTTGTTATTATGATTTATATTATTTCTCTTGTACTCAGCATCAATTTCGTGTTGAACAATCTTTTCAAATATTGGTCTGGAAACGTTGAAATCAATGTTGTTGTTGTAGTAAAGTTTTAAAATTTTAAGATGAAGGTTGTATGTCAACAGTTCCAACTTATCTAGCTGCGTGTGTTTTATTTTTAGTTCTTGTTGAATTATCAGCTTTCTGGCCATCTTGGTTATCGCTTCTCTTTGTTTTGGTTTTCCTTTTATGTTTATTTGTGCGAAACTTGGCGTTAACTTTTGTTTTAAACACTTTTTTAAAAACATTACATGAGATCTGGTCCGGGTAATTTTTATCTTGAGTTGCAAAAATTCTTGTTCAAACTCCTTTAAATGGGTGGAATCCATTGTAACTAAAATTTAATTTTTGGTTTTGGAGTGCGGTAAAATCACTATAGTATAACAAATTGGTTTTTGTATATAGTTGCAAGTTTCCTTTTTGATTTTACATTAAAAAAAACTATTTTTCAAAATTCAAAACAAATATATTTTTATTTTATTTTAAATATATATTTTAATCTAACTTCTAAAAAACAATTTTATTTTTCTTTTTTTTTTTTTTTTATTTTTTTTATTTCTCTTACACGTGTTTCAATCTATTTACAACTAAATCTAAAAATTCCTTCCTTGACAACGAAACTTCCGTAAGCTAATTAAATTAATGTGGGAAAAACCGAAATTCGAACATTTTAAGAATAACAATTGTTTTAAGTATAATAAAATAAGGATAAGTACAAAAATTGTGGGCGTTGTGAATTTAAACAATACAAAATAGAAATGAATTTATGAATTAAACATCTTAAAGCTAAATATTGAGAAGTTACAGTTTGATTATTATTATTTTTTATAATTTTATTTAATGAGGTTAAATAAGTCTGATGTTATGACGTTTTGTTTTTCTTCGCAGTTCATGATGTTTGGTTTGTGTTTTTCAATATATAGCGATTCATATGCGTCTAGTTCCCAATTTTTTATTTAATTTGGTTTAATTTGTTTAATCTTTAGTTTAATTTGTGTCAAGTGTTTTATTGTTAAAACTGAGTTTCGAGAAAATTATTGAGAATTTAAAAATAAAAAGAAAAGGAAATTTGTGTAATATATGTAAAATTGTGGTTGTTTTGGTGATTAGTGAAATAATAGTTTTTTGTTGTGCTGTAAATTGTAAAACAGTAATCGTTACGAGTATTATAAAAAAATATAAGGTTATTTTCGTAACTTAATAGTAATTGTGAAATTAATACATATAATTACAAATTCTGAGTCTGTGCAAAATAATTTTTTGCTGTGATTTTTAAGTCAAAAAAATGTTTTGACGATACTGTGGAACGCTGATATTGATTTCTAGAATGCTGATAATTTACAAGGTACATTTTATAAATTACATTTTTTTTTTGACAAATGAATAAAATAAATAACTTTTCTTTAAAATAAAATTCTGCGGTAGTTATTATTTATAGTAATTTATTTTATTTTCTAATACTGCGTGATATTTCCAATATTTTGTGCTTTTTTGATTTTTTTTTGAAAAAAAAAATATATTTGACTAGGTTTTGGTTATTTACAAGTAACTTTAATATTTTTTTTTTCTCTGAGTGTTTTTGACCTCTTTTAACATGTCGAATTTAAACGGGTTTGGCTATGAGCCAATGCATTTAAGTGAGGAAGAAAGAAAACATGAGTTGTTGATTAGAGGAATTACAGGATTAACGACAGCCAGAGCTGAAACAGCCGCGTTAAGAAATATTTTAGCAAAAAACGACACAATTTTGAATACCAGGTTTCTCACACATTCCACCAAATCTATAGAAGAATTAGACAGAGGTAGGAAGATGTTAGTAGTACTAACAGATGAACTGTCAATAGCGGAAGCAAAAAACGATAGGCTATTATTAGAAGTTATTAGGTCAAGAGTTGGTTTGTGGGTCAATCGCATTTCACGAATCGAGGATAACACTTTGATGGGTCTTGAAAATGTACTAGATGGACTTAAAAATCTGTTCACGCAAGCAATGACTCATTTGAGTGGAGGTGAATCCATTGAAAATACAATACCCCCAATTCTTTCCGTTGAATCTAGTTTAAGCATTCGGTCGGCGCTTGAAGGAGAAAAGCAGCAAAACTTGGGTTATGAAGATCTCTCGAAGCAAATGAGACAAACAAGTCTAGGGAGAGGTAGAGGTAGGCGCAATCCAAACATATCTCTTTTAGTCAAGGAAAACCATCCACTTGACAATATAGGCGAAGTATTCAGCAATCGTAGGAATTCTTCATTAAGACGTAGCCTTCCTGCGGATTGTAACGAAAATATAGTTGAGAATGACGAACTTTACAACCGATTCGGACATACTGGTTCTGGATCACCAAATACATCTAATTCTACTGGAGCTAAGTGTGTTTTTAAATGGAATATTCGGTTCAGTGGTGATGGACAAGGTCTTTCGTTGAACGAGTTTTTGACTAGGGTCGATGTTTATGCGCGTGGTGAACTGGTAAACAGAGAAGCACTTCTTAAAAATATTCATCATCTTTTAACAAACAAGGCAGAACGATGGTATTGGAGTAGTGTTAATTCATTTAACACTTGGGTTGAGTTTATTAGAAGCATTAAAAGTGAATTCCTTCCTCGGAATTATGATTTTATGTTAAAAGAAGAGATTCTTAATCGACTGCAGGGCCGTACGGAAACTTTTACGAATTTCATAACTGATCTTAAGATATTATTCAGTAGGGCGTACCCTGTATTGGACGAAGCGTTTAAAGTTTACGTAGTGCAAAAGAATATGTTGCCACAGTACAGCTACAATCTAGCTATGACAGGTGCAACAACTATAGAAGACATCACGAGTCTATGTAAACGAATAGATGAGGTAAAAATGCTTGCGGAACGTCTTTCATATATGTCACAATTACCTCAATCCGTTATGGTTGAGCCATCTTACACATTTAATTCAAACCAATTCAAACCAAGAATCTCATTTTAGAAAACCAATGCGTCACGGAATGGTTGATTGTTTTAATTTAGAGTCCAATTCTAAGGTGGAAAGAGAATTTCAATGTCAAGGAAAATGTGCAGATCATAAGAGTTTTTCTCAGGGTGATCAAGTAAATTCGGAAAATATCACAGAACAACAACCAACTTATCGGGAAAACTTTACGTCTAACTGTGTATGCGCTTTCGATGTTAACCGAAACACTAAGTTTTCAAATAC
>OY856186.1:59535734-59706734 GCA_963693315.1 Diogma glabrata
CTTTAAACGTCTGTACTCCCGCGTCAGAAAGAAATAAAAAAACAAGCCTTAAAGTTTTTTAAAGTTAAAGGTAAGAACTGAATATCCTGCTAATTTCAAATTTTTGTCTTTTACCAAACACGTCCAAATTGTAGCCTGAAATATGCAAATTGCTGAAATTTCAAAATTTCAAGTAAAGAGTTTTTGCATTACGAGTTGACCGAACGAGTCGATTTTAATTTTTTATACTACTAGCAGGACCCGGCGTACGTTGCTACGACTATAAAAAGTTTGTGTGCGTAGATTTTGTTGAATTAGTAAGAATAATTTCAAAGAGTCGTAATGAGAATAGAAGAAGCCTATTTTCATTTTTTCATTTGGGAAATATGAATAACAGAGATCATTAGCACTCTAGCTGATCAATCCAGATAGTTTGAAAATTGAAAGGAAGGTCAACATTTGAAAGTGATTGGTAAAGAGTTTCGGAGAGTTTAAATTAAACACTTGCAATTTTTCGCGTTAATCGGCTTAATATGTGTCGCGAAAAATTAGGTGAACGTCAAAACATTCGTTTATTGGGTGTTACAGTTGTCAATGACTTACTCTGGAACCGTCATACTTGCGATACAAAATAGGCACACCGCACTAAAATTTACTGTTTTATCGTACCATTTCATGTTGACTAATTTCATTTATCAATCTATCCAGATTATTTGCTGATCTTAAATAAAGTCAATTTAGATTTTCAAATATATTTTACCAACTATTTCCAATGCTCTACATGCGCTCTGCTCTGTGTGCTTTTATTAGTAATGGACCATGTCACTGAAAGAAAACTTTGAAGAGCAGACTTAATATGCATAGCGTAGATGTTTGATACGAAACACGATTTTGATCGAAAAACCGGGCTAAGAATGACAGCATTTTTAGTGAAGGTTTTCGTTTTTTTGGTTTTGTCGATTTATGGCCATCGTCTTATTTTGACATTTCTGCCAGAGTTTTAAAACAAAATTTGGACAAACATAATAATAAGACTAATTTGTAGTATAATATAAAAATAATAATAAGAATAATATCATTTATGAACCCAGACTTATATACTAATCTAAAACCAGTCAAATCACTTCATTTGTTGACATATTTGCATACATTTTACCGATTTCTTCAAATAACCTACATTGTTTGTTTGTTTTTGAAATTAATGGGGACGCATATTTTTCTTAATAAGCAAAACACTTTCAACCTGTAGCTTTGATATTATTGTTCATAATCCTTTTCTTCAATACAAAGGTTCCATTGCAAAAACTTGCTGCATCAATGTTTCTAAAAAGAGGAAAAGAATTTTTCAATTTTCCAATTTTCTATATTTTGAACATGTATCACATATATTTAAACCAAATAAAATATGTATTACATATGTATATACAACAAACCAAAAACATGTTTGTTGTAAATTAGAAATATTTGTTGCAACGTAATGTGTTGGATACATACAATTGTATCATGTATGTATATAATAAATATATAAATGTATAAAATTTTCATCTAAATGAATTTGTTTGTCACATTATACTTTAATTTTCGATTTGAATGGTAATTCTGTTTTGCGGAAAAAAAATCGATCAAAGATACCTGAGTAAAAGTTGAATAAAATTCAAGTATCAAATATAGTATACATTTAGGCATACATTTAACCATTAGGAAAATTAAAATTATTAATTATAAAAAATCTAAATTAAATTTTAAAATTTCGGCTCCGAGGTGAATTAGTACCTGTTAATGGCCTTCTCCTGACAAAATTTCAGACTCCTGTGTGCTACAGATTTCGCTGGAGAGCGCACGCAGACAGACAAACACTTTATTTTATTATTATTATTATATATATATATATATATATATATATATATATATATATATATATATATATATATATATATATATAATAAGATAGATTTCTCTCACTAACGTTTTTTTAAATAGTAAAAAATGCCCCTGAAAAAGAAAGTTAAGAAAAACGGTCGATACTACATAATGCGGCGGAAGAGAGCGGCCAAATTCGAAGCACGATTTGATGCATCAAATGTGTCAACGGATGAAGAAATAGATCAGCCACCGCCACAACAACTGAATGCCATTTTTGAAAATAATATGAAAATGCTATGATCGAAATCCCCGTTAGTGTTACTTGTGATGAAAATGTAGAGTGTGACGATGATATGCCAGATGATTGAAAATGCTGAATTTTTATTATCAGAAGCAGATATTGCTGAGGAATTGATGCGCGAACACCTGGAATATGAGCATAACGCGCAAACTAAAATAGATCTGTTGAACGAACTAAGGCAATAATGGGCTTTGCAAAACAAGATTTCATTAACAGCGTTGTTATATTTTTTTTAAAAGAATATTAAATTAAAAATATCACATTTATCGTGACTCAGTTTGAAATGAATCATCTTTAGAGAAGCTTTTAAAACAGTTTATTGAGCAATTTAACATTTATTTATTATTCTTGTTTACTATTCTTGTTTTATTATTTTTTATTTTTTATTATTTACGAATTTCGAAAGCTATGCTTTCATCACCTATAGTATGTAAAAACTAAATTTTAAAGTAAGATACATTCCATTATATACATATTGGTGGTTTAATAAAACCCCATTTTAACAAATTAATAATCTAACTACTAAAAAATATAAAATATAAAGTAATAAAGTAATAAAACAATAAAATAATTAAACCATTAGAGAAAATAAAAAAAAATAAAAAAAATAAAAATGAATTTGACAAAAGAAGTGAACCTAAATAATAACAGTTTTATGGTATGTCCGAAATGGGTGGATATCCTTCAGTCATAAATATAGTTTAGGTGATTTATTTATTATATCGTCGCTTTAATAATGAAATAACGTATGCCATTTATACGCTGTTATTATATAATGGGTGACCTGCATTCCCCATGAGGATCTCTATAGAGTGGCGTTTTAACATTTTCTAATTATTTTATAACTGGGGGGTGAAAATTAATATATTGATAATTAACGTACATGCAAATTTGAATTTGGCTAAATATTGAAACAGTGTAAATGCATGTACGATATTCCAATTCCTACAGAATAATAACTTGGGCAAAATCAGTGTAGTATATTTTACATACATTACGATCGCCACACGAAATGGTTAATATAAAATATTGTATAAGCATCATTCGTGACTACATGATGGGCCGGTTCATATAAATAAAAAATTGTAAGAATTTAGAATATCATGCGTTATTTCAATAATAATCAGTTTTAGGCTTAATCGTAATCGAGAAATATGAAATAACGTATAAGGTACCTGATTGACTTTTCACCTCTTTTTAGGTAGAAAAGCCAGCAGGTACCAATGTGAAATTTTAATATGCTGTGGGGAAATTAATCAAGAGTAATTAGTAAAAATTTTTTTTCCAATTTATCTTTATTCATTCAATAGTGCTGCCGAGTTTACGAAAATCGAAAAATCTTTAAACCCAATTATCTCAAAACTACATACACTTTGCGAATACGTTGTTTCATTATTAAAGCGACGAAATGTTCGGCGGTCTTTCAATTATTAGGTTAAATAAATTATATTTTATGTTTTCTTCTTTATTGTTCATCAGGATACCGGGGTTTAATTGATTTTCTTTTTCAATGAAAAAAATTCGTACGCTTCTAGGTGTTTTAGATTATTAATCTCTTTTATGAGCTCTAAATTTGATGGTGACGTGTTGTTGAGCGGCATATGAGCGGCAACGCTAGAATTCTCAGCCCTTTTGTATTTTTTTTCTGTAAGGTGTTCTTTCTGGCGTTGTCCCATTTTGCGTTGAGAAAGACCTACATAAAATGTTTCACAATCGTTGCATTTTGCTTTTTATTTTATATTTTTCTGTAGTTAGATTATTAATTTTTTAAAATGGGTTTTTATTAAACCACCGATATATAATGGAAATAAGGAATGTATCTTACTTTAAAATTTAGCTCTCGAAATGCGTATATAGTAAAAAATAATAAAACTCAGGAAACAAGAATAAGGTGCTTTTTCAATCATTTTTTAAAAAATTTTGTTTCTTATAATATTACTTTTTAGCTTTTTTTATGGTAGAATGACAGCCCGATAATAAAGTAAGGTTAAAGAAAAATGGATGGTTCAATTACATGTAATTCTCATGAAAAAAACATGTAATAACTACACTATCTGACTTTGGTACAGTAAAATACATACACTCTGCCAAATTCAGATATTGTAGCTATTAAATGTATTCTAGATAAGAATTATATGTTCAATTTTCCACTTAATAGCTGGATAATTTACATGTATTAAATAAAATACGTGAAAAAATTTAGGATAAATTTAAGTTATTTCATGAAACACCTGACAAAATTTAACTTAAATAACAGGCAAACAATTTTATGGCTAGGAATTACGGATACGATATTATCTATCTCCCAAACTAATGCATTTAAGGACGAAATAGGTTTTTATGACAATTTCAAAACCGACTTCAAATAAACATTTTTATACATTCTTTGGAGCGTATTTTTGAATGGATTTAAATGTTCATGTATACAGAAAGGTTCGATCTTGTTTATACATAAAACAAAAACTGGAAAAAATAATGAGAACAACCCTTAAAAATACAATTAAATATTTATTTTTTTTAAACTGAATACTTTGATTTTCAATTTTCTTTTCGGTATTCGATAAAAAACATTAATCATTGAAAATATAATATAAGTTTGTTGTATACTATAAAATAAGCTTATGGGATCATTAGGGGAGAATTTCGGTGCATACATTTTGTGGTTTGCATGTGTAACAAACAAGTTAAATTTAACTAATAATTAGCTAAAATATAAAATAACATTTTGAATTTTTGAGATCAATTAAACTCAAGTAAGTAAAGAAGTAATTGGAATATTTTCAATTCAAAGGTATGGTTTGAAGTTTCTCAGAAAAAAACTCCACTTCACATTTTTCGTGTTTCGGTTGGGATTCGAACCTACCTCGTCAGTGCCCGGCTCGAATCCTTGGGCAGACACGCTATCGATTACGCCGTTGAGGCGATGACAATTTCAAAGTTGAAACTTCTTCATCACTTATTTATTTTTACTTAAGTTGAATTTTTCCGCTGTCATTAGACTCCATATTATGAAAATGTTTTTACATTATTTTGAATTTGTTGCATTAAATTTCTAGACAATACTTTGTGTGAATTCATAGAATGACGAACATTTCCATTCTAATTAACATCCTAAGTCACGACTGTATAGTCATTATTGATTGTTTCCAATCAATGTGAAATCAATGGCTGACACTTGGTCAATTTGTAGTCCTATATGTATTAACATTAGACTACATTAAGGGAATTTTAAATTAATTTTGAATTTTTGAGATCAATTAAACTCAAGTAAGTAAAGAAGTAATTGGAATATTTTCAATTCAAAGGTATGGTTTGAAGTTTCTCAGAAAAAAACTCCACTTCACATTTTTCGTGTTTCGGTTGGGATTCGAACCTACCTACCTACCATAAAATAACATTTGCACTTATTTAACTTAAAATTTGGTTAAATTATAGTTAAACTTAATCACATATTAGCCAGCATATTACATAAAATTTACATGAAAATTTAACCAATATTTTTATGGAAAAAGTACGACACTTAGGTTAAATTTAACCTTTTATTATACATAAATTTAGGTTAAATGAGAAATTCACTAAAATTTTGTACAGATAATATCAACCTATATTTGAGCTAAAATCCACCTACTCTGTTAGCTGGGATATATATATATATATATATATATATATATATATATATATATATATATATATATATATATATATTATATATATATATATATATATATATATATATATATATATATATATATATATATATATATATATATATTTATATATATATATATATATATATATATATATATATATATATATATATATATATATATATATATATATATATATATATATACATATATACATATATACATATATATATATATATATATATATATATATATATATATATATATATATATATATATATATATATATATATATATAAATATATAGATATATATATATATATATATATATATATATATATATATATATATATATATATATATATATATATATATATATATAATATATATATATATATATATATATATATATATATATATATATATATATATATATATATATATATATATATATATATATATATATATATATATATATATATATATATATATATATATATATATATATATATATATATATATATATATATATATATATATATATATATATATATATATATATATATATATATGAGGTATTATATAATTGAATTGAAATTTTATTTCTAACAATACTCATTCTTAAAGCCGATTTAATCAAAATTTAATACAAATCAATCTAAAAAATATAACCACCAACCAGCCAAGTGTCAACAAGTCGAAAAATAATCACTTTCCAACCTTGGGTAAAAGTGATTGCAATACAATACATTGTATTGCAATCACTTTTAAGGTTGGAAAGTGATTATTTTTTGACTTGTTGACTGGTTGTATTAATACTTAATTAATATTAATATACAAAAGATTGATTTGTATTAAATTTTGATTAAATCGGCTCTAAGAATGAGTATTGTTAGAAATAAAATTTCAATTCGAGGCATCTATTGATCAAAATTATTTGGAATTGAAATTCGAATATAAGAATATCAAATTTATGTTTAAACTTATTTTTAAATTGATTGCGAGCTGCATAGAATGTTTAATATCCACCTTGTGCTACAAATACAAATTAAACACTTTCCACCACCGTACGTATTACATGGTACTGTTTCTCGTTGCTATGAACAACTAAGTATTGGTCAATACAAGGTGCGTTCGATTTGAATGAAATAACCGAAAAAATAACAACAATTGCATACAATATTTCAGTTATTTCAGTTGCTTCAGTGCAAATCGAACACTACAATATTATACCATTACAACATTAGTTTACTTCTAGTCCAGTGCAATTAGCAATTATAAATGACAAATGACGAAACCCAGTTATAATGAATGGATTGGAATGATTTTTTTTTTGTATTTCTAATACCATAAACTAAAAAGTTTAGCCATTAAAAATTACCGCAATTTTTAAAATTTAATTAAGCAAAAAATCAAATTTCTACCAAAAAAATACAATTTTTGGAATTTTTAAATATTTATTTTAAGAAAATAATAACTGTTTTAGTTTTTGAGGTTGTTTATACAAAATTTATGAAAATTTATGTATATTTTATATAGAAACTTAGTTATTCTCGAGAGAAATATAATAAATAAATATAGCTGGAAAAGGAATGTATACTATACTAGTTATTTATACTATACTAGTAATTTTTATGGGACAACTCTTAAAAAAACAATTAGCGGAAGGTTTCAATAGGTAAAGCTTTTATTATTTAGTATAAGAAATTCAAAAAAACCGGAAACATCTAAATCCATTCATTATAGCCGGGTTCCGAGGTATAAACCTAATTGCACTGAACTGTGAGAAAAGTCAAATTTTTTATACAATTTTTGTATTAATTAATAGTACATTTTTTACTCACGTTGCCGTCAATGACACAGCAATTGGAAGAATGCTCATTTGTTTACTTCCCATTAAATATTCTAATGTTGTATCCTGTTTTTTCTTTGCAAAAAATCCAAAGTATATTCCGACTGCTAGTGAAACTATTAACAATGTAGCAAATACTCCATAGTCTAATGGTGAGAATAAAACCACTGCACTTTCGTTTGTGTTAGAATGAACACTTTCGTCAGAATTCATGTTTTAATATTTTTCTTCAAATTAATTCACAAGTGCTTAAACTTTGAAGCTTAATCAGCAAACAACCTTATTCTTTTAATTTTTATATGCAACTAACTAAAATTAAGTTTGCTTCTTTTGCAGAAACTGAAAAAATATGTTGATTTTGTTTAAAACTTGATTTTAAATAATTTTACGCGTTTTCAAAAAATTTAAAAGTAATACCTGAAAATCGTGTATATAGCTTAACTGCAAAAATCGTTTTGAAAATATGTATATGTGTGTTACTTGAACAATGTTTGAAATCGACATGGATCTTAATAAATTAATAGTATTAAACTCATATTTTAATTTTTTTAATAAAAAGGTTTGTGTCATTTGCAAGATTAGAAATTATCTAAGGCCTCACAAATTGGTAACGGCGGCACTGAGGACTGGTTGAAGGGCTCCAACTGTCATACCGTATGTTGTGACCTACATATAGTATAACTTGTCAGTTTGAGACCGTCAACTAGTCCTCAGGGCCGCCGTTACAATTTGTGTGACCTAAGACAATTTCTAAACTGCGAATCTCTATAATTGTGGAACAAAATCTATAGCTTATAATACTATGAAAAGTAAATGCGTGGTTTGGGTTTAAGATTTTGTGAGTTTAAGCTTTCGAATTGTACTGTAAAAATTGTGTGCATGACTAAAAGTGTCCAACTACAATATCTCTGTAGAATTAATAATTGTACCCTAATTTTAACGATATTTCTTTATTATAAACTTATCCCAGGACGCTAAGGAAAACCATTTTCAAGATATTAACACTACAACAACAAAAAATTGCAAAATGATCTAAATTTAAAATGACAAAACTTACGATACATGGGACGAAATTTTGTGTGTTTTTGAAAGTTGGGCATCTTTAGTGTTCTGGGTTAATACTAATAATAAAATATGAATCTGAATAACACGTTGTTTATACCAATAATGTTAATACTAATAATACAATAATACGTTATAAATTAGCGTCTCTGAATATAAATTGATTTTCTTTTAGAAATTTATAATAATACGTTATAAATTAGCGTCTCTGAATATAAATTGAATGAATATACATAAATTGATTTTCTTTTAGAAATTTATGAGCTTTTATTTTAAAATTTTGAGGATTAAAGTTAACTGGTTAATAAATTTTGATAAGTTAACAGTTAATAAATCTAAATAAATTTTGAGGAATTAAGTTACTACGTTAATGCTATTAAGTTAAGTTTTCAGCAGAGTTATCCTAAGTCATCAGGTAAGTAATGCCAGAGATGAGATACTGTATTAAGAAGCCCAAGCCGTTAGAAATGGGTAGATTTTTTGTCAGACAGATTATATAAGTAGAATCGGCGGCAGCAGATTAGTTTAAATAAAAAAACTATTCTAAATATAAATAGAATAATCAAACAAATTTTTAAAATAATGTAGTGAGTCTTTATGAGCTCATTATATATTTCGTTATTAAAGAATACGTTTCTACAAGGTATGTTTCTTTAATAATGAAATGCAACGATACGCAAAACATGCTTAGCGTGTGCAAATGAGCACCGGAAAGCAAATAATATATTTGGCATGCGCGGTGTCAAATATAAATGCTTAGCTCGTGAATCAATTTTAAATAAAACTATGTATCACTAAAATAAGTACAGTATTTGCTAAGACGTAAAAGTGTACACACCTTAAATTAATATTATACGGTAAAATTAATAAACACTGATACACATATTTAAAGTGTTTTTATTGTAAATAAATAAAAGATCTCATCATGGCAACCGTGACATCGTATAACATTGTGAATTTGTGCGTTTGTGAAGTGGTGACTTTGTGAAAACTTTCAATAAAATTTAATTATTAAATTAAAATAAAACTAAGTTTAGTGATGGGTTCTCCATATTCTGAAACTAAAGAACCAACGCCCACAATAATTAAGGACCAAAATAACCAAGGGCTGAGTAACCATAATGAAGCGATTAACAGCATCACAAATTCAAATCAACTCATAAATAGCATATTGATTGTTATTTTAATATTAACAATAATCGCAATTATAATGATTAGTAGTGATGCACCGAGTACCCGGCTTACCCGGCCCAATTTGGCAATACCCGGTTTTTACCCGGAACCGGCATCTTTTCCATTACCCGATACCGATAAAGTGCCTCAACTTTATGTTCCTTCCTCTTAAACATTTCTTCAAAGCTTCGATCGTGTGTAACAGCCACCAATGACAGACAATTAATAACCAATTCTATCAATGAAAACATACAACGAATAATAAATAAACGGAGGGTAGTTTTGTTGAGTTACAATCCAACCAAATCCAAATTATATCGTTTATAACGGATGTAGTAATGTTCTACTTAGGATGAGGCAACATCCTAAAACCTTCCTATTAAGATAAACCATGAATCATAAAACAAAGACGACTACTATACTGACGACTACTGTCCATAATCCATATACTATAAATACAACTTTTATGATGCGTCCTCAAGACAAATTAAACATATCCTTCCATTCCATTGCGCAGTACAATTGCTAAACAAGAATTTCAGAAATGCTCCGACCATTTGCTTTAAAAACTATCCCGTGAAGAACATGTTCGTTTCACTACGATTATTCTAATATAGATTGAAAAATTTTTAAAATCCATTGGCCCTCTCAAAACGTTGCCTATCTTGCAGAGCTCTCTAAATAGCAGCAGGGCGGGAATACTGCATATAAATATTTCGGGAAAAATGTTCAGCAAAGGTGGTAATGCTATAGTTTTAACATGCGTAATATGGACTGTGAATTTTATTATCTTCCAATCACAAAACCAAAATTCTTATTGTGAATGGTTAATAACACCATTTACAGTTTGCTCACGAAAACCAAGCTATATATAGTTATCTATATATAAATTCATATATAAATACGTAAGCACTATTTTTGTGGTACCACTGAAAGTTATTTACCCCAAAAAATATGAGGCAATAAATTTATCTTTGGAAAGGTCTTGAGTAGTGGATGTGCCGAAACACATTTTTTTGGAATTCGGATTTTTTTAGCAAAAAGGAGAAAAAAGAGGTTTTCTCGATTATTTTGTTTTTCGACGTATTTGTTTCAAAATCAAAATCAATTGAATCAATAAATTAAACTCTGAAATAATGTGTTGTAGTTATTTTGTTGGGAAGTCTATTTGCAATTTCTATTTACAATGGCCACTGGGCGATTCACAGTTACAGTGAATTATGTTAATTTTTTTTACGATTTTATTTACGATTGATTTATATTATTATTTTTATTATTTTATTATTTTATTTTAAAAACCGGGTATTACCAAATTGGGCCGGGTAAATCGGGTACTGGGTAATTTCCGGGTACTCGGTGCATCACTAATTAGCTGTTGTAAAACCATGCAATTCGCTAATAATAAAATCAAGAAAAACATTACAAGGGAGATTGCAAGATTTCGCATTGATCTTGAACATGTTTAAAAACAATCCAACTCAACGAACAGATCTCATCTCAATTTTCAAAAGATCTCATCAATTTGAAAATTTAATCATGTTTTCAAAAAGAAATCATCAAGAAATATTAACACTCCAGGAAATCATCAAGAAATATTATCACATCCAATTTTAAATTTTAAATTGTGTTAAGTATAGTAATGCAATCTATCGAGAAAATAAAAATCTTACATACCCCAAATTTTGTTTTTTCTTTTGCTTTGGATCATTCTCAATCTAAATAGCCAATAAACAAAGTAACACACCTGGTGGGTGACATTCCTGCATATGATCTTGACGAAACTTTGGCAAATGATCCAGTTTCACTTGAAAATGGAAGATCTGGTTTCATTTCAAATTTGGACAAAATGCCGGGGGGTCTCCCAAACAACTCTAAGTTTAAATCTTCAATAAATTCTAATCCCGGCTTATGATCTTATAGAAACTATAAGGTATATAAGGTTTTAGTACTATATCCAATATTTCAACATACCAACTTCCGGTTTGTCACTTTCGGCTAAAAGGTTTTTTTTTCGGGTGTTTATTCCTATTGAAGCCTACAATTACCGATTGATTTTCATGAAACTTTGGTAAAAGCTTTCAAGTAACATGAGAAAGATTTTATCCGCTTTTGGAGTATATTAGATAAAGAGTTGGGAGGTCCACTATACAACATGTGGATTTTTCCACCATGTTTTTTATGTTTGTCGAGAGCATACAACAATGGTTCGGGAATGAATTTTGATGACAATGATGACATCACAACTTCCGGTTTTTCACTTCCGGCAAAAATTTTTTTTTGTAATTTTTTGAAATTTTTTCAGTTTCTCTATGCACACTACAGCCTACAATAATGAAGTGATTATGATGAAACTTATGAAAAAGGTTTCAATTAGCGTGAAAAGATAATTATTATTTTTTGAAACACATTGATCAAAGTGGCGAGGGGTCTACCCTACTATACACCTGCTGACTTTTCACACTTGGTTTTTAAAGTTTGTTTGGAGCATACAGATTTCATTCAGTAATCAATTTTATGACACTTTGAAAAAAGATAGAGACTTAAATGACAAAGAAGTGATTAGTTTTCGGATAATATTGGAATAAGTGGTGGGGGGCCTCCCGAACACCTGTTTATTATGTCACTATTTTTTCAAAGTTTGTTGGGAGCATACAACATTCGTTCGTGAATGAATTTTGATGACACTTTGGAAAAAGCTGCAAATATGGATGGTAAGGAATTGATTAGTGATTAGTTTTTGAGCGATAGTGAACAAAGTGGTGTGGTGTCCCTCGAGCACCTGTTTTTGTTAAAGCTCAATAACATCTGTACCTGATAATCGAATTAGAAGAAACTTGATGCATAAACATTTTGTACAGTTCACCATAGCTCCGAATCCCAACTTCCGGTTTTTCACTTCCGGTAAATATTTTTTTTTGCGAGTTTTTGAATTTTTTCAGTTTCTTTATGCACACTTTAGCCTACAATTATGTGATTATGACGAAACTTATAAAAATGGGTTTAATTAGTGTGAGAACATAATGACCAACTTTTGGGACACAGTGATAAAAGTGGCGGGAGGTCTACCTACCATACATCTGCTGACTTTTCACACTTTGTTGTTAAAGCTTTATGGGAGCATACTTCGTTCATAAATCAACTTTAATGACACTTTGCCAAAATATGGAGACTTAAATTACAAAGAAGTGATTAGTTGTTTATGGACGAAATTGGGATAAGTGGGAGGCCTCCCTCCCGAATACCTGTTTATTTGAAACTTCAATAACATCATGTTCCTGATACTTGATTTTGTTTAAATTTGGTATATATAATATATGCTTAGAGTATAATTTGCAACAGTTCAGCATTTCATCTTCCGGTTCGTCACTTTGGTTTAAAAAGTTTTTTTTCAGGTGTTTATCCCTTCTGTGGCCTACAATTACAAATCGGCTTTCATGAAACGTTGGCCAAAAGTTTCAAATATAATATGAGAAAAATTTCGTCAGTTTTTGGGGTACATTGGATAAAGGTTTGGGGTCCACCATAGGTATTTTTTTTACTATGTTTTTAATGTTTGTTGAGAGCATACAACATTCGTTCGTAATTTAATTTTGATGACACTTTGGAAAAAGATGCAAATATGTATGACAAGGAGCTGATTAGTTTTTGAGCGATATTGAACAAAGTGGTGAGGTACCCCGAGCAACTCTTTTTTTGAAAGCCCAATAACATCTGTACCTGATAACCGAATTGTATGAAACTTGGTACATAAGCATTTAGTATGGTGGACAACAGTTCTGCATACCAACTTACGATTTTTCACTGCCGATAAAAAATTTTTTCTTTTTCTCGTCCAACGGAATTTATGTTTGTTGGGATACTGCAGCTTTCTTTAATGTTTTTATAATTAGGATTACGCGAAAAACCATTAGTATTTATTTATGAATATTAGATCACTATATATGCAGAACATTTTGTTTCCAGAGTTGTGGTGAAGTTAGCCTACGCATCACCGTCGCAATATTTTTTTAAAGGTTATATGGACGAGATGTGAAACTATTAGTTTATGGATAGGTTATATAAGAGGTTCAGAAAATAAAAATATGTACATTGCAATGCAATTTTTTCTGTAAGTTGTGGTATCGTTATTTCATAACACAACTTTTTTGAAAGTTTATAAGGTTAGGGGCAAAAGGAAGTTTCTGACTCAGAATAAAGTTTGTATTCGTTCGGGATTTTTAACAAAGTTAGTTACTTAGTGGAAGTAATTTGAATGTTTTCAATTCAAAGGTATAGTTGGAATTATCTCAGAATAAAACTCTGTTTTCTCTTTTGCGTGTTTCGGTTGGGATTTGAACTCGTAACCTTATCAATGTCAGTGAGTTCAAATCTTTTGGCAGAAAATACATATTTATATGTATTTTCAAATTTGTATGTCAATAAGCGTCGAAACGTAGGGAGGGAGGGACGGTCTGAAAGTTGCACTTTTTTTTACTATAACTCAAAAACTGTGCACCACAAAATTTTAAAAATAATTGCAATATTTCTTAAACCAGGTGCTCTTTCAAATGACACCCCATTTGATCGGATTATAAATGGTGTCTTTACCTCTTCCCATTTCCACCCCCTCATAGTCTAAGATCCGGCTGCAGAATTAGTGCGCTCATCGATTTTTTGCTAAAACCAAATTTTTATGTATATTTATAATTAGGAGAATATATATCTACCAGGTTGCCTATCAAAGTTTGGCCGCCAGTATTTTTAATTAAATTATTTTTAATTGATTTTTGGGAAAAAATTTCGTTCACTTGTTTTTTAAATAAAATATCGTCTACATCACGGCAATTTATATAAAGATTCTAAAAATTCACGGTTGCCATTGCGCACCTGGCCGCACCTCTTCGCAGCCAGGCGTAAACAGGTATGATTTCGATACGTTCATAACGTACATTGATTAATTCTATATTAAATTAAAGCTAATTTTTTTCTATTAATTATCATATATGGTTGCCTAATTAAATCCGGCCGCAAATAAGGATGTTAAAGATGATAAATATTTAAGGTAGAGTGAAAGAGAGCTTGCGCGTAACATCATTTGTCAGAGAAGGATAGCGATTGCCAGCTGTGCGACGCTCTTAAGCCATTGCGCATGCGTCGAATATTAGTGTTCTCAACCACCGGGGAGTAATAGAGACGACTTAATAAATACTCCAAAAAAATTGTCTTCCTTTTCAAAATGACAAATTTAAAAATTACAACAAAAAATGGTAGAATCCTAGTTTATCCCCCCAAATAAATTTGCGTTTTTTTTTTTCAGATAAATAGAAAGATTAGGTCCCCTGCATCTTAATTATGAAAAAAAAAATTTGCGGAAATGAGGGGGTCAAAAGTTATAAAGGATTAAACTTTCAATTTTACCTTGGTCCCCCCTTTGGTTTTTTTTAGTTTTTTTTTTTCTTTTTTTCCTTATTTTCATTTATTATTTATTTATATTTTATCACACACTAAAATATTGAAATTAAAAAAAATACCTTGGTCCCCCCTTTGAGTTTTTAGAAGTAACTTGATTTGATTTTTGATTTTTTCACAACTTCGATTAAAAATAGCACCGCCCATCCCGTGCGATCCGTGCGACCCACCCCCCCCCCCCCCCCCCCCCCGCATCGCCTTCGCGTCCCCTGCGCCGCAGGGGGACCAATGTAAAATTGAAAGTTTTATCCTTTATAACTTTTGATCCCCTCATTTCCGCAAATTTTTTTTTTCATAATTAGGATGCAGAGCACCTAATCTTTCTATTTATCTGAAAAAAAAACGTAAATTTATTTGGGGGGAATAAACTAGGAATGTTCCCAAAAAATTAATATTGATTTAACTCTCTTTTACTCTACCTTAAATATTTATCATCTTTAACAGTCAGCAACCCTTATTTGCGGCCGGATTTAATTAGGCAACCATATATGATAATTAATAGAAAAAAATTAGCTTTAATTTGATATAGAATTAATCAATGTACGTTATGAACATATAAATGTATCGAAATCATACCTGTTTACGCCTGGCTGCGAAGAGGTGCGGCCAGGTGCGCAACGGCAACCGTGATATTTTAGAATCGTTATGTAATTTGCCGTGATGTAGACGACATTTTATTTAAAAAACAAATGAACGAAATTTTTTCCCAAAAATCAATTAAAAATAATTTAATTAAAAATACTGGCGGCCAAATTTTGATAGGCAACCTGGTAGATATATATTCTCCTAATTATAAATATACATAAAAATTTGGTTTTAGCAAAAAATCGATGAGCGCACTAATTCTGAAGCCGGATCTCGTACTATCAATAAATACAGTTAACAGTATGTGACAATTTTTTATATATTTCTTTAAAAACTTCCTAATTTTTCTATCATTTCAAATACATTTTAAGATTTTCGATCAACTAAGTTCGGAGCTAATCGAGGAAAGAAAACATAAAGAAAACGACAGTATTTAAAATTATACTAAAAAAGATGGGGTATAAAATTGCAAAATAAATTTTTAATGAATACTGAAGTAGAGCCCTTTCAAATGATACCCTACTTGACTCTATAAAAAATGAATTTTCTCAAAGGCCTCACAACGTAGCCCTGTAAAACAAACGAAACTCACTTTATTTTTATTTGTGTCCGTCATCTTAAGTGAACAGGTTAGTTTAGTATGCACCTCAAATTTCAGGTCCATAGCATTTATAGTTTACCAGATAATCGATATACGAGATAACACTTTTTACTCCCACCAATAGGGTTCGTTATAAAAACGGAACTCTGAAAATCACATTTTTTAGATGTGTGGAAATTGAAACCAACAGAGTATAGTTTTTATTTTGGAAAATAATTTTTAATAAATTTTTGAAAAAATATTCAGAGTATACAAATGTATCATAAATTTGAATAATATTTTACTATAAAATATAATTGCAAATTGCAAGGCACCTAAAAACGAGAAGGCCTATAGGCTTTTACGCATAAATAGGCTTTTCGCATCCGTTTTTGTTAATTTGTATTTTTTTTGTTTTTGATCTAACAGTATGACAACTATCAACGACTTTTTGAGACTTCTGTTATACTATATCCGAGCTGCGTGCGATATTTCTGATAACTTTAATATCCAAAATTCTAAAATCAATGTACAAAAAATGCCTAAGGGAGCCGTTATTTAGAATCCAAGCACAATTTGATATGGTATTTTGTAGATACATTTATTTATAATTTATTTTAATTGAACTGGTAAGACTCCGAGTAGAAATTAGTTAGGGAAAGCCTGAATACAATCAGGGCGTGATCAGGTCCTGGTCAGTTCAGAAAGAGCTAGCCTTATTCGGGCAATCTGATGTGGTCCTGTTCCGGGCGTGATTTACCATACCCTTTTAGTTTTAACCTTATTTGAGTTTTGAATATATCAGGCCCTGATTTGGTTTTTCGTATTTGACCCCTAACTGAAATTTAATTTGGTTAAAATTCACTAGAGTATTATCTATTTTAGAAATAAACAGTTAAAATTATTGTCCAAAAATATAATGTAAAAACATTTCCATAATATAGAGTTTAATGACCGTGGAAAAATTCAACTTAAGTAAAATAAATAAGTGATGAAGAAGTTTCAACTTCGAAATTGTGAAATTGTTTTCCATTGTAATTTATTTTATTTTAATTAGTTTATGTATATAATATATAAATATATCAGGGTCTGGTCTGGATATCCCAATCAGTGTCTGATCCGATTATTCCGATTATCAGTTAGACTTCTTGGAGTGGATATTCAAAATAACCTGAAATGGAATAAACATGTGTTCAACCTCGCTAAATCTGCAATGCAAAACTTAGGATTCTTGAGTCGATGTAAAAAGTATTTCAATCCCGAGCAAATTTTGCTAATCTTCAAGTCCTTTATTCGTCCATGTATGGAGCACTGCTGTCATGTTTGGGGAGGAGCTTGTCAGTCAACAATAAAATGTCTAGACTCTGTACAGAGAAAAGCAATACGGTTGATTGATAATACCGATCTAACGGACCAGCTTGATTCACTCCAGCACAGAAGAAATGTGGCTGAATTGTCAATCTACTATAAATATAACTTTAGTGAATTCACCTCTAAGGAAATTCAAAATATTCTGCCATCGTGTGCGCAGTATAATCGACAAACAAGAGCTGCCGAGTTATCCCATCCATTTGTTGTACAAATACCTCGTTGTAGAACTGTGTCCTTCCAGAATGACTATTTTAATAGAGTGGCCAAATTATGGAACTCAATGCCTTCCTCTGTATTTCCCGATGAATTTTCCCCTCAGACATTTAAAGAAAATGTCCATCGTCATTTAAAACAATTAGTATAGTTATCCCTATATCCTCATTCCTTCCTTCTTCCTCATCTCCTTCCTTTATAGTTGACATGGTATCTTCGGATATTCAAAGAGTCTAAATAACGAATATTTCATATTTAGTGTGCTAAACATGTCTAGCTAATTAATAAAAAAAAAATCCCAATCAGGGTCTGATCCGGAAATCTCAATCAGGATCTGATAGGGGAAAAACCGTTACATTCATGATCAGGGCTAAATTAGGCTACCCTACCAATGCCTGATCCAAAGTAGGGCCAACCCAATCAGGACCTTAATTTAGTCCTGACAAATTTCTGCTCGGGACACTAATGACAGTAACCAAGTGCATATTACTCCTCCTCGATAGTGACCACCCGGTAAATAAAATGTATTTCTGACTAAGTATTGAGGACGAAATCCCGAACAGATTAGGCTTAAGATTCAGACACCTACCCCGGTAAAAAAGTTATCGTTAAATTTTTGGGGGATTTTTGTGAGCAATTCGTAAGTAGGTAAGGAAATAATTTGAATTTTTCGAAGGTACGGCTTGCTTATTCTCAGAGAAAAACTCCGTTTCTCTCTTTTTGTGTGTTTGGGTGGATTCGGACCTTCTTCATCAGTTCCATGTTTGAATCCATGGCAGACACGCCATTAACTACGCCACCGAGGCAATGACTATTTCCAAGTTGAAACTGAAGAAATATAGTAAAACATCAGAAATAATTAATAAAAATTTCGATACGTCTTAGTACCTACTGGTATCTAAGTGCTGCTGAAGGAATACTTGGATATCTAGCAAAGCACCTCTAAAAACCCTGGATGGATCAAACCTGTCAAGATGCTTTCTAAAACAAAAAAGATTGCTATCTCAAGTGTCTACAAGGACAAAACACCGCTAGAATTGCTGCAGGTAGTCAAACTTTTATTTGAATTAACTCTTCTTAGATCACCGTACGTCTCAACATCAAACTGAAGATATACCAGATATTGATTAGAATATCGGTGATGTGTGGGGGGGGGGGGGGGGGGGGTCACACACAAAAGAAATTTCGAAAGGTCGTTAAACGACAAATAATTCAAGTTAAAGCCAGGCTCTTAAGTGATATTGTCCAAGATCGGCTATTTGGAGCTGTGATAGATAGTGCGCAGGATGACAACAGTATCTGCAGTTGTAAACTGAATCAATCATACCTGTTAGAACCCTCTATCCATCCCGGACTGCAGAGGTGGTTGGTGTGGGAGTCATGAAAATTTTTTAAAAACAGCAATCCAGAACTTTCATTTGGAGGGTAATTAATCTTGAGGATACTAAGAATGACACTAAGTCAGCTTTAGTTATTATTAACAACAAATCTCTGCAGATAGTTCCTAGCAAATCATATTTTAGATATAAACAAAAAAGATATAACCATATGTATCCAAATCTTATTTTAGATGTGTCGCAATCGACTTTTATTATAGATACCACGGTATCTATTTTCCAAGGGCATTTTATAAATTTTAACTATAAACGAATGTACGGACTAAAACGCGGACTAATACACGAGAAAGATCTCCACTTTAACACTTGTAACGGAAATTCCACTTTTCCTTTGGTTTTCCCGATATCACCCTAGACCACCTTCATACGTCTCCTGCTTTTCTCGCTAACAGATTTCTGATCACTTCATATTCCACATAAATGTTTTTTCATTAAATTTTTTCCAAAAAAAAATGACAAACATGCATTTTGTTGATCAACTGTAAGCTGTACGATTATGATAGATGATAGTATAGCTTTAGTTGATCCAAAATTACTTCGGTCTGAAAGACCTAAGTATTACATTCATGAGCCAAAAGTGAAATTCTTACCCCCACTTTTTTTGGCACTTCTTGACGTTTTAGGACCTACTGATTCTAAAAAAGCAAAAAAAACTGTATGTCTGTCTGCCGGTCGTCCGTCCGTCCGGCAAGCCGCCGTCATTACCTACGCTGCAGGGAAAACCGCTGAAGGGATTTCAAATTTTTTTTGTAAAAATAGATATACTCAAGGGACAGGTCCGAAAGGACGCTTTGTTCGATAACTGTACCGGAAATGTGTCAAAAAAATCATTAAGTGTGTCAAAAGCACCAATTTTCATATTTTTGGCTTAAAAAACTTTCATTTAAAGTGATAGGAGTGAGTAGGAACATTGAATTTGGAGAAATCTTGATGGTCGGGATTGGTGTGAGATCAGAAACTAGATTATTGCATTATAAGTTTGTCAAAAAACGTTGCCAAGTGTGTCAAAAGAAAGATTTTTATTTATTTTTTTACCCAATTTTTTGAAAACAAAAAAATTAATTATTTGTTTGAAATGAATTTTTATTATTATTATTGAGAATTATGGCATTTTAAGTTTGTCAAAAAAATGTTGTCAAGTGTGTCAAAAGCAAGATTTTTATTTACTTTTTTACCCAATTTTTTGGAAAAAATTAAATTAATAATTTGTATGACATGATATTTTATTATTATTATAGAGAATTATGGCAATTGGCATTATAAGTTTGTCAAAAAAATAATATCAAGTGTGTCAAAAAATGATTTCATTTATTTTTTTAGCCAATTTTTTGGAACAAAACAATTTAGTTGTTTTTATGACGTAAATGTAATTGAACATGAAATTGGACATGGAAATTTTTGAATTTGTTATAGTTTTTGAAATATTTTTGTGATTTTGAAAAAAGTTTGTATTTTTGATTTTGTAATAATTTTTGCAATATATTTAGATTTTTGGAAAAAGTTTTAATTTTTGATTTTGTAAATATTTTGGAATATTTTTAGAATTTTGAAAAATTTAAAATTTTTGATTTTATTATAACTTTTGGAATTTTGAAAAAAATTTCAATTTTTGATTTTGTAATAATTTTTGCAATATTTTTAGAATTTTGGAAAAAGTTTGAATTTTTAAGAATTTTTGGAATATTATCGGAATTTATAAAAAGTTTAAATATTTGATTTTACTCTAATTGTTGGAATATTTTCGGAATTTTGAAAAAAGTTTAATTTTATTTAATTTTTACAATTTTTTTTTTATATTTTTGGAATTTTGAAAAAAATATGAATGTGTGATTTTGTAATATTTTCTCGAAACGCTAAATGGAGAGGCTTCTGAGTAGTTTGCTGAGTGTATCATCTTTTCGCTAAATTATGTTAATTTATGAACTGTTATAATTTTCCGGCAACGTATTGATGTTTCGTGTTAGTTTTGTAATAAATTTCTAAACAGAGATAAAAAAATACTTGTACTTTAACAAAGAGTTATGTTTGATATACATCGCTGCCCAAAACTAAAAACCATGTCCTCATAAAAGTTTTTTGCCGAAAACTATATCAAAATCCTTAACCCAGACCGAAGTCTTGATATCTCAGAGCTGTGAGATTTCAGCCCCTCCATATTTTAAAATTAAATTATTTGAGATTAATTGAACTATATTTTTTTTCACATAAATATTTCGTGTGATCTTCTCAACTTCATCGGTTTATAATTGCAGAGTTGTTGAAGCAATTTCTTAGTTTGATTCGCCATTTCTGACCGCACGACGAGGTTGAGACAACTGCATTTCGATTGGAAATAGGACATGTTTTTTTCTGTGTGTGCTAAGTATTGTAATAAACTTCGTCCAGAATGGGTTAATTTAATTTACCCATACATTATATAACCAATACATTCTGCATAAATGTTTTCCGCATTCAAACTATTGCAAAGATGGATTAAAGAATGAGTTCACTAATACAAATGTTTACATTTATGCAAGTATGAATTAAAAGAGGTGTGGCCTATTCACGATGTACGTACTTCAAATATTGTTTTCTAGAAAGAACAGTGGGAAACAACAACTGATTAGCAGAAGTTTCTACTTATTTATTTTTGGATATAAATAAGCGAACAAAATATCAGATAGTCAGTTTTACTTTTGCAATTGAAAGTGTTTATAAATATTCGCAAGTATAAGAAATAATCGGGTGCTACTTGAGCCTGGGTACTAATAGTGAAAGAATTTGAGCCTAGTGGAACAGTAAATACAGATTTTACAATTCCGAATATTATTGATTCAAATTGTGATTGACCCTAGAATTTATTGTAATTAAAATCGGAAGCTGATGTAATTTGTTAACAAATAAAGTTTGAGATTTTGTTAACCAAAGAGCCGTCTTTTTACTGTCGTATTTGCTCAATAATCGAAAAGAACCAACACAGAGTCGTTACAGTGGTGTCAGAAGTGGGATTATTGAAACAATGGTCAAGACAGTAAATATTAGTGATCTCAGCCAGACCCAGTTGAAGGATGAGTTGAGGAAAAGGAATGCTCCAATTCATGGAACGAAGGCAGAACTTGCATTCCGGATGCGTAAAGTTTTAGAAGAAGCAGGTGAAAACACAGAGGTCATAGAAATAGAGCCGGAGGAAGCTCCGGTTCAGAATGCCCCAGCAATTGATCCGATGATGGTGTTGATGAAAGAAATAATGGCAAAGCAGCAACAACAACTTGCTGATATGATGGCCAAACAAGGAAACAACCAACAACAACAATTTGCTGATATGATGGCCAAACAAGGAAACAACCAACAACAACAAATTGTTGATCTCATGGCCCGACAAGAGAAACTGGCAGCGGAACAAAAATTAGACCAACAACAACTACGTGAAGTAATCGAGTCACGTATATCCAGTGCGGAGGTTAAAATCAACAACATGGAAAGGGAGCTGCGGAAAGTTACCGAAGAACATGAAGAGAAATTACGCAATCTTTCGAGTGAATTCCGCCAAGAAATAGCACAAGTGAAGTCAGGTAACATGATCAATCCATCAACTACTTCAGCTCCAGCTAGAGTGAAAATACCCGCATTTGATGGATCTACATCGTATCAGATATTTAAGATGCAATTTGAGATAGCAACAACTGGGGTTGATCACCAGCAAAAAGCAAATGCGCTTATATTGGCATTGAAGGGACCTGCTGCTGAAATTTTGCAGACATTATCAGCGACAGAGCGTGATTACAGCAAGCTGGTGGAGGCCTTAGAAGTAAGATATGGGGAAAGTCATATGCAAGCTCTCCATCGCATGCAGCTCAAAACACGAAAACAAGGAGTCAGCGAAGCTTTGCAAGAATTAGAGGCTGACATTGTGAGACTGGTTAATCTGTCATATCCGAACTATAACGCTGAACACCGAGACGAACTGGCAGCTGATACATTTATCAATGCTCTTGGGGATGTACAAATGAGAAATCCGCTGTATCTAAGCGGGAAGAAACTACCTGCGGAAGTCTTAGCATTGGCCCTACAAATAGAAGCTGGAAAAAGAGCGCTTGGCTCAGATAGAGTACGTAAGATGGAAGTTTCTGAAGAGCCACTAAAAGCAGCGCTTGATGAAGTGATATGCGTGTCAAAAGTTTGGAAGATAAGCCTGATCAAAATTAACGAAGAAGATCCAGCAGAGTAAGATGCTGGAATTGTGGGCAGTTAGGGCACATTAGACGGGAATGCAAAACACTAGTAGCAGCAAAAGAAGGAGTAGCTCCAGTCCAGATGATGAACCTCTCAAACAAGCAAGTGGATGTCGAAAAGGACGGAGATTTCCGCGTTGTACACCGTAAGGGAAGGATCCATTGTAACGCTGATGATCTTTCAAGAAGACCCTGTATTGAGGAGCGCAAGTCATGTAGCAGGACTGAGAGAAAGGAGGCAATGAAAGTGAATCAAATTAAGTTCCAAACTCCTGACGATTGGTGTACCGAGACAATTAAAAGAGAGCAGCTAAAGGATCCAGCTATGGCTCCAATATTGAAATGAAATACCGAAGGAAGGCGACCGGAGTGGAAAGAGGTAGCACCTTCAAGTACAGAGGTGAAATGCTACCTGGCGCAATTGGACTCACTATTGATGGACAATGGGATACTAAAAAGAAAATGGGAGTCCGCTGATGGAAAGAAAGTGTTGGAACAGCTGGTGTTGCCATCAAGTCGAGTAGAAGAGGTACTGGGAAAGCTGCATGAAAGTATTTCTGGAGGACACCTGGGAGTCAATAAAACCCTAGCCAAAGTAAGGGAGAGGTTTTATTGGGTAAGGTATCGAACCGACGTAGAGCAATGGTGTCGGCGATGCGATACTTGTGCAGCGAGCAAAGGACCAAAGACTAGAACTCGAGGAGAGATACAACAGTACAATGTGGGCGCCCCAATGGAGAGAATTGCTATAGACATCGCGGGGCCATTTCCGGAAACGACAAAAGGTAACAAATACATCATGGTGGTCATTGATTACTTTACAAAATGGCCGGAAGCGTATGCAATACCGAACCAGGAGGCAGTTACGGTCGCTGAAACATTAGTCAATGAATGGGTTTGCAGATATGGAACACCGCTCGAGTTGCATACCGACCAGGAAAGGAATTTCGAATCTCAACTGATGGAAGAGCTGTGCAGAACACTCGACATTAGGAAAACACGAACTACATGGTAGAACGATTCAACCGAACCATGGAAGAACATTTGTCAAAGGTAGTGGAAGCCAACCAAAGAAGTTGGGATAAGGATCTTCCGTTATTCGGATGGCATGGTAGAACGATTCAACCGAACCATGGAAGAACATTTGTCAAAGGTAGTGGAAGCCAACCAAAGAAGTTGGGATAAGGATCTTCCGTTATTCTTGATGGCCTATCGTAGCGCAGTGCACAATACGACATGTGAAACGCCAGCGAATATCATGTTCGGAAGAGAACTACATCTTCCTAGTGACATTGAGTTCGGCATCCCTGGAGGTCTGGTATCTACGAAAACAGATTATGTGGGACAACTAAGGGAGAAGATGAATAAAATCTATCAACGGGTTCGAGACCACATTAAGATTGCCAGTGACAAAATGAAAACCAGGTACGACATAAATGCAAATAGTGGCGGTTTTCAAGAAGGAGACTTGGTATGGTTATACAACCCCAGGAGAACTAAGGGAAGATCACCCAAGCTGCAGCCAGATTGGGAAGGTCCATATAAAATAATCAAACGAATTAATGATGTTATCTACCGCATCCAAAAGGGACCCCGTACCAAGATGAAAGTGATACATCTGCAAAGGTTGGCACCGTACCAAGGTAACAGTACCAATGCGATAGCTGATATTGTTCGGGACGAACAAAACTAAATGGAGGGCAATGTAATAAACTTCGTCCAGAATGGGTTAATTTAATTTACTCATAAATAAACAATACATTCTGCATATTTTCCACATTCAGACTATGGCAAAGATGAATTAAAAGTTAACTCCTTTTAACTAATACAATTTGCATAGATTAATGTAAATTAAATTTGTTATACAAATGTTTACATTAATGAATGAAAATAGGTGTGGCCTATTCAAGATGTACGTACTACGTAATATTGATTTCTAGTGGATTATAGAAGTTTCGACTTATTTATGTTTGGATATAAATAAGCGAACAAAATATCAGATAGTCAGTTTTACTTTTGCAATTGAAAGTGTTTATAAATATTCGCAAGTATAAGGAATAATCGGTGGTACTTGAGCCTAGGTACTAATAGTGAAAGAATTTGAACTTAGTGGAATAGTAAATACAGATTTTACGATTCCGAATATTATTGATTCAAATTGTGGAAAAGCGGTGAAGTTTATCGTACATAAATTGGAGACCCTGGAATTTATTGTAATTAAAATCGGAAGCTGCTGTAACTGGTTGATAAATAAAGTTTGAGATTTTGTTAACTAAAGATCTGTCGTTTTACTGTCGTTTTTGCTCAATAATCGAAAAGAACCAACGAAGAGTCGTTACAATATTGTTATGAAGGATAGTTCAAACGCCGTGATTAAAATTCGAATCACTGTCCCACACACACTGAATCTATCTTAACAGAAGCTTTCATGGTTGTTTACATTTTTCCTTTAACCATATTTTCTATAACTCAAAACGTAGTTGCCATATACAATAGTTTTCGTTTAAAAAAATGAACATAAATCAGTTGTGTAATACTTCCCTAATGTAATCTCGTTTATTCAAGTTGTATTCGTACTTCTGCTATTTCCATATAGATTTCCTATAATGGTCTATCAATTAATAATATTTACCAATGTAATTTCCTTTATTCAATTTGTGATCGTTAGTTGTCATAGAATTAGCATAGGACAGTTCTATAAAATCATCGATCCATAGTTCCGCTATGTTCATATATAAATCTTACAATCAATATTCTGCTATATATTGGTTGTAGTCTTCAATTTTAATGCCTGTTGGTGATAATATTTCCTTAATGGATACACTACTAAATGTAATTTCCTAAAATCATTTCATAATAGATGTCTCTATTTTTTTAGTGAAGCCACTTTTAGTACACATATTTATCGAAGGTAAATATCCTATAAACAGGTTTATTGCGTTTATTAAATTGTGATGTAAAAACGACGGGATTTTGCTTATAAATATGCATATTTTCGTATAGAAAATCTCTTAGTCAATTATTACAATGTTGATGATCAGCTGTTTTTGGTGTTTTGTGACAGATCAAACAATGGAGATCAACGCTTGATGAATCGGCAAGAATTTCATCTATTTTTATTTATAACCTGTGGATTTTCAATAAATGGTTTGTTGTTTAATGCTGATTCTTATTTTGTGTTAATTCAATACAGTGGTACACAGTTTATCCAGTTCATTTTTATGTTGATAATGCCAATTAGTGAAATCTAAAGAATAGATAAAAAAATGCATATGTCTTTGTACCGCAAAACTGACCTTGAAGAGGTCTAATTCCGCTGTGGTAATGTGATAAACTGTTTGTAATTTTTTTTATTTCTCGTAAATTTGTGCTTAAATAATTGATCTCGAATACGCGTTTTCGATGCGATATTATTTTGTTGATAGTACGGTTAGTTCACATCAAAATTAGAAGTAAAAGTAATTAATTAAAAGAAAAGATTTTATCATATGTGTTTGTGCCATTTTTAGGACAATATAAATGTTCAATCAATTATAAGTGTACCCATATACTGCATGTTAGACCATTGTTTATAAAAAAAAAAGAAATTTTGGGAACAGAATCATCTTAGTTAAAATTAATATACGTAAACTCATAGTAAAATAAGTCACAAAAATTTATATGAATGTGCAACTTATGTTACACATTTAAAGAAAAAGGAAATGAGGAATTTTATTTATTCTTCCTTGATCAATCTATATATTGGGATTGAATACTTTGATCAAAACTGATATAAGCTAAAACAAAATGTGTGTTTATCAACCGATGGTCGAATTACGTCAATTGTGATCGAAATTAATATAAACTGAAAGATAACAAATTATGCTATTAAAGCAATAAGGATTATTTAACAAATTAGTACCATTTAATGTGCAGTCCAACTATATGGATATTCTTATGATCAAAATTATAAATTAAAAAGAAGTTACATATATATTTGCTGTGTTTTTGATTCTTTCACCGTTGTGTTATATAAATCAAGATTATCAAATGTTACATGTCAATTCGGTGATGATGTGCTGAACAGGAATTGGGGGGATTTGGAATGGGGATCTAACCATGCGGTGAGTCACATAATTTTATTATATATATAGGTATGTATCTGTGTGAGTGCGCGAGTGTGTGGATGTGTGGATGAGACCTTATTTGCTGTTACAAATTTACTTACAAAAATATTATAATGGTAATGGTAATGTGTGTAATAAGATACCCAAAAATTATTAATGTTATTAAGCTTAGTACATATTGAAAGGCTAGAAAACAAGCGCATTGACGCATATAAATGAGTATTTAGTTTTATGACAAAAACTGGTCGTAATAAGTGCAAATCTTACAATAGTAAATTAACTGGTAAATTTGATGATGACTTTTTTTTGGGTACGGTAGTAAGCTAATTGAATTTCAACTTTTACTTGTTTATATCAGCTGAACGTAAAAACAATAGACGAGTTCTGTTGTATATTAAATCTGTTTTAAGTTTGCTTTGGATCATATCGACCTCGAACAAGTTGGATACAGTGCACACTCCTAGAAAGTTCGCATATGACACTATGTAGTGTACGTAACGCCTATATTCGAATTAATAGGTCCACCGCCTAAATCGGGTATTTTGGCATTGAAACAAGTGTGATGTTTTTGTAAGTGATTTCCATGAATCTATGCCTTCATTTCCAGCTTAGGGTTTTTTTGTTTTATCCCTCATGTTTTGTTAAGGGATATAAGACCTATGTTTAGAAAGCAACATTAAAATTCTTAAATTTTACAAAGAATCAACGGCAACACCATATATTTGTTCATTACTTCTATACCGATGATGAAAGTGGTGCATGTATGTATGTATGCATGAGCATATGTAGGTGTGGTAGATGGTGTGTATGCATGTACGAGTGTGTATATGTGTGTGTGTATGAGTGTCTGAGGTGTGAAAGCGTGTGAATGCGTGTCAACGTATGGGGGAGGACGTGGTGATCGCGGTTCTTTCGTATACGGGGGTCGCCAGAGTCTCAGTCTTTCACTTGCCTTTTCTCATCTCCGTTATTATCATGTTCCTCGCGTACTATTGATTATTTGTGATGAAGTAGCATGATTTCTTACTCGTTCCCATGGGCTGCAGCTGGTCTGGGGCAAAAAAATTAATCTCGTTAGGTACGCGACCTGCTAAGTCACTTCGTTTATTTCAACGAAACAGCTCTTCATTACAATATATATTTTCAGAATTTTGAAAAAAGATTCAATTTTTGATTTTGTAATAATTTTTGCACTGTTTGTAGAATTTTGGAAAGAGTTTGAATTTTTAAGAATTTTTGGAATATTATTGGAATTTAGAAAAAGTTTAAATATTTGATTTTATTCTAATTTTGGGAATATTTTTGGAATTTTGAAATAGATTCAATTCTTGATTTTGTTATAATTTTTGTCGTATTTTTAGAATTTTAAAAAAATAGAATTTTTGAATTTTGTATATAGTTTTAGAATTTTGAAAAAATTTTCAATTTTTGATTTTGTAAGAATTTTTGGAATTTTGAAAAATTTTTAATTTTTGATTTTATTATAATTTTTGGAATTTGGAAAAAAGTTTCAATTTTTGATTTTGTAATAATTTTTCCAATATTTTTAGAATTTTGGAAAAAGTTAGAATTTTTAAGAATTTTTGGAATATTATTGGAATTTAGAAAAAGTTTAAATATTTGATTTTATTCTAATTTTTGGAATTTTGAAAAAAGTTTTAACTATTGATTTTGTTATGATTTTTGCAATATTTTTAGAATTTTGAAAAACACAGAATTTTTGAATTTTATATATATTTTTATAATTTTGAAAAAAAATTCAATTTTTGATTTTAAAAGAATTTTTGGAATATTTTTAGAATGTTTAAAAATTTAAAATTTTTGATTTTATTATAATTTTTAGAATTTTGAAAATAGTTTCAATTTTTGATTTTGTAATAATTTTTGCAATATTTTTAAAATTTCGGAAAAGGTTTGGATTTTTAAGAATTTTTGGAATTTAGAAAAAGTTTAAATATTTGATTTTATTCTAATTTTTGGAATATTTTTGGAATTATGAAAAAACTTTCAATTTTTGATTTTGTAATAATTTTTGCAATATTTTTAGAATTTTTGAAAAAAATTTTAATCTTTGAGTTTGTAATAATTTTTGGAATATTTTTTGAATTTTGAAAAAAGTTTGATTTTATTTAATTTTTACAAAATTTTTGGAATTTTGAAAGAAATATGAATTTGTGATTTTGAAATATTTTCTCGAAACGCTAAATGGAGAGGTTTTTGAGTAGCAATTGCTGAGTGTATCATTTTTTCACTAAATTATGTTAATTTATGATTTGTTATAATTTTCCGGCAACTTTTTGCTTGAACAAGAAAATGACGAAGTCATCAAGGTTCGCCATGTATGTGAATTTGTTTTAGTGTTTTTCACACAAGTTTGATTTCAATGAACAAGATCTTATTTTTTCTTTCTTGAATATAGTTGACCTTACAGTTAGATGTTGCATTTGATAAAGAAAAAGCTTCAGTTCATGAAGAATTGTTGGCAAAGGTGAGTCGAAATGTAATATCAACCGTCGCAAATCAATAGAGACTAGAAATGATGAAAAAGAGGGCAGTTATTTTAATGGAAGCCTATAATAAATTAAGATACTTATACAATGAACAGGATTCATTAATATGTAAGAAGAATAAAATAAATACAGTTTTACATTTTTAGTTTAAAATTACATTTTAGCTGCGATTAATGGTGGAAGTTATGTATCGAAAATAGAGGAAAAATTAGACGCCGATTTAGAGACTGCTCGTCAAGTTCGTGATAAATTAGTGTTTCTGAGCAATGGCGGACATCTGCAGCATTACGTCGAACGTGTGCCAAAGCTGCGTTACAAAGTGTTGAGTATTGGACACTTGTTGGACCCTCAATTAAGCCCATTGAACGAATAACATTAGGTCTAGATTGTCGAAATTCAATAATAAGCTCATTAGTTGCATTGGAGGGAACACAAAATACATTGCCACAAGTTGAAATACCAAATATAACACCAAGACAAGCATCTGCTGTCAGACAAGCAAATATTTATTTATTAACCGATATGGCAAATGAAGCAAGGTAAGTTTGTTAGGAGCGAATGATGTGACAGCTGAATAAGATTATTTGTTTATCCATTTTTGCTTTATGAATTATATTAAAAACTTCGTTTGTTCAAAATTATATAATTAATACTTGGTATTTTTTACGCAAATACGTTATAGATACAGCCATATTCAAAAAGTTTTTGAAGAATTTCAACTGGGTACATCAAAAGCAGTAGATTGGTTACATGAAACCTATAAACGAACATTAAAAAAAGATTTAGACGATGATGAAGATTGTATTTTAACAATTGCTAAGCAACTACGACAAGAAAGAGTTAAACATTTAGTGAACATAATGGAAGCAAAATATATGTTCCAACTATGGTTGATGTTATGTGATTATCTATTAAGATTATGTCCACCTAATATATACCCGGGAAAAAATACAGAGATCTGAAGAGATCTTATCAGATCTGCAATTTGGAACATATCTACAACGATCTGCGCAGATTTTCTTAGATCAAAACAGATTTGTATAGATATGTTCCAAAATGCAGATCTTCTTAGATCTACGCAGATCTTCTTTGATACATTTAGATCTGCTTCGATCTATCAAGATGTTCCCAAGCAACACAATAGGTGATTTTCAACTACAGTTTGGTGTCAATTTACCTAATTATGTAAAAATTACGTCGATTCAACCAGTTTTCTTGACTTTCAAATGAATTTTACTTATAGGTAGTTAATTAGGTTGATTATATGTATTTTTCGCCCAAAAAAATTATACCAAAATAATAGTAGAATTTAAGTCAAAACCAGCACACAACTATACCTAATTTTTACCTAAAATCAACCTCAAAGTCAATTTTATTTTGAACACGTAATTTAGTCGCAAAATGAGGAGAGTTTTACCACATTTTTCACCTATTTTCAACCTCAAATAACATTTTTTCTAAGTTGAAAAACAAGGAAAATTACACCTAATTTTACCTAATTTTCCACTTCATAGTAAGCTTAAGTCTTGTAAGGTAATTTATAATCAAATATTTGGTAGAAAATAACTTAAAAACTAATCTATAAGTCGATTATACCAAAAATACTATTTTATTGTCGACCTCATTTTCGAAAATTAGTAAAAATTTACTTAAATAAGAAATAAGTTACCTATTTAAAGGATGTAATTTAACAAAAAAAAATTATACGTAATATCTTATTGCTGTAATTACAAAAATTGGGAAAATTTTTTTTTGAAGGATGATGTACAATTTTGTTTGATGCAATTTTGTAAATTTAATTTGAATTTACATATTAGATAGAATTATTATTAATTATTAACAAATTAAACCAAAGCTATTTAGTAAACAATGAAACTGAGTAATTATTCATTATTTGTACCCTTAATAAAATTATCGACTAAAGATTAAATAATTATAAGATTTTCATATATATTTGGGTTATATTTATTTTTCTATAATGAAACACATATTGGGTTTTAGAAAGAAATTCAATAGACAATGGAAAATTACACCTCAATAAAAAAGTTTAATTGAATATGCCGTTATACTTGTGCAATTAGCAGCAACAATACTTAAATTTTTATACAAAACGATGCTGGTGTACCAATAGGTAGAAATTCACTAAAATAGAACGCGTAGAAATTCAAATGCAACCAATTTGGTAGAATGTTACCAGTTTAAGTAGAAATTTCTTAAATAAAAGATTGCGACCTAATTTAGGTTATTGTCAACTTAAAATTAAGAAAAATTTTCTGTAAAGTCGAAAAATTATGTGAAATTTACTTTAAAGTAGATTTTGCTTAGTCCGCCATATTCAAACTTATTTTTTTTAAAGTATTACTCCGCCATATTGTTATGCAAGTGAGATTTTTGGTAAAAGAAAATTATTTTCAAAGAAATGAAAAAAATATATTTTTGTATTATTTATTTTTTTTGAAGCCCATTAATATTTTTAGAAGTACAATCCTAAAGTTTATCAATAATATTTTTTTCGTTACAAAAATTCATTTTTAAACCATTTTATTGCGAAATATAAAATTAAAATTTATTATAAATTATATATTAAGTGAAAATTACTTTTTTTCATCTTTTTCGAATTTGACATGTGATGCCCAAATACATATTATTTTATAATTGGTAAAAGAGAAGATAAAATTGCTTATAATATTACCTAGTTGGTAACTTACAACTAATTAGGTTGAAAATAGATGCAAAGCAACCTAAATCGACGTCGATTTGACGTGGAATCTTCCTAAATTAGGGAGAAATTTACTTAAATAGGTAGAAAAAGTAGGAAGAAAAATACCTAAATAGAATATTTTACCCCTAAAATTACGTCGAATCGACGTCGAATTTTTCCCCACATTGGTCGATTCGATGTCGATTCGATGTAATTTTACATCTCATTATTAAGGTTTTATATCCTTAAAGTCGAATTTTAATTACAATGTTACCAATTTTCGACTTATTTTGTTGCTTGGGTTATTTGATCTAACAAGATCCCATTTATTAAAAATAAACTTTAAAAAAAAAATAGAACCGACTTCAGAAAAAGCAAAAGAGGCACAAAAAAGTGGAAAATAACTCAATTATGTTGTATTTCATAACTATCCCAAGCAACAAAATAAGTCGAAAATTGGTAACATTGTAATTAAAATTCGACTTTAAGGTTATAAAACCTTAATAATGAGATGTAAAATTACATCGAATCGACATCGAATCGACCAATGTGGGGAAAAATTCGACGTCGATTCGACGTAATTTTAGGGGTAAAATATTCTATTTAGGTATTTTTCTTCCTACTTTTTCTACCTATTTAAGTAAATTTCTCCTTAATTTAGGAAGATTCCACGTCAAATCGACGTCGATTTAGGTTGCTTTGCACCTATTTTCAACCTAATTAGTTGTAAGTTACCAACTAGGTAATATTATAAGCAATTTTATCTTCTTCTTTACCAATTATGAAATAATATGTATTTGAGCATCAGATGTCAAATTCGAAAAAGATGAAAACAAGTAATTTTGACTTAATATATAATTTATAATAAATTTTAATTTTATATTTCGCAATAAAATGGTTTAAAAATGAATTTTTATAACGAAAAAAATATTATTGATAAACTTTAGGATTGTACTTCTAAAAATATTAATGGGCTTCAAAAAAAATAAATAATACAAAAATATATTTTTTTCATTTCTTTGAAAATAATTTCCTTTTACCAAAAATCTCACTTAGATAACAATATGGCGGAGTAATACTTTCAACAAAAATAAGTTTGAATATGGCGGACTAAGCAAAATCTACTTTAAAGTAAATTTCACATAATTTTTCGACTTTAAAGAAAATTTTTCTTAATTTTAAGTTGACAATAACCTAAATTAGGTCGCAATCTTTTATTTAAAAAAATTTCTACTTAAACTGGTAACATTCTACCAAATTGGTTGCACTTGAATTTCTACGCGTTCTATTTTAGTGAATTTCTACCAGCGCTGCCGAAAGGGGCACTATAGTGCCTTTCGGGCACTTTGATAGAAAGCAGGGCACTTTTTAATTCAAAGGCACTACGGGGCACCGAAAAAATTTTTACTTTTTAGTGTAGAAATCTGTGGTGAATTTTTTTATCAACAAACGTCAAAAAATTTTAAATCCAAATCCAATTCGTTTACAGTCAATTGAATATTAACTTAACACCAACATTCAAATTTTCCATTTATTAATTTCAATACAGCGGTGTGTGTTGAGGTGAATATCTTTCAATCTGTTCCATATATATTTTTCAGTTTGGTTATATTTCAGTGTTTCTAGGTTTTTTTGTGGTGAATGTGATATGCATGCTGTTGTCAATTGTCTTAAATTGTGTAATGTGTTTAGATAAACGTTAAAACTTGATTAACTTGAATGTTGTCAACTCATCTTGTGTTTAAATACAATAAATACGATAAAATACTTGTGTAAAATAGTTGGTTTTTATTGGTATTAATTTGATTGGTAAGCTATTTTTAGATTAGTCCATATTAATTTTAATAATTTCAAATGGGTAATAAAGAGAATATTAAGAGAATCGTTTTATTGTTTTAGGAACATAGCCACTTCTTACCATATTCCATAGCTGGTACTATATTACTGAGATATGCAAAATGTCAAAACAAACGTTTTTAAAGTAAGTATATTTTCGTGAATAGTGAAAACAGAGATTTGAATTATATTGCTAAGACAATAAATGTTACATTACAGTTTTCAAAAAGTAGCCAAGATCAATTTTTGCAGTTTATCTGATTCCTCATCTTCGGGCCCTACATCATCTATAAATGAACAATCTTTTGTTTTAAATATTTCAACTGATAATTCAGAATCTCAACAGCCTATTCAAACTGAGAATGAAAATGGTACTTCACATGCAAGTCTATTGCTCGATGACCATATGGAAATAGATGAATTGTCACGTTCACCTATTAAAAAGAAAGACAGGGGGTAAGTTTCAAAGCATCTTATTTCTTCTCAAGTCATTGGTTTATATTCATATAAATTATTTTAGGCCGAATAAGCGCAAATGCAATTCTACAGCCGACCGAAAGTTTTACGCAAATTGGCTTACAAATTTTACATGGTTAACGGAAAAGAGAGCCCGGGCATATTGCAAATTTTGTAATCAAACATTACCAAACAACTTTTCCCTGCTAAAACGACACAACGAAAGTAAATCTCATTTATCTGTAATGACGTCTTTGACAAAACAAACACGTATAGATGAACCGGATGATATCCGGAGTACTAGAACAAAGCACAAAATTGCAGATCTAAAAATATTGATGTTCCTCATTCAAAATAATCTTCCATTTACTTTAATTGATCCCCTTGTAGATTTAATAAAATCTATTGATTCCGATTCCAAAATTTGTCAAAAATTGAAGTTTGGTCGGACCAAAGGAACTGATACCATAACGAGGTTGCTTGCAGAAGAAGGTATCAAAAACCTAGCTTATATTTTACGAAATCAGCCCTTCTCGATTATAGTTGATGAAACAACGGACGTAAGCTCCAGAAAATGTTTGGCGTTAATCGCAAGATATTTTGATAAAAAAAATAACATAACAAAGGACAACTTTCTAGCGATGCTGGAACTTGAAAATTCAAATGCTCAATCTGTATTTGATTGTATTTCCAATTTTTTGGAAACTCATCTTATTCCTTTGAACAATTTGATTGGTTTTGGAGCAGACAATGCAAGCGTCATGATGGGTAAGAATGCTGGCGTTCAGGCATTGTTTAAAACAAAGAATCCTTACTTATACTCAATTGGTTGTACTTGCCACTCTCTGCATTTGTGTTCGTCAAAGGCAGCCAAACAACTTCCAGGTGAGATAGAAAAGTTGGCTAAAAACGTGTATTACTATTTCTCACATAGTTCCAAACGGCAAAATGATTTCAAATCATTTCAAGAACTTTTCAATGTACCTGTCCACAAAATAATAAAAACTTCCACAACTAGATGGATGGCATTAGATGGAGTAGTTTCGCGTCTTATAGAGCAGTGGCAACCTCTAAAACATTATTTTTTACTCGAAAAATTTGAAGCTAAGAATATATATAAAGACCTAGCTTGTGAAATTTCAAATGAATTAACTGATAGTAATTTAATTTATTTTTATTTTTTGTCTTATATTTTAAAATTAACTACTAATCTAAATAAAGAATTTCAGAGCGAAAGGCCGAAACTATACAAACTTCTTCCTGCTGTAAAAAGTTTTCTATTGTTAGTTCTACATAATTTTGTTTTAAAAGAACATATCGACGAGAATAGTTTAAACCTTATTAATTTTCAAAATAACACTAATATGTTTATTGAATTAAATTCGATTTATTTAGGACCTAAGGCTGAATTATTTATAAAAAAGATTAATTTACCAATAGCTAGTATCGTTAAAATTAAAGAAAATTGCAAGCTTTACTATCAAAAACTCTGCCAACAAATTATTAGTCGATTTGATTTTAATGATGAAACCCTCATTCAAATTCAAATAATAGATCCTGAAAATCTAGGAGTAACCCTTATACCCTTAATAAATTTATTTCCACACTTGGGTGAAGAAAACGTTGATAACATTGAAGATGAGTTCCGGTCATTAATTCATCAAAAGTACGTTCCAGTTTCTTCAAATTTAGAGGATTATTGGGCCAAAATTTTTCAATTAAAAAACGGTTTAGGTGAACTGAGGTTTCCTCATTTAAAACAATTTGTTGGCGGACTTTTGAGTTTACCTCATAGCAGTGCTGCTGCAGAAAGATGTTTTTCTGATTTAAACAATATAAAAACAAAAAATAGAAATTGTTTAAAAACAGAAACCATAAACTCCATAATGATAAGCAAGCAGCTTCTAGGTAATACTTCATTATGCGAATGGATGCCTTCGGAACGTTTGGTAAATAAATATAAACTAGCTTATTGAAATACGTGTTCCTATTTTTTTTCTCAGTGTAGTTTTTTTAAGGAGCATTCCACATAACAGGTAAACAGGGTAAACTGGACAGGTAAAAAATTTTGATGGTTCCGATTTTAGTAATATTTGATTATGTTATATCTGTATATTTACTAGATGCAGATACAAAATAATTTTATCGTATAAAGTCTGATTAAAGAGTTCGAGAGTTTTATAAATTTGACCACCCGGTAGTTTGTAAAAGTAACAATTAAATAAATAAAACAGTTGAATTTAGACTTCATTTATGAGGCAATTTTGGATTTAAACAAATTTTATTTTCTGTAAAAAAATATATTTAAATTTTTGAAACTTGAATTTCACAAAGATGGACCATTCAATTTTTTATAGGTTTTTTTCTGAAAATTCTAATAGTGAATAGATAAACCTTGCCAAGTAATAAAGGGCATAGAAGTCGTTTTTGTGGAACTAAATTTTTCACCTGCCCGCTTTATGTGGAATGTTCCTAAAACTAAAAATGAATTGAACATAAAAAATTAATTAATTTATACGTTTATACATTAATTTTATATACGTTTATATATTATATATTATTTATATCTGTTGAACTTTTATACGCTTTATTATTTTAATTCTTTAATATCAACTTACTAATAATACTGAATAATCTTAGTAGTGAATATTGTCTCAGTACCTGATACTATTATATAACTGAATTATAAAAATAAATAAATATAATTTGTAAAAATTTTGAGTTTTGTTAAAATTTGGTTTGGTTTGTAAGAAAGAAAAAGACCCTAAGTATTGTTGATCGATCTATAATTAAATCAATTCAAGTACAGCTTCCGAACTATCTTGTAAGTAATAACAGTTGAATACTGAAAACATCGAGGGTATCTGTCTTGCCGGACTAACATTTAAGTATATTTAATTGGGGCACCGAGAGGCACTCAACAAGAGCCTCGGCGGCACGGAAAATTAATGCAGCGCGGCAGCGCTGATTTCTACCTATTGGTACACCAGCATCGTTTTGTATAAAAATTTAAGTATTGTTGCTGCTAATTGCACAAGTATAATGGCATATTCAATTAATCTTTTTTATGGAGATTTAATTTTCCATTGTCTATTGAATTTCTTTCTAAAACCCAATATGTGTTTCATTATAGAAAAATAAATATAACCCAAACATATATGAAAATCTTATAATTATTTAATCTTTACTCGATAATTTTATTAAGGGTACAAATAATGAATAATTTTACTCAGTTTCATTATTTACTAAATAACTTTGGTTTAATTTGTTAATAATTAATAATAATTCTATCTAATATGTAAATTCAAATTAAATTTACAAAAATTGCATCAAACAAAATTGTACATCATCCTTCAAAAAAATGTGTTTCCTAATTTTTGTAATTACAGCAATAAGATATTACGTATAATTTTTTTTGTTAAATTACATATCCTTTAAATAGGTAACTTATTTCTTATTTAAGTAAATTTTTACTAATTTTCGTAGATGAGGTCGACAATAAAATAATATTTTTGGTATAATCGACTTATAGATTAGTTTTTAAGTTATTTTCTACCAAATATTTGATTATAAATTACCTTATAAGACTTAAGCTTACTATGAAGTGGAAAATTAGGTAAAATTAGGAGTAATTTTCCTTGTTTTTCAACTTAGAAAAAATGTTATTTGAGGTTGAAAATAGGTGAAAAATGTGGTAAAACTCTCCTCATTTTGCGACTAAATTACGTGTTCAAAATAAAATTTACTTTGAGGTTGATTTTAGGTAAAAATTAGGTATAGGCAAGTGCTGGTTTTGACTTAAATTCTACTATTATTTTGATATAATTTTTTTGGGCGAAAAATACGTATAATCAACCTAATTAGCTACCTATAAGTAAAATTCATTTGAAAGTCAAGAAAACTGGTTGAATCGACGTAATTTTTACATAATTAGGTGAATTTACACCAAACTGTAGTTGAAAATCACCTATTGTGTTGCTTGGGATAGTTATGAAAATAACTCAATTAAATATGCACATGCAAATACATATACTGTTAAGTTGTTAGGAAAGTGGCAGAGATCTCTTAAGTAAAAAGTTTGTAAAAATTTTTTTCTATATTTTCACATTTTTGCAGATCTGGAGAGATCTCTGTAAATCGTGGTGGATCTTAAAAGATCAAAGATAAAAACTAGTCTTTGACCTTTGCAACTCTGGAGATCTTGGTAGATCATCAAAAATCAAACGCAAATTTTACATTGATCTTTGACGATCCATCAAGATTTGAAGAGATCTTTTCAGATCTTTGTAGATCTTCAAAGATCAAACGCTAATTTTTCTCTTTGATCTTTAAAGATCTACCTTGATCTAAAGAGATCTCTTTAGATCTGAAAAGATCAAACTCTCATTTTTTTGAACTCAAAACAAAGATCTCATTAGATCTAATTTGATCAAAAGATATCTAATCAGATCTTTTTAGATCTCTCTATTTTTTCTCGGGTATTGTAATATGTCATAAATAAATTTTTTTATTCTATTATTAAGGCAAGCACTATGGATGAAAAACGTGTTCTAGACAGGGTTGTGAAAACTTGACCATTTTTGATTTTCCTGAAACTTGGCGATAAGTAGTGTGGACAAAATAAAAAATACGACTTATTTTAAAATTTTTTTAAAGTGCATAGTTTGAGCACAGGGGGCACCTCAACATGCATGATTTTTAATCATTCTAAAATTGTATTTGTTCATTATTTTTTCGAACAATTTATATCATCAAAAAATTTTAACCACTGAAGTTCGAGAAAATAATGAACAATTAGAATTTTAATCGGACTAAAAATTTTTAAAATTAAATATCTCAAGAACACGAATTAACGCCTCTTTGTAAATTTGATATATTTTAAAGTAAGGTTAGAGCTATATTTAAAAAAAAAGTTAAAATTTAATTGATTTTAAAATTTTTTGTTAATGGGAGTTGTTTGAAAAAATGAAGAAAAATTCGAATTTCAGTCGTACTAAAAATCTTTAAAATTAAATATCTCAAGAACAAAAATTAACGCTTCTGAGTTAATTTGATATATTTTAGAGTAAGGACAGAACTATTTTCAGAAAAAAAATTAATTTAATTCCAATTGATCTTCGACCCTAGTGCCATCTTTAAAAAAGTTTTTTTAATATTTTTATTTAAAAATTAATTATAAAAACAATAAATGAATTTTTTTTCAAACGACTAACTAATCATCTATCAAACAAAAAAAAGTTTGATGAAATCGGTATAGCCGTTCTTGAGCAATTTAATTTCAAAGTTACATCGGATTGGCAGAATTTTCATTTTTCATGCATGTTGGGGTGCCCCCTGT
The DNA here is from genome assembly GCA_963693315.1 of Diogma glabrata. Taxonomy (NCBI): domain Eukaryota; kingdom Metazoa; phylum Arthropoda; class Insecta; order Diptera; family Cylindrotomidae; genus Diogma; species Diogma glabrata. Next base: position 59,576,364 of record OY856186.1, read on the forward strand.
GCTCAAACTATGCACTTTAAAAAAATTTTAAAATAAGTCGTATTTTTTATTTTGTCCATATAAATGCACATAAAATACACATATTGTTTCTCATGCATTTCTTTTTTGCTTTTATTAGGATTTTGTACTTTAAAAAGTAAAAACGTGCCTGTCTGAATTTTTACATAATCGATTTTCTCACAAACTATAAGTGCTATCAACTTGAAATTTTCTACAGTTTTAAAATGGGTTTGTCCACGCCTCTAATAAAAAATACTTATATTTGTTTTTTTCTATATTTTATCGACATAGACAAACAAAAGTTTTCATTAGGGAATCGAGTTGTGTTTAAAATGTCGGACAAGTGCGAATATAACTCGCTCGCCGAGGGTGCCGTGTATATAATATTTTACGAGAATAATTCTTTATACAATTTTAGAAATAAATCAAAAACGGCACTTTCGAAAATTACAAAACAACTTGTTTTGTACCTAAAAAAAATGTTTCTTTCATGTGACACACTTATGAGATCAAAAATATGTTTTTGTTTAAATTTCTTTCAAATAACGTTTTAAAAGATACATATTAACAATATTACCTACCTTTTTCCATTTTTCGCTGCTGTACTGCTCAAAGATAAAGGGCAAAGTACAGCAAAAAAATTTCACATTTCTGAAAATAAGTCGGAAATTATGTTCTCGAAGATTACAAAAACTTGTTTTAAACTAAAAGCAAAATCACCTTTCATATGAAACCCCCAATTTTAAAAGTCAAAAATATTTTGTTTCAAAATTTCTACTTCAACTCCCTCCGAAGAACTTTTGAAATTATTATGAAATTATTAATGTTCGTAGATAAGGGGAGGGCGGGACAAAAATAAAATTTCACATTTTTCAAAATAAGTCGAAAACTGTGCTTACGAAAATCACAAAACCAACAACAAACAATAAAAACAAACACCCAACTTGTCAAGGTTAAAAATATTTTGTTCAAAATATCTTTTCTCAACCCCTTTCAAATAACGTTTGAAATGATACGTCGACGGCTATAGTTTTTGTTCAATCTTTACAATATTTCCTAATATCATGAATTACTTCGGTCTGAAAGACCTAAGTATTACATTCATGAGCTCAAAGTGAAATTCTTACCCCCACTTTTTTTGGCATTTCTCGACGTTTTAGGACCTACTGATTCTAAAAAAGCAAAAAAAAAAAATGTGTGTCTGTCTGTCGGCCGTCCGGCAGTCACAACCGACGAAATCTAGAAAACCGCTCGACGGATTTCAAAATTTTTTTTTTCTAAAAATAGGTTTACTCAATGGGCAGAGCCGAAAGGACGATGTGTTCGATAACTGTACCGGAAGTGTGTCAAAAAAATCGTCAAGTGTGTCAAAACAAGGAAATTTGCATATTTTTTGCTTAAAAAACGTTCATTTTAAGTGATTACGAGTAGGAACATTGAATTTGGAGAAATCTTGATGGTCGGGATTAGTATGTGAGACCAAAATCTAGATTATTGCATTATAAGTTTGTCAAAAAAATGTTGTCAAGTGTGTCAAAAGAAAGATTTTTATTTATTTTTTTACCCAATTTTTGGAAAAAAAATAAAATTAATGTTTGTTTGAAATGTAGTTTATTATTTATTATTATTGAGAATTATGGCATTATAAGTTTGTCAAAAAATGTTGTCAAGTGTGTCAAAAGAAAGGTTTTTACTTATTTGTTACCCGTTTTTTTTAGAAAACAATAAAATTAAAATAGTTTGTATGACATGATATTTTATTATTATTATAGAGAATTATGGCATTATAAGTTTGTCAAAAAATAATGTCAAGTGTGTCAAAAAATGATTTCATTTTATTTTTTAGCCAATTTTTTAGGAAAAAAAATGTAGCTGTTTTTATGACGTAAATGTAATTTAAAATGAAAAATTTTTGATTTCGTAAGAATTTTTGGAATATTTTTAGAACTTTGAAAAATTTTAAATTTTTGATTTTATTACAATTTTTGGAATTTTGAAAAAATTTTTGATTTTGTAATAATTTTTGCAATATGTTTAGAATTATGGAAAAAGTTTGAATTTTTAAGAATTTTTGAAATATTATTGGAATTTAGTAAATATTTAAATATTTGATTTTATTCTAATTTTTGGAATATTTTTGGAATTTTGAAAAAAGTTTCAATTTTTGATTTTGTATAATTTTTGCAATATTTTCAGAATTTTTGAAAAAAGTTTAATCTTTGGTAATAATTTTTGGAATATTTCTAGAATTTTGAAAAAAGTTTGATTTTATTTAATTTTTACAATATTTTTGGAATTTTGAAAGAAATATGAATTTGTGATTTTGTAATATTTTCTCGAAACGCTAAATGGAGAGGTTTTTGAGTAGTTTGCTGATTGTATCATCGTTTCACTAAATTATGTTAATTTATGATCTTTTATAATTTTCCGGCATCGTATTGATGTTTCGTGTTAGTTTTGTAATAAATTTCTTAACAGAGATTAAAAAAAATCAGTGTTGCAAAACGAAAAAAAAAATCGTAACGTTATGCGTTTCGTTTTTATAACATTACTTTAATTTTTTCGGTACGTTATTTCGTTATGAAACACAAAAATATTATATTTTATTATGTTATAACGTTATATTTACGTTATTTTACAGATGAATGAAAAGTTTAAAGCTAACCTACTTAACTGCTCAAAAATCGAAAATCTCTAATGGATAGTTATTTCTTGCATATATGTATAATTACAAAAATATTAAATTTATATATTCATAGTAAAATAAAACTAAACAATTAAATACATTAAAAAAATTTGACTCATTTCAAATTAAAAATAATATGTTTTTAACAAAACTATAGGCATTCTTATCAAGAGTTTTCTGCAAATCTGATAGTTTGTTAATGACTATAAGCGTAACTTTTAATAGATCTTCAGAATTATTTCTTATATCGGCCAGCATAATAATATTCTTTCTTAAAATTACTCAAAACACCTGTGATGCAGAAACAGCTAGTACAGACTTGATATTACTTGAAATATACTTAAAATCTTACAATATATTCATTATGTATTTTGTTACAAATATCAAACAATTTCATAACTACTAAAAATATTGAAAAAGAGCAGATAAGTTGTATTTTATACAACCGATTTTAGCGCTTTATTATCATATGATTATACAAAAAGTATACCAAAAAAACGAATAAATTATTAACGTTATCGTTACGTTTTACGTTATTGTAACACAGTTTAATTTTTAAAACGTTATAACTGTAATTATTACAAATAACGCTATTTCATTACGTTATTTCGTTTTTGCGTTACGTTACGAGTAACGTTTTGCAACACTGAAAAAAATACAGAGTTTAAAAAAAGTACTTTAACAAAGAGTTATGTTTGATATACATCGCTGCCCAAAACTAAAAACCATGTCCTCATAAAAGTTTTTTGCCGAAAACTATATCAAAAACCTTAACCCAGACCGAAGTCTTGATATATCAGAGCTGTGAGATTTCAGCCCCTCCATATTTTTTTCAATTGTTTTCTTTTGTAATGTTTGAAGGACAGGAAAAACACATGTTTTGGTCAAAAACTAAAATCTACTACAAATTTTAAAAATTTCTGTCGAGGCATGAATTCTCGTGAAAATGTTTTAAATTTTTTTTTTAAAATACTCATCGATAACATTCCAGCAGGCTTAAAAGTAAGAAAAATGGCGGATTACTTAAAAAAAGTTAAAAACATAAAAGCAAGAAATTCGCATGGCAACAAGAATATTGTTCTCGTAATATCAAAATACCAGATATCACGGCTGACGGCACAGTCAGAGATAGAAGATTATCATTTTTCTAAAGATTTAAATTTATCATGAAAAAGCAAAATCGAAACTATTTTGAATATACAATTTATTTGAGTGAAGAAATTTTTTTTTTTGTTGAATTCTTTTTTCATTTCTTCCTTCCACTCAATTCGTCAAAGATCAACCATAATTTCAGATAAACGATGATCACTCATTTTTTCGTTTCTTTTCAAGATTGATGTTCGTTTTGTAGTAAAAACAAAATAAAAAAAGATAAAGTGAACTCTTTTTTCTCAAATTTATCTCGTCAAATTGAGGATCCGTTTTCATTTGAGACTCAAAAGAGTTCAATTTTGATACTCAAATGATGATGAATGAAGAAAAAATCGATATAACATTTTTGAGGATGATTTGATTTGTATGGAAAGCGAAAAAAACATTTGTAAGAATGATATTATATATGGATACTTTGATAAAATTACTGAATAAATTTAATTTATGGTACTGAGCTTGAAATATGTAAATTTGGTTTTGATAAAGAATTATTTCGATGTTTATTTTGCGCTGTGAATTTTATATATTTTTTAATTAATTGGATATGTTTAGCATGCTAAACGTAAAATATTCTTTACTTAAACTATTTTAATAGCCAAAAATACAATGTCAATTTGAATAGCAAAGAATTTGGGCAAATGAAAAGAAGATATTTTTAGTTAGAATAGTTAGGCTAATTGTTTTACATGGTGATGGACATTTTTTGATAATGATTAATGTCTAATAATAAAATTTGAATGAATCAGGAAAAACGGATATGGTCAATGAATTCCACTTAACATTCCTATTAAAATAATCATGTTGAAAAGAAATTCTTCTACAAAGGGATATTTGAACCGATTATTGGTGTGACAATCTTTATGTTCTCCAGCAATGAAAGACGACATAATTTGGTTTTGGTTGGATTGAACTCAACAAGAATGCACTCCAGCATTATACACTTTATGGTAAATGATAAAAATATTGAAGAACTTTCAATCATTGCAATTATTGGTTTCTGCTGCATGTGATCGAAGATTAGGAGATCCCTGAGAGCCATGGAAGTCACTGGCATCCGCAAAACGGTGGAAAGGTGTCGTCAGTAAGGCTGTAAAGGTTCAATATTTCATAGGATAGAAGTTTAGTATCAATTGAAATATTTTGATGCCAAACGCCATATAATTAAATATTTACTACTGTATTAAATTGATGAAATTATTCCTTTATATTTAATTTATTATCGGTACCAATACCAATTGTTTTATAGTGAATTCTTTTCTACCTGTTCGGTACAAGTTCCAACACAGAACTAACGAAATTTGTATTCTTTTGTAAAAAAAGCAATGCAAAAAAAACAAATTTGGATAATTCGGAGTCGGAACTTGTACCGAACAAGTAGAAAAGAATTCACTATTAGTTGTTTTTATCAAAGATGTTCAACTAATTTGAAATTTGATTCCAAAAGGATGTGTTTGTCAAAAATTCTTCTTAATATTTTGCATGAATTGTATGTGCTTGATGAAGACTCAAAAGACTAAATTTTTAATTGCTTTTTTATGGTATACTAGCAGGACCCGGCGTGCTTTGCTACGCTTATAAATAAAGTTTGTGCGCAGACATTTTGTTGACGTAGTAGCAATGATTTCAAAAAAGTGGTAATGAGAAATGATAGCATAATTCTTAATTGTACTTTTTGAAAATATGAATGAAAAATAATCAGCACTCTAGCTAAGTTCGGATATATGAAAAATTGGCGATCAAATAAGTTTTCAAGTAAGCAATAAAAAAATTTAAATGACTTGTTGAATTAGTAGAGGTGTGTCATCTCTATATAGAACATTATACAGAATATAAAAAAAATCACAAATGTTCACAGTGCTCATGAATTGTATTTGTTCCCGACACGAAACACACAAAAATCTCTCAAATCACTCACACAATTTCCCAAACTTTTATTTTTTACACCAAATAGTGTAAAAGTTTTGTTTATTTAACATTATGCTCGTCGCATAGTGCCACTATGTCATAAGAAAGAAAATTCGAAAAAACTCGTTATGATAACATTCAATTTCCATTGTGTCATTTTTATTTTTATTAACTTATTTTAATATGGATAGAATTTCAAAATGTCGTTTTAATTCTATTTATTTATTCGATTACTTATGGGTACATTTTACTTTTTGTTTTTCCCTTTAACGGAATGGTTTTCCTAACGCGTTAGCCACATACAGTTGCCTTGTGAGAAGCACGGATTCTCCAAATCTAGTCCACATACTTGCTGTAACTGTCCTAGTGATTTGTTGATGGTCATTGTAAAAGTCAGTTGCACTGGAAACGAAACGTTTGGGTTCAAATGCCATATCTGTTGGAATTGTGGCAACACTACATCTTCCGGTTCAAATTTACCATTTAAAATTGTGGCTTCAATGACATTGTTCATCATCTTTTTCACCGAACATTTCAAAAAAATTTGTGCAACTTCAAAGTATTTGACATATTTAGAATTACAATGTATGTCACAAAACACATAAAAACCTTTTAAAACCTAGGTTCTACACCATCATGTTTTTTAAGACGTTGCACTCAAAAAAAAAACTAAGTAAAACGAACAAAATTCTACATACGTTCTACAATTGTTTTATAAATATACAACACACAAAAAGTTTTGTTAAATTTACATTTTTACAATTAATATTGTTGATATACAAAAAATTATTTGTAAACACTAAAAATTCTTTTACTAACATCCAGAAAAAGATAGTAAGCCTTAGAAATTAAATTGTAAAAATGTCCGAAACATTTTTGATTTTATTAAATGTTTTGTAAAATTCTCAAAATTAATTTTTGTTTACATAAAAGTTTTAGAAAAATAACAAATTTTTTTATTTGGTCAACAAAAGACATTTATGGATTTAATATTATTTTTTTGTAAAACAATCATTGATATTTATTAGTTCTTCGTTAATAAATAAAACACAATTTTTTGCTAACATTTATTTTATTTTTATTTTTTGTTATCTTATAATTTTTATTTTTTTTATCTTATATTTTTATTTTGAAATATCTGCATCATTTAAAACAAATTAAAAACCTATTAATTCGCATTTATATTATTACAGCCTAAGCTTCCCAACTGAGGTAGCACTATAAAATCAATTTCAGAATCTAAAAAAACAAAGAAAAAGTTGTGATATCTTTTTACTCTATGCTGGCTGTCACCGACTACGTAGGTTTTGAAATGTATTATAGATCTGACCCAATTCAGTTCATCCATTATCTCTCAGAGTCAATTCCAATATCTACGCAATCGGTAAGTGGCCTATTAATATCGAAATATGTAAAATTTCTCATCTGTGCATAGAATATGTCTTCTAAATTTATCATATGTACATATGTATTTTCACTATCACTATTTATCATGAATAGACATTGCTAAATAATCACAATTTTAAAAAATATCTGCGAATTTTTACTTAGACAACCAAATTGAAACTGAAATTGTTTAATACCAATTTTGGTTATATACATAATTTCAATTTATAAAAGCATTTGTAAAAGCAGAGTTTTTTTGTAAAAAATGTGTTTGTTTTTTTAAATTGCCTAAGTCTCTTTGTAAAGTTTAAAAAATAATCGACAATATTCGTATTAAGTTTGAAAATAAAAATTGTAGAATGTCATTTTTCTGTTGACAAAATTTTACAAAATTTTGTACAATTGAATTTTAATTTGGTATGGATAAGTGAGATATGGTTTAAAATTTAAAAAAATCAACATAACCTTAACAATATTTTTGTTAAAAAGATGAAAAAAATTTGTATTTAGAAATGTTTATATTTTTGTACATTTGTAATCCAAATCACAAAAATAATCGGCAAGTTTACAAATTTTTTTTCAGATTTAAAAACGACAAATAGACTATACAAAATTTTGTATAAAGTTTAGCATTTTTTGGCAAATTCACAAAAAAATTTTGTTAGCACTTTTACAAAACGATTTTGTGAATCTTACTAAGCAAATTTTTTTGAGTGTGATGGACGCAAATTTAATTTTTTTTGGTTTTTTATGATCTTTTTAAAGAATGGAAAACCAAATAATAAATCCTTTCACATAATAATGTACGACGTAGAGCATCTGACCAATAGTCCAAAAATTCTTAAAAATTCAAACTTTTTCCAAAATTCTAAAAATATTGCAAAAATTATAACAATATCGAAAATTGAAACTTTTTTTCTAAATTCCAAAAATTATAATAAAATCAAACATTTTAAATTTTTCAAAATTCTAAATTTAAATTTAAATTCTAAATCCAAAATCTAAAAATACTCCGAAAATTCTTAAAAATCAAAAATTTAAACTTCTTTCAAAATTCTTAAAAATACATATAAAATTAAAAAATTCTACCTTTTTCCAAAATTCTAAAAACATTGCAAAAATTATTACAAAATCAAAAATACAATCTTTTTTCAAAATTCCAAAAATATTTCAAAACTAAAACAAATTCAAAAATGTCCATGTTCAATTTCATGTTCAATTGCATTTCCTTCATAAAAACAGCTAAATTTTTTTCTAAAAATTGGGTAAAAAAAAATAAAAATCTTTCTTTTGACACACTTGACAAAATTTTTTTGACAAACTTCTAATGCAATGATCTAGTTTTTGATCTCACATACCAATCCCTACCATCAAGATTTTTCCAAATTCAATGTTCCTACTCGAAATCAGTAATTACTTAAAATGAACGTTTTTTGAAAAATATGAAAATTTGCTATTTTTGACACACTTAATGATTTTTTGACACACTTCCGGTACAGTATCGAACACAGTGTCCTTTCGGACCTGTCTCTTGAGTATACCTAATTTTAGAAAAAAAAATGTTTGAAATCCCTTCAGTGGTTTTCTAGATTTCGTTAATGACGGCCGGCAGACAGACATACATTTTTTTTGCTTTTTTAGAATCAGTAGGTCTTAAAACGTCGAGAAATACCAAAAAAGTGGGGGTAAGAATTTCACTTTTGGCTCATGAACGCAATACTTAGGTCTTTCAGACCGAAGTAAAATTGCCAAAACCAAAACCACATTTTAAAAATTATCAAACTGTAACCGATATCACATTCTAAAAATCATCAAGCCAAAGCCAAATTCGAAAAAAATAGTAAAAAAACCTCGGTAGAAAACTTCATATCCGTCTTGCCATTGGTTCTTTAAATGTACTTGGCGCTACGCGATGAAATGAAATACTTTCTACTCATTATTAATTGACTCCGCATTTTTTCTTAAACATGGGAATGGTTTAAATTCTAAAAGAAATAGTGTAATTTTTAATAAATTGTCTGACGAAAACCCAAACAATAAGATTTCGGTTTTTAAAAGTGAAAACCGAAACTTATCATTTATAAAAACCAAAACCGAACCCAAACTCAAAACTTGTCCTAAAATTGAAACCAAACCAATATTTATTGTTTCGAAAAATCAAACCAAAACTTATCATTTAGGAAAACCAAAACCATAATTGAATATTAACAAAATCTCAAACCAAATCATTAAAAATAATTAATGATTTTGTAGTCCTGTATATACTCACAAAGGTCCATTTATTCTAATAAACTAAATAATAAGATTAATAAACAACAAACAGAAACAACCATAAACCTAAATTTTTATTCTATAAAATATTTTCTATTTTACTAAACAACAATCATCAATATCTGAATAAGAAAAAATTCAATTTGATGAAACTCATTCTTTTTCTTCAACAAAATGTATGAAAAAAGATCCGATGAGCATCAATTTGAAAAAAGATGTAAGATCCTCAATTCAAAATCAAAACAAAACAAAAAATGAGTGATAATACTCAATCTTTTTCAATTACGATCAACTTTTTGAACATCTTTTCTCAAACGAAAATATGATTAAAAATGATTATGAACAAAGATATTCAAAAAAGGACAAGAAAAAAATATTCATGGATTTGCTTTATTTTTTTTTTTCATTGAATATGAATATTCAAAACTAAGAAAAAGCAAAAGATGATGATCAAAAAATGAGGAGTTACGATCTCTGGGCACAGTACCATAACATTTTCCTAGTCGACAATAACTCACAATTTTACTTACCTACCTACTTGTATAATGTTTACAATATTCGTCTTCTAAAAGAATTTTTCATGTTTCTACTTCTTCTACTGTGGAGTAAGAGACAAATATTTATTTATTTATTTTCATTTATTTAATGGTTGCATTTCATTGATTTTTCCATTCTTTTCAATGCATTGTTTTTCATAACGTCTTCGAACAAACGGCGCTAATAATTTTGGATCTACGTTTTCTTGCCCCCCTGTTATCAAACTAATTGGATATCCAACAGCGAATACTAAAAGTGTACCTATTAGTGAATAGTACATAAAGTTTATTCGGAATAAAACGTTTGATTGACTTTTATTTTGGTCAACGTTGTTTGTTGAACTAAAATTTCTGAAAAATTTATTCAATTAATATTCTACAAAATGTACTAATATGAAAATATTGACTATTCTTACGCATAAAGTGAGTTTGATTTCCAATTTATGTATTCTGTGGTATTTTGACAACCATCCGTTCGAAATGGTAATGTTTCGTATTTCACTTCATTGTTTAACATAGCTATCTGTGATCCTGATACTAAGATAATTACAATTATAATTGAAACTAAACAACCCCAAAACGCTCCCTAAAATGGAAAGTTCTAAAATTTTAAGTATTAAAAAAATAATTAAAATAAAATAAAAATTACGTGACGATTTGCCTTAGGCAGAATCAATCCCATTGTGAACAATCCGAATAATGGTCCAACAGTTATACCATCTGCAGCAACAGATAAGGCAAACATATTTCCTAGCTTATCAACGATAAATACAAATACCAGTCCAATTAAACCTACAGCAATTGAAATAATCTGCAACAAAAATGAGAATAAATATATTGTATAAACAAATAAAATGCCAAGCATTAGATCTTAAATCTCTTTATTGTTTTGAGATATTTCGGTCCTTTATTGGGACCTCTTCAGTACGAAATAATTTGATAACAATATTATGTTCAAAACTTAAAAACTTACTATTTCAAAATAGTAAGATTTTAAGTTTTGAACATAATATTGTTATCAAATTATTTCGTACTGAAGAGGGTCCCAATAAAGGACCGAAATATCTAAAAACAATAAAGAGATTTAAGATCTAATGCTTGGCGTTTTATTTGTTTACTTAAATAAAACCATAGACAGTAAAAATCAATTATCTGCTTAGATTAGATTCAGTGTATATGTGTAATAAAAAACACATATACATTGAACAAAGAAAACTTCAATATTGTATAATTTTTTAGAGAAACCCCAACTTGGGAACAGCCTACATAAATAGAGGTTTGACTATTATAAATTTTAGAAAGACTTTTATGTGATGCTTCGTAGTAAAATCGTATTCTAATAAATTTAAAGTCAATGACTTCATGCACAGTGGATAACAACCCAAATGAAAGTTTTTATAGATAATATGTGACAACCTCTAAATTCGCAGCGACAATGACATTAAACATTTAAGAAAGCCAACAATCAGCCTTCAAAGAGGGAATTACTAACAAAATAATTTGGCGACAAATTACTATTTGGAGATAAAATACATATCCAAACGGAATGACAAAAAGAACCCAAGTCTTTGGAGATGTCAGAAATGGTTCAAGTTCAAAACTTTAAATAAAGTTCAAGTTCAAGTTTATTCATAGCTATGAAAACAATAGCTGTCGACTCATAATTTAAAATGTTATTTGGAGGTTGAGGCTGGAAAATTTGAAAATAATTATTTTTGACTCGAATGAATGGGTGAGATGTGAAGAGTGAGATGTGAATTTTTTTCTAGTCGAAAATAATATTTCTTATAATTTTCCAACGCACAGTTTTCGACTTGTTTTTAAAAATTTGTAAAATGTTTCCTGTTTTCCACTCTTTACTGCGAAAATTACAAAAGAAATAAAATCACGGTAATGGGAAATATTGTAAAGAGGGACAGCAAAAAATTTGTAATGAAACCCCCCGTTAAGGACACAATTAATTTTTTTCTAAGTTTCGACCCTCAACCCCTTCCAAATAACGCTATTATTTTCATTCACTCTTGACAAAATTTATTATAACCGTGAATTTTTTCCAATTTTTCCTTTTCTAGTGTTCGAAGTTAAGTTCTTATTTTTATTATAACTCAAATTTTTATTTTTATCATAACTCTATTTTTCGTAATAACTCAAAAACAAAGCATTTTTTTCTAAATCAAATTCGAATCCTTAAAAAAATTATGTTGTACTGTCCGTTATCTATGTCTATAAAATACAGATAAAAACAAATATTTGCAACTTTTTTGTTTTCAGTAGGCGTGGACAAATACATTTTATAACTATTGAAATTTTAAGTTGATAGTACTTATGGTTTGCGAGAAATTCGATTATGTAGAAATTCGGACGTACGCACCGCGGTCTCACCAATAGGGTACCGTTTTTCTTATTTGAGAATACGTAACCGTAATTAATCGATTTAATCAATTTTGACAGCTTATTTTAATCTTAAATAGCATATTATGCTACGATAATGTTGATAAATCAAAATATGTAAAATGAATTATATTAATGCTAAGATGATAATGATGTAAACTTTAGAATCACCTTGTTTAATTGTTGTATTAATTAACTTGTTTTGTAATTTATTATTGTTCAGTTACCTTACTTTTATTATGTCCGTCTCATTATCATCATTTGATATTATATTGTTAGTTAGTCGTTTGTTGGCAGTCAATATTTAAAATTAAACATTAAAATTATAAGGTTGTACCATATTTAAATATTCTTTTATTTATCAAAACTTAAAGTAAGTTTCAAAGAAATTAACACATGTAATGACGGTTACTAATACACGAGCATTAACCGGAATACGTATGGTATATGCGAGTTTATTAATAACCATTACATGAAAGTGGCATACGCTATTTTTTCTACACCCGGTAAATAACGAAGAACGAAAATTACAACGCAAATTTCAAAGTTCAATTTTTTTTCCCATACGAAAATTTCAACAAACGTCAAATGCATAGCATGTTTGATTGAAAAACAATGGGTTTCTTTCTATTGATTAAAAATCTGTATAGTAATAAAATCTGTATCGAAATTAATATCATTATAAAACGGATTTTGGTCATATAAGTGTATTTTTATAGTACGGGTGTAGAAAAATAAATTTATTGAACGGGAATGAATTAATTCTCACAAGCAAAATTTGTATGTATTAGTGTGACTGTGATTTCAAATATCCATTCATATCTTCAAATATTCATTCATTCATTGCTAAACTATCTCCCTGACTGGGACATATGTCGTTAGCTAAACATAAAATTCTTATTTCTGATTGGTTAAACGCATTTGAATTCTCCTAACAAATGGTTTTTACTTTTTCAGTCTTTTCTTCTTCTGTGAGACTTAAAATATACCTATAAGATCATTTTATCTGCATAACGAAAACAATAAGAACATGTCCCATCGCGTTTATGGAGGTGCTTTTATGATTTCACTGCACTTGCAGATTATGAGCATAGCCAGGGACACCATACTGAGATTTAGGAGCAGCGGAGGAGCAGTGAATACTCTACGTACCATATGAGTAACGATGTAATCAAATGGTACGCGGATGGTTGAAAACCGGGGTACGGGTGGGTGCTGGAGTATTTAAATTTCGGCAGGAGCCAAAAACCAAATACTTTGAGCACATGGGCACCTAGCCTAGCGCCTTTCAGGTTCAAATGTGTAGAATCGAAAGATACGCAAGCGTCAGATTAGGAAGAAAACATCTGAACAAAAAGATAACAATCTTGTCGGACAGCTAAGCAACAGTTAAGATGCTTAGCTCATATAATATCACATACAAACTTTTAGAGATTATGTGGGCAAGCTAACCAAACTTGGCAATTAAAGCAGTCCAAGGAGTTGATTGACAATCATTCTATCATAATTAAGTCAGAAACGAGAACCAATTAAGTTTAGACCAGTTGGATGCTTATAAGTGCTTACAAGTGGATCTGACAACTACTGGCAATGAGTTACCTCTTTTATTAAGCTAGTAGATTAATTATTGATCAAATCCAACTCTGCAAACTTTATATATTTTGTATAATAATTGAGTGCCACTATTGAACGCTATCGAGCACATTATTTAATGAGAATTAATTTTTTTTCAATACTTATAATATATTTTAAATAGATAAAATAAATTAACAAATTTTAAGTAATGTACTTAAGCAACAGTTCAGGGGGTCGATTCTGATCGCTTTTGACAACTGTTATTTAAAACTCGGTTAAAATCAGGTTAATATAAAATTTGTCTTTACTTGATTCGCACAACACAAAAACTAAACGAAAAACGTTTGTCTGAAATAATTTCATACCATTTAAATATTTTGAAATTAATTAATTTATTATAAATAAAGTGAAATTATTAATTACAATTAATTATAAATAAAGTGAAAACACTTAATTTTTTTATATAGTTTTTATATTATAATTTCACTTTATTTAATTAATTTCACTTAAAATAAAAATTTTAGCAAACAAAAAGCTAGGTTAACAATACGAATTTTGTAAACAAATAATTTAACTCGTCCTATTTTGGTTGAATTAAAATTTGGTTAAATAATTATTGAAATATTGTTTAAATTGTAGAGAAATCTAAATTTAACGAAAACTTAACGAAAATGTTGCCAGGTGCAAAAATATGTTTTGGAGAATTGTTAAAAACGTTTTAAAAATAGGTTAAAATTTGATTTAAAAGATGTTAAAACCGATCAGAATCGATCCCCAGGTTCCAATGAAAGTGGAAACGATCTAAAAACAAAAATGTGTCGTGATCTGAACGACTCACGCTGAACCATTTTTGATCGACTTGGAATTGTCAAAAAAGTAGTATGAGTGATAAAAAAATATTTTTTAAAATATGTTTAGTTTCAGAACAGGGTGGTCCGAAAAATTTCTGTAATTTTAAATTTAGGGTAATTTGGAAATTAAATTACCCGATTACCCTCACCCGATTCTGTTTGGTGTGCAATGAGAAGGTAAAAACTATCCCATTGAACAAATACACAGTAAACTTTTTTTTTACACTGTTAAAAATATTAAAGAATTTTTTTTTTAGAGATGACACTAGTTTAATTATAAAGCTATTGATTTTTAAGGATATGCTTCCAGGTAAAACTGTTAAATTTTAGTTGGAATTTATGTAAATTAAAATAAAATGTTTTTTCTTTCAACAAAAAGCTGAAGAAAATTTTTTTACAATGAAAAAACAAAACTTTTATAAAACATTGACAGAAAAAATTTAAAAGAAAAGTTGATCTAAAAGTTTATCCTACTATTAGCAGAAAAATTTGTTCAAGCATTATTAAAATGCTTCTTCAAAATTGGAAAATATATATCACTAATCTGTCTTAAATCAGTTTTGATATTATTTCACATTAAAATTATAATTATTATTTTATTAATAATTATAATATTAATCGTGAGGATCAACAAAAACTGAGAGGTGAAATTAATTTTGCTACTAATAATTATTATAACAAAAATTTGTTAATTCCTAAATCAACACACGAAATTAACAAAGCTTCTAAGAAAACTATAAAATTTACTAAAGATAACCCTAATAAATATTTACCTAATTGACGCAGATAAAGGTAGTGGTACAGTTGTGATCAGAGTTGTTAAACTACATGAAAAAAATTACAAACTACATTAACTACATTGACTACGTAGTTAATTTAGTTTATTGATGTCACGTAGTTAATGCGTAGTCAATGTAGTTAATGTAGTTTTAAACGTCTAATTATTTTATTTAGCTAGGTTAGGTTTTTTCTTCATTGATTTGCAAAGTAAATTGAGTTCGTTCTGCACGTTTTAAATTAGATAAATAAAAACACTTTTATTTAATAACCTAACCGTAAATAGTGTATTGTGATTTGTGTGTGTAATTTATTTGAAAAAAAAAAAAAAACGGTACAGAATTAATTATATTAATTGCTTACCGTAAAATATGAGTGGAAGAAAATTATCTGGATATTGGGAAGAAGGGAAGTTTGAGCCATTAAATGAAACCGATAAAAATGGGAGGAAGCGCGTTGTCGCCTTATGCAAAATTTGCAATGTGGTTTTAAAAAATACATCACAAAGCCGCCTAATTGCTCACAGGTACACGTACACTTAAATTTATTTTTTTTTAATTGATAACAAATTACACACTTTTTTAGGAAACTCTGCACTAAACAAACTGAATCGGTTATCGATACTTCAATGGATTCGTCTCATAGTTTATTAAACATTTCGTTAGAACACGGAATGGAAGAAGGTGCTATACTCCAAACTACCCCTAATAAAGAGAGTGGCGTAATTATTTTTATACAAGACATAGGCGGTCCTGAAGCATGCACCAGTTTCAGAGGCGAAGGGTCATCAGATGGGATTCAACTTCCTACTCCTGATTTAGGAATATTAGCGGAAGATGATTCAATAATTGAAGCAGAATTAGAAGTGAGTATTTTTCAAAATTATTATATAGCATTCTTAGACAATTAAATTGCCATTATGTATATATTTGTAGGCTGTTCTTGCTACGGAACGAGATAGTTACACTCCAAATTCGGTATCGTCTACGCCATTACGATCGTTTCCGATCTCATCAGGATTTGGGTCTTCATCCGCATCGTCTTCACCATCAACGTCAATTAATCAGAAAAGAACTTTTCGTAGCCCAGAAAAGCCTTCAAGAAAAAAGATACTAACCCAAAGAAGTGTATCCAATTTTCTTAATTTTACCTCACCGGAACAAAAATCGAAATTGGACCTTTGTTTGGGCAAATTTTTTTTTGGCTGCAATGTTCCATTTCACGTAGTAGACTCCAAATATTTTCAAGAGTTGTTGACTGAGCTACGTCCGTCGTATAAAATACCTTGCCGTCAGACACTTTCGACAACAATTTTAAACACTGTCCATAATGAAATCACGGAGAATGACAAGAGGAGCATTGGACAAGCACAAGAGTCTGTATTATTAATTGACGGGTGGAAGAATTCCAGCAATAACACTAAGCAGATTGTGACCATGTTGCAAACAACAGATAATAAACTATGTTTTTTCGACTCTGACTACTTTACATGCATTTCTGAGACAGGAGATGAGTTAAATAAAATAAGTGAAAAGCCAATAGAGTTAACCAAAGCGAAATTTGGAACCGAGATTTACGGTGTCGTCAGTGATAACGCCAAAAACATGATAAATATGGGGCAAAAATCTCATTTATGGCACAGTACGTGTAGTAGCCACTTCGGCAACCTGCTAGCAAAAGATATAATTGATAAGGAAATTGCGGCAAAAGTTAAAAAAGTACTGGTGCAATTTAAAAATCCCAATATGGAAGGCCTCTTAGTGCAAAATAATGGTTCGAAAATAAAAATTCCTGGCAAAACTCGGTGGTGCAGCTATAGAGATGCGTTTTCTTGTTTTGCAAGTAATTTGCCAATTATATTTAAAAAGATCACAGTAGAACAGACCATACATAAAATGAAACCTGAAATTATTCATCTAATTTACGATGGGGAACTTCTGGAACGCGTTAAATATTTAATAGAAATTTCCGATCCAGTTTGCTTATTGATTAATAAATCACAAAGTATTTCCTATTCAATCGCAGACGCTGCACAGGATTGGTTAACTTTGAAGGCAAAATTTTAGTATGCGTTAATCTTTAAAGCATGCATTTAACTAATTCATTTAACTAACTAAACTAATATATGTATGTTTATCATTATTTTGCTTATTGTTCACATATGTAAGTTACTTTAGCCGTAGTACTATTTAATATTTTTTCAGCTTCCAGAAGAATTCGAAGAACAGCTTAGTCGAAGGAAGTTAATGGCTCTAAATAAATACGCCTTGACAGCAAACTATTTGCATCCCGTTTTCCGAGGGAAGGATCTGGATGCAAATCAATTGGATGAGGTAGATCAGTTTTTACTAGATAGTCTAGATAGGAGCGGATTAGATAGCCTTCAACAATTTAGAATGAATGAAGGAATTTTTGAAATATTAAAGGCCAAACAAGTAGACAAACCGTGGACATTCTGGAATCTGTCAGAGAGTCGACATAAACAACTTGCCAATTTAGCTAATAAACTCATTAAAATCCCTGCATCGTCATCTCAGCTGGAGCGGTTGTTTAGCAATTGGGGCCATATACACAGCCTTCGACGAAATCGGTTGTAATCCACTACATCCAAAAAATTATTGCATACTTACTACTCCCTAAAAATTATGGATAATAAGAACAATGAAGATGCAGATATATCAGATTTAGAAGGAGTTAATGTATGAAGCTTGAAAGAATGATAACAATCTTATGAGTTAATCGATTTATTTCAAAATTTAAATGTGTTTAACAATAAAGAAGTTTTGAAAAATAAGAATCCCGTTTTTTATATAAAATTTTTTTTTAGTTATTTTTATATTTTTTTCATTTTCTTTACAACGTAGTCAATAATGTAGTCAATGATGTAGTTAATAAGGTAGTTTATTAAAAATATTGACTACGTAGTTTTTGATTAACTACGCGTAGGTTTTGACGTAGTTTATTACGTTTTTAACTACTTAACAACTCTGGTTGTGATATATCAAGATGATTACATATAAAGAAAAAATGCTGAATTTACTTAATGATGATAATACTTATAACATTATTAATGATGATCCAACTAAACATTTGGTTAATAAAAATACACAAATTGTAAAAAATTTATTTACAAAAGGAATAATTGATAATAAAACAAAACTTAAATTAATTAATAATGCTGCTACTTATCCCAAAATTAATGGTTTAGTTAAAATACATAAAAAGGTTTTCCTTTGAGACCGGTTGTTTCGAATATCAATGCACCTTGTTATTTTATTGCTAAATATATCACTAAAATCCTAAAAAACTTAACAAATTTTAGTATATTTAATGTAAAGAATTCTTTTGATTTTAAAGAAAAAATTGATACAATAACTCTACCAGTTGATAGACAATTAATATCT
The DNA here is from genome assembly GCA_963693315.1 of Diogma glabrata. NCBI lineage: Eukaryota > Metazoa > Arthropoda > Insecta > Diptera > Cylindrotomidae > Diogma > Diogma glabrata. The sequence continues at coordinate 59,595,298 of OY856186.1, forward strand.
TTTGATGTAAAATCTCTATTTACTAATGTTCCTGTTATTTTGGCATGTTGTATTATAAAAAAGAAATGGCATAAAATAGAAGAACACACACAAATTTCAAGTATGGACTTCATAGATATAATTAAATTTTGTGTTGAAGACAACAACTACTTTCAATATGATGGTAAATTTTATAAACAAAAATTTGGTTTAGCCATGGGTAATCCTTTGTCTCCAATTCTTTCGGATATAGTATTAGAAGAGTTATTTGAAACTACAAGCTTAATGGATGATATAATTATAGATATTCCGGTTGAATTAATTGAACAAACTTTACGTCAAATAAATAACTTTCATCCCAGAATACAATTTACCACAGAAATTGAAAATAACAACTCGGTACCTTTTTTAGACTTACTTTTAACATGAGTAAATCAAAAAATCATTACCAATTGGTATTACAAACCAACATCAAGTCAAAGAGTTTTAAACTTTAAATCTAACCATCCGTTTTCTATGAAAAAAAAATGTAGCAGTAAATTTTTTCAAAAGAGTTTTAAGACTTAGTGATAAACAACATCATTATAAAAATGAACATCATTATTAAAAAAGTTACAAATATATTAGAGAATAATAATTATCCTGGTAGTGTTATTAATAATGCAATTAAATTGGCATTATATAAAAAGGAAATTTTAATAGAAGAAACTTCTGAACCAAACTTTCAAAATTCAACATCACAATTATATTATGGATTAAAATATGTTCTCCATTTATCAATTAATAAATTAAAAAAAGTTTACTCAAAAACAAAAGATTTTCTAGATATTTGAAATAAATCAGGCGTTGTATATAAAATAAATTGTAATCCACCTTGTAATAATTGCTACATTGGCCAAACTAGTAAAAAATTAGTAGTAATGATCAAACAACATATGAAGGACTACCATAATATTATAATTGAAAATTGTCAAAATTCTAATATTAAAAAACAAATTAAAAATAAAACAATGCATTTAAAACAATTAAAATATACGGAAAACACTAATGATAAACATGGACAAACTTCTCTCGTTTCACATGGCTTAGAAAAATTTAAGGAAAGTGATAGTGACCATTATAATTTTGATTTTGTTGAATTCTTGTTAACTGAAAAAAACAAATTTAAAAGAGAATTTTCAGAATCAACTGAAATTTTAAAACATGATCGAAGTAGTATCAATATCAAAACTGATTTAAGACAGATTAGTGATATATTTTCCAATTTTGAAGAAGCATTTAGATAATACTTGAACAAATTTTTCTACTAATAGCAGGATAAACTTTTAGATCAACTTTTCTTTTAAATTTTTTCTGTCAATGTTTTATAAAAGATTTGTTTTTTCATTGTAAAAAAATTTTCTTAAGCTTACAATTGTACAATTTATAAAAAATATTGTTGTTGTTCTATGTTTGTAGAATCCCTGAGGATGATTGTAATCAACCATCGAAATATTGGATGCATATATAAATAATAAAATTTTATTTAAAATACCTAAATAAACTTGTTATCTATTGACTATATAAAACTTCAGTTTTCTTTAACAACTTTATAAGAAATATAATAAAAGTCAATAAGATTAAAAATTGATTAACCTATTAATCAAAAAATTCATTTATATATATTTATATATATATATATATATATATATATATATATATATATATATATATATATATATATATATATATATATATATATATATATATATATATATATATATATATATATATATATATATATATATATATATATATATATATATATATATATATATATATATATATATATATATATATATATATATATATATATATATATATATAAATATATATATATATATATATATATATATATATATATATATATATATATATATATATATATATATATATATATATATATATATATATATGTATATATATATATATATATATATATATATATATATATATATATATATATATATATATATATATATATATATATATATATATATATATATATATATATATATATATATATATATATATATATATATATATATATATATATATATATTAGCTAATATATATATATATATATATATATATATATATATATATATATATATATATATATATATATATATATATATATATATATATATATATTAGCTAATATATATTTTCCGTTTCCGGAAATAGTCATATATAGTCGTTTGGCACCAAATTTTTTCCGAAATTCCGAGATAAGGCACATTCCAATAGGTAGATTTTTATATGAAATCTACCTAAAAGACTTTGGTTCTTTTGTTGTAGCTTTGATCTCATCGGTTTTTTTAGTGATATAAATATATGTATATTTTTTGTATAATAATTAGGGTTTCTAAATATCCGACCTATTTGATTATCCGGATATCGAATACATAAAAAATAAATTATCCGGATAATCCGGATATCCGGATAATTAAAACAAATAATAAGACATGCTTTTTATTTTGCGGCATTTAATTCATTTATGCATATTTTTCGTATATCTATATTAATTCATATTTATACATAGTCACAAAATAACAAAAATAGTAACAAATCATAAAGTAACAATAAAAAATTGAATTAATCATAAATTTAACGAAGTTATTGATTCATTTTTAAAAACGCATATGTTAGAAAAATTATTGCATTAAATGTTGTTCGAAATTGAGTCGAGTTCTAATTTTTGTCCTGGTGAGACCAGCAATTGAAAATACGCGCTCTGTTGCAGTCCAGATAGGTTAATATATGTTAATAATGCGCGATATAGAATATTTAAATTGTCTGTCATTTTTTATTTTAATTATTTAAATAAACGAAATCTTTTTTTACCAATGTGGAACTTTCTTCATTCTGCTTCTCAACATGATTATAATTAAAGGATTTGCATTCTCAAGTTGTTTCTGCAGTGACGATATCTTACAAACTTCACTACTTAGACTTTCTTCATCCTTACTTTCAATAGTAATTTCTTCAGTGACTTCTTCAGAGTCATCATAATCACAGGTGGATGTATTCTTCTACCGCAAATGCAAAAGAGGCACCATTTGTAACATAATGAAAATATTTATTGGAATGTGGCATATTGCCTGTTTGTAAAAAGATCAACATAGTCATAAGGAATTTATCACGACGTTCATCCATTCGATTTTTTATATGTTTAATTAACTTTAAATAACTTTGTAAATGCCTCCAGCAGTCAAAAGCGTCCCTGAATTTTCGCTTAATTCTTTTACAGCTTTTTCGAGTGGAAATAAGAGATCTAACAACTATCTCTTTTTTATACCATAAAGTTTTAAAATACTTTTCGTTACAGTAGAGAAATTTTTATGCATGACAAAGCCATTACTTCGGACATATCTATGATTCCACTATAGCATTCATTGAAAACTCATCTTCTGTCACACATCGAGACAAAATTTCATACGGTTTCATTTTTAAGAATTTTAAAATTCCACCATCACCATCCACCATGGTTCATGAATTTTATCGATTTAAGTTAAAGTTGAAGCTGAATTTATGATTATTTTATGAACTTTTAAATGATTTATCCTTTACATCCAATTTGTTTACTGCAATGCATAACAGAAAGCAATGTCTCTTTTTTTAATTTTTTTTAAATGATTCCAAACTTCAGAGCGTTTTGACGATGTATAGCCAGTGCTTTTAAAAATTTTAAATCTGTTTGTTGTTAAATAAATTTACTAATATAGTTATAATTTACTGTATTTATGAAGCAGATGCAAAATATATAAATTATTAAAAAGAATTCACTGCTCTAATAATCTTTAAAAAACTAGCGCACTTCAGATTTTATTGGCGGGCTGCATGTTTTTAAAACATTAATTTTTTTTAATCAACATCAAATAAATATTTGTAACAACCCTTTACACTGCAGATTGACGAAGTGTGTCATAAAATATTCGAAGATTACAGTTTTCATAACATTGAAGTTGTAAATAAATTTTTGACTTACAGTCACTTCACTGCACTAATAAACTTTGCAACGCAGTTTAAATATTTATTTTCAACTTTGAAACGCAATTTGATTATTTTCTTTACAAAATAGAGGTTTTTTTAATATCCGGATAATTACAAAAAAGTATCCGGATAATCGAATATTGAAAATTGGGTCGAATAATCCGGATAGTTCGATATCCGGATATCCGGATTAGAAACCCTAATAATAATGCGCTTGTTCGAATGAAAATTAAAACTATTTGTTAAAACTATTAATAAAATTGTCTACGTATTTATGTTTATGCAGTTGTAGGCATTAAAATAATCTATTTTATTGTTTCTCTAGAAATTTTTCTTTTAAATTTAATTTTTTTTTTATTTTGTAAATAAATTAAATGAAAAAAAAATTGTAAAACTTGAAATAAATAAATAAATAATAAAGAAAAAAAAAATGTGCGTTGGAAAGGTAATTGCTTATGAAATATGAAAAGCTGAATAGTTGAATGTTGAATAGACAGTTAAAACTACAAGCTAATATAATTACGATATTTAGCACATGTGTGTATGTATAAATATTCTGTTTTCTTACGTGCAGCTTAAATTTAGAAAAATGTTGTTATTACTTTACCTTCATTGTATTACTTGAAGTTTTCTCCGTTGTATTCGGATATCTTTAATTTTACAAATAAAACAGATATTAATTAAAATCATAGAAATTTAAACGCACTTACATTGGTTGAACAATATCAATGTATATTGCACCTGCAGTGCTATTAATAATAGATGACATAGATGATAATGCTGCTGAAATCACTCCAGCCATGAATATTCCAGTTAGACCTGGAATGTTACGTGTTACATCCATTACAAAATATGGCATAATTTGATCAGGTTTTTTAACAACACCAATTGTAACCGGGTCACAGGTTTCATATTGAGCATAAACTATGACCCCAAAAAGTATACAAAAACTTCGTAATACATTCTGTGTAAAGGAAAATGCCCACAAAGCTTTTTTAGAATCTTCAAACGTAGGTACAGCAAGGAGTTTTTGCATAAATTCTGGTAAAATAGCAGTCATGGCAATAATTAAGAATATATATCCTATACTGACTGTAAAAAATGACGAACGTGATGCGGTTGATGTATCCATACTTGAGTAAATAAAAATAATATATATTATAAAGAAAAATTTATAGTTTTATAAAAGTTAATACTTAAACCAAACAAAACGTCCTCCACGTTCAGCCGCATCGTATAAACTATAAATTCCCCCCACTTTGTATATACCTAAGACTATTACTGATACAATCCCAACAACAATTGAAACAAATTGAATTGTATCAGTCCACACAACAGCTCGTATACCTCCAATAGTTGTATAAACTATACAAATGATACTCATAATTGTAGCCACTGCATAAATATTGAAACCAGCAACTTGATTAATCGTAACTGCAGGAGCATAAATAATTATTGGTAGAAAAATGAGAGCACTTAAAGAGTATAGGATGCTTGCTAGTTTACGACATCGATAATCAAATCTCTTATGTAAATATATGAATGTGGATGGAATTTGTAGTTCATAAAATACTGGTAAGTAAACATTTGATATTATCGGTGGTACAACAATAACTGAGACCCAAATGACCCATAGCTGTGTACCATAGCGGTATATTTCGGATGGTGTTCCTGTCATAGCAATTGCTGAAAAAAATCTGTAAGAGAAAAATTAATATAGTTACACTTTTCGTATTGGATTGAAACAAGGAATGAAAAGAAAAAAGTTTTAAGCATAACTTGCACAGGAAATGAAGCTGAAAAAATGGCAAAACCTCGCAATTTTTTCGTCCAGCATCGATTTGTACAAAAATTTGGGATTAGGCTCATTTCACCCTCTTGTTCGTTTTCTATATTGAGCCGTTGTACGCTTTTGGTTTTTTAAGGGTGAAAACTACCCTAAATTGTTAAAAATTATAAAATAACATTTTAAACTTTAATATGGTCAACATTTGGTTTGAATTAGTTAAATAATGATTGTTTTATGCTTTAGGATATAATATCATAATATTTCAACCCTTAAAAACCACCCATAATAACATTACAATTTTTGTAAGTAATTTAATAGATCTATACAGAAAAAAAGTAGAATTACATACAAAAACATTTATTTACACAAAAATACGAATTTACAAATACAAATACAAATTGTTTTTTAATCATCTTCATTGAGATCGATGTCATCTTCGTCTTCTTCTATAACTGGTGGACTATTGTTGCAATCTTTCCCCGAGCACCCAGAACAAAAAAAATTATTAATTTTCAAAGAAACTAACCGATTTATTTACTATAATAAACACAATTGAATAATTCTAAAAAAATTGTCAAAGCACGTGTTATTTCTTTCGAACTTTAGAACACACTGGCGAGGAATCAACGAAATATACACTCACACACGCAGACAAATTAGCAGATGTTTCTTTTTTTCTGTCTGTTGGTTTGAATGGAGAAAATGGAACATATTATAACGTATTACTGCCAAAAAAACCGGTTCTGTGGTATTATATATTGAAAATGCTCTATTACACTCCCAAGCGGGCTATTCGAATTTTCGAAAAAAAAAAAATTATTCGTTTTATAAACATAGCTCCTTCATTTTTGGTGATAAAAAGTTTTTTCACAAATGATTTTGTAGGGTTTTTCAAGAGCTAAAATTATGTGAATTAAGTTCCGTAAGATCCCTTAGTTTTTAAGTGGGGCGAGTTTAAAGGACTTGAAAAAGGGGGTGTTTGCTCGTAAATAGAGGTTTTAAACAGCTATGCTTCGCTAAATATTCACTGTAAAGAAAATCTATGCACAAGGAAATTTTAGTTATTAAAAAAGCTACAATTTAGTACACCATCATTTTTTTCGTATCTTTAGTATTTTCGGAGTATTTTGAAGAAAAGTGTGAAAAATACGAAATTGCAAAAAATCAATTTATCTTTAAACTACAATTTTTCAAAAACTAGGCATTTTAAACAAGTCAAACTTCTTTTGTGTATTGATAATACATATATTAAAAGAATTACAGAAGGATGAAGATCAATTTTATTTAGGAGGGTAGTTAGGGGGTTGTTTTCACTGATTTTTTCGTAGAAAAAAGTAGGTACCGACCTTATTTTGATCATAACCCAGCTAGCACAGATTTCGATTTGTAACATAAATAAGTTATAATTCGGTTACAATTCAGTTTTTTGAAATAAATTTAGTCACATATAGGTTATATTACAGTTTCGACTTAGCGATTGGCAACAAATCATTTGGCTCAGTTACAATACTGTTTTTATTTTGTTACAGAAAAATACACTTGTTGTTAAAATGTTTCATAAAAGTTGCAAGGGCAGAAGTTTTTTTAAGTTAAATTAACGTTATTAAAACTTTTATTTTTGTAGCGCAGCTTAAAAATGTTATTTTATTGTAGTTGTCACAAATCCAGTAACGAGGTAGCAACCTTGATGTGACTAAAATATTTTCCTCAAATTACTGTTACAACGATGTTGCAGCGAGGTTTTTATTTAGTTTCAATGACAGAAAAAACAAGGACGCTACAATGAGGTTGTTATACAGTTGCAATGACAAAAAAAGAAAACGGATCGAGTACTATAATTTTAGATAGCCAATTAGTAAAAAGGACGCTGCAATGAGGTTTTTATTTTGTTTCAAAAACTTTGGAAGCAATCTGTCTTGAAGCTGTATGTTCGCCATATTTTTCGTCGTTCTATGTATTTCCTACACCATGCGGTTTTATTTGAGAAAAGTCTAATGCGATTTTCTATAGTATTATTTATTTCCTCTAAGAATTTATGGTTCAATATGACCCTAGGAGCGTTACAAAATGTATTTAGATATATATTTGTGGATTTTATGGTTGTAATAAAAATTCGAAAATTTTCCAATTTTCCAATTATTTTCCGAATTTTCCATTTTTAGGTGGCGCGTAAATTTTCCAGAGGTAAAACAATAACATTCATCGACCAAATGGCATCCGTTATAAAATTTTGGTCTAATAATCATGAAATTTTTCTTTTTCAAAGTACTTATTGAGTAATGGCTGACTTTTATAACTTATAAATCTTATAAATTATTTCAATAAAAATTATGTAAAGGAATACTTATTAAAAACATTTTTAAAACATTACAATAAACAACTGAAATGAACCAAAATATTTTCATCTTGTTGCGTGCAACTTCAGTTTGTTACAACAGCACATTTTAAACATAGCTATAACACATTTGTCGTCTAATTGCGACCAAAGTTGTATCAAAATATACCGTAAATTCTGCTTTTTCTGTCGCAATGGAGTTACAGTTGCGTTACATATCTAATTTTGCGACTCTTTTATTTGTAACATTAGCTCTATTGCTACAAATTTGTGCTAGCTGGGAAGTCACTGAATTTTTATGCTAGAAACTATTTTTTTGTTTGAAAAGTTTAATTGTGTACTTGAAAAAAGATTCTGTAAGAATTTTTCCTCGAAAAATGCAAAGTTTTCCCGTTATTTGGAATTGAATATTTCAAATTATGCATTTGACGAAAAAACTAACCTTTAACATGCCGTATCTCAGTTTGTATTGGTCGTAGAAAAATTAGAAACAAAAGATTTTGTTTGTTTTTCTAAAAACTACAATTTTGATATCGACAGTTTTTTTGATTAAATGCATATTTTTCGAGTTATTCTCAAAAATCCCTCTAAAAAAGTCGATTTTTTCGTCGAAAGACTGTTACTTTCAACCGCGAATAACTCGAAAAATAATAGTTTTACGAAGAAAACGTTTGGAGCATTTTTTTCTTAGAATTACTTTTTCCATCGATTTCCATGGCTAAAATGTAATGAAAAATTTCCACCCCCGAGATAAGGTTTTAGCGTACAGCGGCATGGTATAGCAAATGATCCTTGGGCTATTCCCTACCTTCTGTGAAAATTTCAAGTAAATCCATGCTGGACGAAAAAATTGCGAGCCAAAATGCTTCATTTCCTAGCCTAAACATGTGTTCAAGAAAGGTTTATCTGGTACTTAAGTCTAACTAGATTGCAATTAAAATCATAATAGTTTTAATATGTCCGTCAACGTAAGGTGGGTTGAACTACTCCATCTCTCATTCCTGTCCTGTTCTTAAACTAAATACAAAATTGAATATGTTAGAATTGTAAGCTATTGATCTAGAAATGCATACTGCGCCACTGTTAACGTGCGCCACTGGTAACGAGATTAAATCCAAGATAATAGATTTTGTATTTTAATTTAAAAAAGTCAGACAAGTGCGAATAAAATTCGCTCGCCGAGGGTTCCTTGAATGTAAAAGAACACAATATCAAAAATAATTGAAAAAAAGTTGTGTTGTAATGTCTTTATATTGCCAGACCATGACGCATAACAAAATAAATGTTTAATCGTAAATGACAAAAGTAAATTGCAATCACATTTTTTTTTTTTAATTTGTTAGACATGTTTAGCACACTAAATATGAAATATTCATTATTCAGACTCTTTGAATATCCGAAGATATCATGTCAACTAGAAAGGAAGGAGATGGGGAAAATGAAAGGAATACGTGGATATGGGAATAACTATACTAATTTTTTTTTTTTTTTTTTTTTAGCTTCCTGATATGGGAAGTTATTGTTTTTGGGTCGATTTTCGAAATCGGAATTTCTATGATATCTTTACGTTTTATGACCTCCTGAAGCATTTTAGACTATTTTTAGCTGGCAGTCTGTATGTGTGTGTGTGTGTGTGTGTATGTATGTATGTATCGCTGTATGTAGACAAATTTTTGCCCAACGCTTTCCTAATAACGGATGGGTCGATTCTAACGAAAATGGTCGCAATCGATGTATCTCGGCGTAACTTAGAGCCCAGTCCTTTTCTAGCGAAAATAAATCATTTGTTTTTTAGTGGTTTCCAAAAAACTGAAAATCATCTCTTGCAAATATAATGAGATTAAATAATGCTATCAAGATCATGAAACTTATAATGACATTTGTATAAACAATTGCTGTCTTACTTTTTGAGCTTTTTAAGAAAATGTGAAAAAACTATGTGTTGTTTTCGTTACGCAAACGCATGATATCTAGATGAAACTTTGGTATGTAAGTGAGCTGCAGACGCATACGAGCTTACTTGAATATTGAAGATCTGAGTTATTATCAAAATTTGACAAAAAGTTCAGAGGTTAGTGAGTGGATCACTTGGTCAACTGTTCATTTGAAACTTCAATAACACTTATTTCTGACATTTAATTTGGTTTAGTGCATAAAGCTTTTGTAATGTTTATAAAATCACTTCCGCTTTATCACTTTCGGTGGAGTATCTTATTTTTTATCTTTCTTTTAATGATATCACAACAACAGCACAACAGCCTACTGTTGTGAAGTGTTTTTTAATAATCTTTGCAAGTCAGCAAGTCAGGTATCTTGTACAAAGTGGTCGGTATCCTTCAAACAAATGCTGATTTTTTAACTGACCAATAGGTTGACATTTCACTTGTTTTAATATTTTTTTTAGCTACCCGTTGCTTTATTTTTTCTTTATTTTGGTTTATGCTCTATAAAACATAGAACATTGTTTAACTTTACAACAACAAAATATACCATAAAATAGGTTTGGTATCTCAGTTTACATTATCCAGCAGTTTTGGGAACTGGTTATTTTTTTTAACTAATCCATATTCCATTTTTATTTTTAGTGTATTCATAGAAGCAAATGAAGAAAACTTTTTTGAAATGGTTGATATTTGGTGAACGATTGGTTTTCGATTGGATTTTGTAAATAAATTTCGATAACTGTTGAACCAATCGAAAATTAAAAACATTTATTAAATGATAAACATTTTTCATCCTTAAGCAACAATCATATTTCTGTATTTCTTAGCGTAATTTTATATAAATAACATTTTTATTTAAATTAGTAAAAAAAATGGTGATATTGTTTGAAAAAAATCGAAAAATTTTACCAACGTTGACAGAGTGGACTTTACTTAGACTTCACCACTAGTTTGAAATATATGGTGCAATAAAAATCTTCTTTCCCGTGTAACCAAAAGAAGAAATGACGATTAATTGCAAGCCTTAGAAAAAGAATTTCAATTTATTAAAGTTTTAAGAAAAAATCACACCAAAAAAGTTTTTTTTTACCCTCTCTACCCCCATTCCCTAAACACCCGCAAATATAATTATTTGAGACTTCGCTACAATTTTCATTCAAAATTTAAAATTTACCAAATTTCCTAACTCTGTGAATTTTTACAAATTTTTCTGTCAATCAGTGTCGAAACGTAGGGGGGGCGGTCTGAATTTTGCACTTTTTTGACAATAACTCAAAAACTGTGCACCACAAAATTCTAAAAAAAAATGCAATGTTTTCTAAATTGCTTTTTCAAATGACACCCCTCTTGACCACGTGACCACCATAGTGTTTTTACCCTTCCTCATTTCCGCCCCTTTAATAAACATAATTATGAGTATGTGATACTTTCCTTTATTTTCCTAATGTTTCTATCATTCTCACTACATTTGAAGATTTTCGATCAGTTAGGTTCGGTGCTAATCGAGGTAAGAAAACACGAAGAAAACGTCATTATTCAAAATTATACAAAATATGGTGAGGTGCAAAATTCCAAAATAAATTTTAAGGAATACTGAAATGAAGCCCTTTCATATGATAAAATGTATTTTCTCAAAGGTCTCACATCGTAACCCTGTAAACCATTGCAACCATTGCAAACCATTGCATTTTTTAAATTAGGTGCTCTGTAAACCAAACGAAAACAACTTTAGTTTTATTTGTATCTGTTTTCTCATGTGGACAGATTAGTTTTATACGAACCTCAAATTTCTTTTAGTTTTATATGCACCTCTTCAAATTTCAAATTTTTTACTCTCAACAATAGTGTTCCGTATAAAAAACGGAACCCTAAAAATTATAGGTTTAAGACTTAATCTAGATTGAATTCGACAAATAGAACCAACAAAATGTTAGGCATATGTTATTTTTTGAAACTTAAATAAAAAAAGCTCAGAAACAAAAACGATTGTCTTACAAAAAAAAATGATAAGTGAAGAAAATGCTAACATATTTCTGAAACGTTCATATATTATAAAGGAAGAATCTATGGTGAAAATTGATTTTAATTAAGGACACTCTTATGCGATTAGTATTTAAAAGCTTTTGCCATTTTCGTTAGAGACGAATAAATGGTAGTTAGATGAATCAAGGTACGGGCTATATAGTGAATGCATCAAAACTTCTCAACCAAGTTCAGTCATTTTTTAGCGGGTCATCAGAGATTTGTGTGGTTTTGAATTGTAATGATGGAAGACAACATCATTTTAATTAACCAATTCAGGGGGCATTGTTTGTATTGCTTGCGCTAATTTAGTTAGTTATTGATGTAGCAGTTCAAAGTGCACAATTCGCTTCCAATCACATACCATCACCTCATTTTACGAATACGGCTATCCAGGCTTTTGGTTCGTTTGTGCAGGTTCATTACCGGCCTTTGACTCTGATCGTTATCATTTAATATTATCGTATTCGACACATTTTTCTTCACCTATGATGCTTTGTTTCAGAAACGTCTCGATTTAATTACATTTTAGCAGCGTTTTAGATATGGAAATTCGGTTCGAAATTAAAGTATGACATGTCTTGATATATATTATTATATCAGAATGTAAATAATAAACTTAAGGTTTTAAATTGTTAAATTGCTAATGAGGATATTGTATAGCAACGAATAAAGACTTATTGAAGATTTTATTTAATTATAAAATCTAATTTTGTTTTTAACAGAATACTTGATTTGGGTATATTTCTATAAAAAATAATTATAGCAGTAACTATGCCTTCTTTAATATCGTAGTTGTTCTAGTTTTAACTTTGAGTATTCCAAAAATGACAAATCTTTACTTTTAAACTTTCTTGCGTTAGTTAATCTTTCGCCCAAACATCGAGTTTCTTCGCGTCACCAGTTTCTTTTAGATAATTCCAAACTGATATATGGTTGATATTCAGTGCATCCTCTATATCTTGACAACTTGCATGCCGATCTAACTCAACCAGTTGCAAACTTTCATTGGCTATTTCAGTGACTGGCCGGCCACAGCGGGGTTCATCTTTCACATCAAACATTTCCAAAACAGAATCGAACAAATCACTCAAGGGTCCTGCCCTCATCGTAAATTTCACAAATTCGATGGCATGTTTGTGCATCGTTTTTATCTACTTGATAGCGAAAAAGTATCATACATCGTATTTACTTAGAAATTTCGCTCATTTTCAAACAAATGCCAGTTTTTACATAAATGACCAATTATAAAACCGACTTTACAAACTAACCTGATACATCAGATTCTAGTTGTACACATGACTGTCTGGTCGTCTGGTCAAGAAATCTGTCTATTTCTAGTGGATATCCTGGCGCTTGGACTTTTGTAAATTAGTTTTAATTACCTTTCGTTCAAATCGATCAAGTGGTTTTAAGCTATTTCTATGGAATACATAATATCATATTTACCGTCACCTTATAAAATTGAGGAATATAATACATTACATATTTGTAACAAAAATTAAATTTGAAAGTGACTCTCTAAATCTGTGCTACCTAAGTGGAATAAGCACTGTTTCACATGCAAAACTTTTGACAAATATTTCTATTTAAAATTACATATATATATATAACTGTTTTGGATGTTTTATTTAAATCAAAAAACATAATTTAAAAGCTTTATTATATAACTTAATTTATGTTAAACCTGTGAAATGAAATACATTAAAACTAATCCCATCATATTAAAATTTGAGTTAAACTTTAAAAGCTAAACTGGTAACTCAATGAAATAATAAGATTACTTCGGTCTGAAAGACTAAGTATTACCTTCATGAGCTAAAAGTGAAATTCTTATCCCCACTTTTTTTGGCATTTTTCGACGTTTTAGGACCTACTGATTCTAAAAAAGCAAAAAAAAAATGTATGTCTGTCTGTCGGCCGGCCGTCCGTCACAACCTACGAAATCTAGAACACCGCTGGACGGATTTCAAAAATTTTTGTTTCTAATAATAGATTTACTCAATGGAAAGAGCCGAAGGACGATGTGTTCGATAACTGTACCGGAAGTGTGTCAAAAAATCGTCAAGTGTGTCAAAACATGGAAATTTTCATATTTTTGGCTTAAAAAACGTTCATTTTAATTGATTACGAGTAGGAACATTGAATTTGGAGAAATCATGATGGTCGGGATTGGTATGTGAGACCAAATTCTAGATTATTGCATTATAAGTTTGTCAAAAAAATGTTGTCAAGTGTGTCAAAAGAAAGATTTTTATTTATTTTTCTACCCAATTTTTTGGAAAAAATAAAATTAATTATTTGTTTGACATGAAATTTTATTATTATTATTGAGAATTATGGTATGGTATCATATTTTTGGCTTAAAAAACGTTCATTTTAATTGATTACGAGTAGGAACATTGAATTTGGAGAAATCATGATGGTCGGGATTGGTATGTGAGACCAAATTCTAGATTATTGCATTATAAGTTTGTTAAAAAAATATTGTCAAAAAAATGATATCATTTATTTTTTTAGATAATTCTTTGGAAAAGAAATTAGCTATTTGTTTACGTTGGAATTTGTTATAGTTTTTGAAATATTTTTGGAATTTTGGAAAAGTTTCAGTTTTTGATTTTGTATGAATTTTTGGAATATTTTTAGAATTTTGAAAAATTTTAAATTTTTGATTTTATTATAATTTTTATAATTTTGGAAAAAGTTTCAATTTTTGATACTGTTGTAATTTTTGCAATATTTTTAGAATTTTTGAATTTTTAAGAATTTTTGGAATATTATTAGAATTTAGAAAAAGTTTAAATATTTGATTTTATTCTAATTTTTAGAATATTTTTAGAATTTGTAAAAAAAAATATTTGAATTTTAAAAATATTTTTAGAATTTTGAAAAAAGTTTCAATTTTTGATTTTGTAAGAATTTTTGGAATATGTTTAGAATTTTGAAAAATTTAAAAAATTTTGATTTTATTATAATTTTTATAATTTTGGAAAAAGTTACAATTTTTGATTTTGTAATAATTTATGCAATATTTTTAGAGATTTTGAAAAAAGTTTTAATCTTTGATTTTGTAATAATTTTTGGAATTTTGTTAGAAAAAATTTTGAATTTTTGAATTAATTTAATTTTTACAATATTTTTGGAATTTTGAAAGAAATATGAATTTGAGATTTTGAAATATTTTCTCGAAACGCTAAATGGAGAGGTCGAAAACTATATCAAAATCCTTAACCCAGACCGAAGTCTTGATATCTCAGAGCTGTGAGATTTCAGCCCCTTCATATTTTAATAAGGAAATAAAAGTTTGATTCATAATTAAAGTAAAAAGTATTTCCTCACCACAAACCAGTTTAGGGATTTCAAGGAGGGAGGAAAATGAGAAAATAGTTCCATTTACTCATTAAAAGTCAATTAGCAAATTAAGAATTAATAATAGTAATTAATTCAGATTACATAACTAAATACTAATAAAAAAATATAGATAATATATTTAAATTTACCAATCATAATCAGAAACGTTTTTGCAAATCTGCTGGAAGGTCTTTTAATTCTGTCATATGAGACCTATTTAACACTTAATTTATGTACTCAAATAATTGAACCTGTTTTATTCACTGGTTGAAATATTCATTTTAGTAGAGCTTTTTATTCATATATACTATTTAGTTAAATACCGGTATCTCAATTGCATACATTTGTAAGGATAGACACCATTTCTTATAAATTGTTTTCAATTGTATAAACTGTATAAATTGAGTTCAAAATTGTCATATAAGTTTTTTGATTTTTATATTATGCTTTTGATTGTAACTACAATACAATATGTGTATGAATTACAATATGTGTCACAATAATACATAAAGATCTTTTAATACCAAGATCCCACAACATCATGGGTTCTAAGGTGTTGATGGATGTAAATCTTTTTTTAAAAAAATTAAAAAAATTAGTTATAAGCAAAACTACATCTATGCAATTTTGGAATGTATTTACGAACGAAAAACAAAGTATTAAATCTACCACAGAACATATTTGTGATAATAGTGAATGACCGTATATATAAAATCAAACACACTACAAACCTACTCCATAATCCACGATCACACGACATGCAATTACTACGAAATATAATAAAATTTCATTTCTACAAAAATAAATTTTTCTATACAATGCAATGCATTCAAATTTTTTTGTTTGTTTCATTGTTATTACGTAGTTATGACGTACTAAAATATAACAAAAAAATTTTTGGCTCAAACGTTTTGTTGGTGGTTAGTACAAACGTTTTTGTGGGAGCCGATTACTCAGGAACCTCTAACTGCAGAGGTTTATATTTTAAGGAAATTAATAAAAATGTTTCCAAAGATTCTGAATTTCAGTTTTAAAATTTTTATTTTGATTCTAGTTTCTTAACCATGTTTTGAATTTTACTGATTGACAAGTTTGTCTAAGATATAAATAAAACACATATTTCCAGACAATTTGTTTGACCTAGCTCAACAAATGCGATCGTTTTTCAAATGAAAACGTTTTTCGTTCGTAAACTTGCCTAACTCGACGGTCTTGCGTCGAACAAATGCGAACAAATGCTCATTCACGAAAAACACTTATTTTTATCTCTTGTATGAAAATATACTATTATTCACGACCTATAATAACTATTATATATATGAAGTATTATTGTATTGCAATCATTTTTACCCAAGGTTGGAAAGTGATTATTTTTCGACATGTTGGCACTTGAATGGGTGGTTATATATTTTAGATTGATTTAATAACCAAAAAAATAACAAAAATTGCATACAATTTTTCAGTTATTTCAGTTGCTTCAGTGCAAATCGAACACGGCTACAATCGGATACCAATTAGACATTAGTTATTTGAGTTCTTTTTTTTAATGTTAAAAAGTCAGATTTTCTATACAGTTTTTGTATTAATAGTACATTTTTTACTTACGTTGCCGTCAATGACACAGCAATTGGAAGTATGCTCATTTGTTTACTTCCCATTAAATATTCTAATGTTGTATCCTGTTTTTTCTTTGCGAAAAATCCAAAGTATATTCCGACTGCTAGTGAAACTGTTAACAATGAAGCAAATACTCCATAGTCTAATGGTGAGAATAACACCACTGCACTTTCGATTGTTTTAGAATGAACACTTTCGTCAGAATTCATGTTTAAATTTTTTTTAATTGTATTTAATTTTTTTCTTCAAATTAATTCACAATTGCTTAAACTTTAAGAGTTTAAAGTTTAATCAGCAAACAACCTTATTCTTTTAATTTGCATATGCAACTAACTAAGATTAAGTTTGCTTCTTTTGCAGAAACTGAAAAAGTATGTTGATTTAGCCGTGTTCGATTTGACTGAAGCAGCTGATACAACTGATAAATTGAATGCAATTGTTGTTGTTTTTTCAGTTGTTTCAGTCAAATCGAACGCACCTTTTGTTTAAAACCTTGATTTTAAATAATTTTACGCGTTTTCAAAATATTAAAAACTATCTGAAAATCGTGTTAATATATAGCTTATAACTGCAAAAATCGTTTTGAAAATATGTATATGTATGTTACATGAACAATATTTGAAATCGACATGGATCTTACTAAATTAATGGTATTGAACTTGAAATGAGAAAACTAACGATACATGGGATGAAATTTTTGTGTGTTTTTGAGAGCTAGACATGTTAAGTGTTAATAATATAATAATACGTGTTATAAATTAGCGTCCCTGAATATAAATTGAATGAATATAAATTGATTTTCTTTTAGAAATTTATGAGATTTTGTTTTAAAATTTTGAGGATTAAAGTTAACAGGTTAATAAATTTTGATAAGTTAACAGTTAATAAATATAAATAAATTTTGAGGAATTAAGTTACTACGTTAAGGCTATTAAGTTAGGTTTACAGGATAGTTATCCGGTAAAAGTTATCAGGTTAAGTCATCAGGTAAGTAATGCCAGAGATGAAATACTGTGTTAAGAAGCCCAAACCGCTAGAAATGAGTAGATTTTTTGTCAGACAGATTATACAGCTAGAATCGGTAGCAGATTAGTTTAAATAAAAAAACTATTCTATATATAAATAGAATTATCAGTTGTAATTTCCCAAGGGCAATTTCCCAAGAACAATTTTTTGCCAAAAATTTCGAAAGCAAGTATATTGATAAAAGCACGAGGCCGTAGGCCGAGGGCTATTATCAATACCATTGCTTGAGAAATTTTTCAAAAAATTATGAGATTAATCAACGAACGAGGGGAATTCGTTTAGAAAATTTGTTGCCATTTTCATTTATTTATATATTTTTTATGAATCATACGTTGGCCTACTGTGATATGAGTTAATTATTTCAAAATTAGACTGATAATTTTTAATATACCAGTAGACCAGACGTATAAATATAAGTTATCAGTATAATTCAAATTTTATTGGTGAAATTGAATGATGTCATTACATTTTAGAAAATTTCATTGGTTTAATTTAAAATAAAACTAAGGCAAAAAATTTTCAAACAAATTTTTAAAAGTGTCTTTATGAGCTCATTATATATTTCATTATTAAAAAAACGTATACACAGAGGCGTAGCTAGGGGGGGGGGGGTGGGGCGGTCCGCCCCGGGTGTCACCCATTTTGGGGTGACACCCGAACGTAAAAAACTTAAACAAACCATCACAATGTTTTCTACGATAAATCACTTCGAAACCGTTTTGGGGTGACACCCGAACGTAAAAAACTTAAACAATCCATCACATGCTTTCACCGATAAATCACTTCGAAACCGTTTTGGGGTGACACCCGAACGTAAACAACTTAAACAAACCATCACAATGTTTTCAACGATAAATCACTTCAAAGCCGTTTTGGGTGACACCCGAACGTAAAAAACTTAAACAAACCATCACATGTTTTCAACGATAAATCACTTCGAAACCATTTCAACCAGGTTATCCATATAATTTTAATTTATAAATTGTGATAGGTTATAAATGTGTCCTATTGGTTCAAAAAGGATCTATTCTACTTTTTAAAATTCTTGAGTTATTACGTAAAATAAAATTTTAACAATATGTGCGTATTTCTTTTTTTTTAATCGAATCAACATGCTAGCGCTTTGAATACAATCACCACAATTACTCAATAGCTTTGAATATTCCTATAGATACCATATTGACCGTTTCCTTTTATGGTACATTATTTAGTATACAAGATTGATTCTTTAACGACCAGGTCTGAAAACACATATGCTGAATAATGTATAGGAAAAGTGGTCTCCGTCGATAATGTGGCACCTTGTGTCGATAGGGTGTCACCCTTGAGTTACAATGTCTTTATTCCAAAATTATTTCTAAAATATCAGTTTAACTTAACTACCTAATATGTTTTGCATTTCAAACAAATTAATTGCAAACACCTAAGGAAACCAACAATCAAATCACCGTGTTTGTAAATAATCTCAAAATAAATTTTTTTTCCTTAATAAGACAAAAATATTTAATAACATTGCAGTATTTCAATAAAGAAATGGTATTGCTTCGTATTACTTTGACAAAATAAAAAAATTTGATTTTATGTTAATCAAATCCATTTTTTAATTGTGATACAGAGAAGAAGATATGGGACTAAATGGACAAAATCTGGGATTAATTTTTATTTAGTCAATTGTGTGGATATGATTTCGGATCTTCGACATCTGTCCAATATGACGAACATAAGGATGAATTGTACCCATTGTACAAAACCTGAGCATCATTGGATTGTTGTCTGGATTTAATTAAAACGAACGTACAATAATTTCGAATTGTAATTTTATTTGATCTGAGTTATTCGTTTTACTGTTTGTAAATGGTAACATTTTGAACATTAATTTACATCATGTAAAGGTTTAGTTTAATACCAAGTATATACCATGCTATATTTTAATAGGATAATACAAAATATATAAACAAATAATCTATTCCTATTGTTTTATAAATAGAAGTATTCTGCAATTTTATGTCACAAATACTTTCCGGTCCATCCTTTAATTTGCTTATATAATTTTGTTTCTTTGTTTCATGTAATAAACAATTAGACAGGTAATAAAAACAAGATAAAACAGAATAAAACTAGTAAACAAAAAAAAGGAAATTGCGTATGAAACTAAAAGTAACTCAGATAAAAAAAGGATTAAATATTGATCAGTACATGTTAAAGAACTATTGATTTTAGAAGTTTGTTAGTAAATCTTTTATATCTTTATCAAAAGTCTAATTATTTTAGTGTTAAATTATTAAGCCAATTATTTAAATTATTTAGTGTGACCATTATTAACTAACTGTAAAGTGTTAAAATCGTTTGTATAAATCAGTGAAGTGTTTGTTAAGTTTATACCATATAAATATGTATATTTACCCTGGCGTAAAAGATTTGTTTTTTTTTTGCTTTATAAGTAATTTCAGAAACTAAACAAACATCAAAAAATCACATTTCCATTAAGAGTTAAAACAAACCGTTAAAGAAAGCATTCCTAAACCAAAACATACTATTTTGGTTAAATCTTAAGAATTAAAATTTTGAATTACTCACTTAAAATTTGGAACTGATCCTATTGGTATTGAAAATATTTAAATTTTATTTATTACAATTTAATTGACATGAATATAAAAATGGAAAAACAATTTCAAATACAACAGAATTTACATACCAAAATAGTATGTATTGCATGGAACTTTTTGTTCAAAGGTATCTGTTGACATTTACGGTTGATATTACGAAATGTGGATCGCTTTAAGTTTAGTCTATTATAAAGCTAATAAAAGCATATATCTTTACGCTGGTATTTAATTCATCGTGCCGTATACATCTTTATATATAAAAATCTTTAAAACTAAAAACTAAAACTATTACATATTATTATACTAAATGAGTGTTTTCTTTAAATCGTAAGAAATAATTAAATGTAAGTACCATTTGTTAACTAAAACAAAAGCAATGCAATTAACTTATTTAATATCATTTGTTTTAATGCTTTATATGGGGTAGTTTGTTGAACGTCTTTTTATGTTAGTACAAATCCAAAGACCTGCTAAAAATTTCAGTTTACTTTTTAAACTAAGAAGGATTAATTAAACATCTAAACTAAAGCAAAATTAGATTACATTTTAGTGTTCCTAGGTCTTGATGGTTTTACAAGATATATTTCGTTTACGTTCTTGGCTATATTAGTAGAAGAGAATAGGTACATTCGATTTGACTGAAACAACTTAAAAAACAACAACAATTGCATTCAATTTATCAGTTGTATCAGTTGCTTCAGTCAAATCGAACACGCCTTATATTAGTAGAAAAACGAAATTTCAGGATGCAAAGTTTAGGTTTTTGGGAATATTATTATTATTGAGGATGAAGCTGACTTTAGTTTTTTCAATTCATTTTAATTGTATGTTAGAATTTTATGATGCCAATTTTTGCAAACTTTTCATTTATTTTAATTTTATTGAAAAACGGTTTCGCGATTTTTAAAACAACCCAAAATGCAATAAAAAGTATAACCCTTTGCGTTAAAAAGCAATTGTTATAGAATTACTTTGCATTAAGCAATTCATAGTACATATAGCAAAACTAAAATTTTACTCAGCGTTCTTTGGATTACATAACTATTATATATTGAACATTTTAAAAAATTATCAGTAGTAATCATCCAAGGGCGGTGATAATTCGAAATAATCTTTTAAACATTTCGAAAGCAAATACATATATTGATAATAGCACGAAGCCGTAGGCCGAGGGCGATTATTAATACCACTTACTGTAGGAATTTTCCAAAACATTATGAGAATTTATCAACGAACGAGGGGAATTCGTTTAGAAATTTTTTTGCCATTTTTCATTTCTTTATATATTTTTTATGAATTATACGTTGGCCTACTGCCAACCATATCAGTTAATTATTTCAAAAATTATTTGATAATTTTTAATATCCCAGTAGGCCAGAAGTATAATTATTTGTTATTAATATAATTCAAATGTTATTGGTGAAATTGAATGATGTCATTACATTTTAGAGAATTTAATTGGGTTAAATTAAAATAAAACTAAAGCAAAAAATTTTGTATTTTATTTATTTAAAAAAAAAAATTAAAATATAAAAATATTTTGGTCTCCAAGTTGTTTTTATTTACTAATATAATAATTTATTTGAACTAAATTTATTTAAAAAATCCTTCTAACATAAATGTAAAGAATTCAAATTTTGTTTAAAAGTGGTGTAGTTATGATTGTTATTAACTAAATGGTTTGACTTTAAATTTAAAAATAGACTTTAAATTTTGATTATTTTTCTTCTTAGATTTTTAGACGATATTTCTTAAATCAGTCTTTAAAACATTTTCCGGTTTTCCAGATGTAAAATTTTTCAAAAGAATCACAATTAAATTTGTAAATTATTGAGCATGATTCTAATTGGATATTTAATTTTGGTTTCAATACTTTATATAAAATTCTAAGAGATGGATTTTATATTTATATATTTTTAAATGGTTCCTAATAATATTAAGCATATGATTTGTATATTCCATTTTATCAAATATTGTTTAATATAAGTTGTTGCAAGGAATTTTAAATAAATTAATTCTGGTAGTGTATTTAATCGTTAACACAGTGTACTTATTATAAAATAGACATATGTATCCTACAAATATATTTAGAATTATAGGTTTGCTGATACCTACTATAATTAAAAATATTTTTTTAGATTTCGTCTAGCAAATATCCCAACAAATAAATATGAGGAGTTCATACTTCTAAAAGAAAAAGCGGGTTTCAGCAGAGAAAGAAAATAGATGATGTTCAGAGCATATCTGGATCGATTTATAAATATGTTACAAAACCTGATGATAGCCAAAGCTCTTCAAAAGAAACTGATTCTCACGTTAATGCTACGGATGTTTCAGAGAATATTGGCTCATCTTCAGAAAGTAACAGCGACAACACAGAATTAATAATGATAACCCATGATGAAGACGAATCAGAAAAAAATACTGAAAATGATAATGCTGCTAATGCTTCTACTATCGAAGACTGTATTTGTATGAGTGAATCACTTCAGGACTTAAGAGATGTATCACATTGGAATATACCCGTCTCTGATAATGTTCGCATTGAAATCATAAAAAAAGGAAGTGAACATTTTCAAAATAGAGAAGGGCCGTTTGCTACTTTACCTAGACCCGGGTTAGACATAAGAGGTGATGTTTGCCATCTTTCTAAAGAATGGTTTTATAAAGTGATGCCTAATGGAGAAAAAATTCTGCGGTCATGAATGGTTTATTCTCCTATAAATAATAGCCTGTACTGCTGCTGCTGTCGTATATTTGCTGTCACCAATAGTAATAATATAAATTCAGCATTTACGACTGCATTTCAGAAGTGGTGGAAACTAAATCTCAAAGTAACCAACCATGAAACATCAAATGAACATCTGGAGAATTTTAAAAAGTGGAAAACTTTGGAAATGAGGTTGAAATGTCATAAAACGATAGGTGACGCAGCCTTGCAATTAACAGATAATGAAAAACAGAAGTGGAAACATCTTTTATCCAGATTATTGGATATACCTTTGTTTTTATCTAAACAAAACCTAGCATTTCGTGGACATAATGAAGGACAAAGTTCTTCAAAAAAAGGCAATTTTTTAGAACTAGTCAATCTATTGTCAAAGTATGATGTAGTGTTAAAAGAACACATTTTGAATTTGGAGCATGGCAAATCACCAAAAGTATCATATTTGTCACCAGATATACAAAATGAGTTCATAAATGTTTTAGCGAAACACGTAAAGTTTAAGCTTGTCAACGAATCGGCTAAAATCAGCTAAATATTTTGGAATTATGTTTGATAGCACACCTAACATTTCACATATTGATCAAATGTCAGAAGTGATTCGTTATGTGAAAATTGATGGTAGAAAAGTGGAAGTCAAAGAAGTATTCCTTGGATTTTTTCCTTTACATGGAAAAAAGCCACTGATTTAAGCGAGGAAATTCTTAAAAACCTTAAAAATGACGTTTTAGAGGTTATGAATTGTCGTTCCCAAGGTTATGATAATGCAGCTGTTATGAGTGGTATACATGGAGGAGTGCAAGCTATTATTAAAGCAAAAAATAACAAAGCAATTTTTGTTGGCTGCATTGATCATTCTATTAATTTATGTGGCAACACTCATTTGCACAAAATGTAGCTTGTGTAACGTTTTTCGGAACAGTGGAGGCCATTTTTACATTTTTTTCTGCTTCGACTAGCCGCTGGAAAGTGCTTGTTAAACACAGCAAAACAACTGTTAAAACAAACTGCTCATTATGCTGCAGTAAAAGTATTGGCCGAAAATTTTGATGGGATCGTTGCTGCAATTGAGAAGTTAAGTCATCAACAAGAAAATATAGACACTTATAGAGGCGCTGCACACAACCTTACGCATGCAATGTGTGATTTTACGTTTCTTTGCTATCTTTTGTTTTGGAATGATGTTCTAAAGGAAATAAAATGTGCTCAGATTGGATTGCAAAGCAAAGGCTTGAATATTGATCAATTAATTACAAAAATAGAGTCATTTCGTTTTTATATTGAAGAGAAACGAAATGGCATTGTAGAACAGGCAATAGATCTTGCTGCGAAAAAATCGGAGGACTATATGACATTCCAATGGAAAGACGAAGTCGTCGTAAAAACGTAATGACTGGTGAGTTGGCTCCAGATGTTGGACTGACACATGTGATTTTACAGAATCTCTTCCGAATCTTATGGTCGCACTAAAGTTATTTATGACTATTTGCGTATCAGTGGCTTCGTGTGAGAGGAGTTTCAGCAGATTAAAATTAATTAAAAATTACTTGCGGGCAACAATGCCCTTGTAAAAAAAATTGATAGAAAACGATAGAAACCGATAGACCGTGTTCTATCGTTTCCTATGCGGTTTTTGAATGAGAATTAATGGGCTGGAATCGTTTTTTCCCATAGAAACGGATACGGACTCTTACGTTTTGCCTTTTGCCTTTTGTGGCGGACGCAATTTCTATCGTTTTTGGGTGTTTCTTATCGTTATTTTTGATAGAAATGAAAATCTAGTACAAATATAGAACCGTTTTCTATCGTTTCCTATGCGGTTTTTGAATGAAAATGAATGGGGCTGTATCGTTTTTTTCCGATAGAATATGTTTGTATCGCTTTAATCGTTTCCTATCGTTTTTTTGGTAGATTATCTGAATCGTTTTCAATTATTTTTTTTTGTTATTTCACATTATTTTTTTTTTCTGTCAATTCCTATCCGTTTTAATCGTTTCTTATCGTAAAAGCCGAATTTCAGTGCAATATCCTATCGTTTTGAATCGTTTTCAATGGGTTATTTCACATTTTTTTTTTTTTCTGTTAATTCCTATTCGTTTTAATTGTTTCTTATCGTAAAAGCCGAATTTCAGTGCAATATCCTATCGTTTTGAATCGTTTTCAATGGGTTTTTTCACATAATTTTTTTTTCTGTTAATTCCTATCCGTTTTAATCATTTCTTATGGTAGAAGCCAAATTTTAGTGCAATATCCTATCGTTTTGAATCGTTTTCAATGGACTTTTTCACATTATTTTTTTTTGTTTATTCCTATCCGTTTTAATTGTTTCTTATCGTAAAAGCCGAATTTCAGTGCAATATCCTATCGTTTTCAATGGGTTTTTTCACATTATTATTTTTTCTGTTAATTTCTATCCGTTTTAATCGTTTCTTATCGTAAAAGCCGAATTTTAGTGCAATATCCTATCGTTTTGAATCGTTTTCAATGGGTTTTTTCACATTATTTTTTTTCTGTTTATTCCTATCCGTTTTATTCGTTTTTTATCGTAAAAGCCGAATTTTTAGTTTTGAATCGTTTTCAATGGGTTATTTCACATTATTTTTTTTCTGGTTAGAAATTTATTACAAAACTAACACGAAGCATCAATACGTTGCCGAAAAATCATAACAGATCATAAATTAATATAATTTAGTGAAAAGATGATACAATTAGCAAACTACTCAAAAAACCTCTACATTTTTCTAAATCTTAATAATATTCAAAAAATTCTTAAAAATTCAAAAATTCAAACTTTTTCCAAAATTCTAAAAATATTCCAAAAATTCTTACAAAATCAAAGATTGAAACTTTTTTCAAAATTCCAAAAATATTTCAAAAACTATAACAAATTCAAAAATTTCCATGTCACATTTACGTCATACAAAGTAGAAACAGCTAAATTTTTTTTCCAAAAAATTGGCTAAAAAAGTAAATGAAAATCTTTTTTTTGACATACTTCACAATATTTTTTTAACAAACTTATAATGCAATAATCTAGTTTTTGGTCTCGCATACCAATCCCAATAATCAAGATTTCTTCAAATTCAATGTTTCTATTCGTAATAACTTAAAATGAACGTTTTATAAGCAAAAATATGCAAATATGCTTGTTTTGACACACTCGACGATTTATTGACACACTTCCGGTACAGTTATCGAACACATCGTCCTTTCGGCTCTTTCCATTTTCCATTGAGTAAACTTATTTTTAGAAAAAAATTTTGGAATCCGTCCAGCCGTTTTCTAGATTTCGTCGGCCGGCCGGCAGACAGACATACATTTTTTTTTTGTTGCTTTTTTAGAATCAGTAGGTCCTAAAACGTCGAGAAATGCCAAAAAAGGGGAGGTAAAAATTTCACTTTTGCAATGCTTAGGTTTTTTTAAAACCGAAGTAATATCCCATAGGTGACGGTAGATGCCGATTGGTTTGTTTTTCTTTAAAAAATTTCAATCGTAAATTTCAGATTCAAACCGATAGGAATCTGGTGGCGGAAAAATACGATAGGTTACGATTGGTTTTACATATGGAATGTACGATAGAAAACGTTTAAAAACTTGTTTAGTTTTACCAAAAAATTTCAATCAAAAACTTCAGATTCAGAACGATTAACAACGATAGAAATTGGTTTGTTTTTCTTGAAAAAATTTCAATCGTAAATTTCAGATTCCAACCGATAGGAATCTGAAGGCGGAAAAATACGATAGGTTACGATTGGTGCTACATATGGAATGTACGATAAAAAACTATTCAAAACTTGTTCAGTTTTACCAAAAATTTCAAGTCGTGATCTTCAGATTTAAAACGATTAACAACGATAGAAAGTCCATCGTAAAAAAACCATTGAAACCGAAAAGTAAAAAATCCTATTGCTATTGATAACGATAGATTACGATTGGTTGATTTCTCCTGAAAACATCTCAATCGTAAATTTCAGATTCAGTCCGATAGAAATCTAATGACGGGAAAATACGATAAGTTATATATGTAATGCTATATATGTAATATATGTAATGTAATATATGTAATATAAGCTATATATGTAATGTCGGATAGAAAAAGATTCAAAACTTTTTCAATTTCACCAAAAAAAATTTCAATCGTGATCTTCTGATTCAAAACGATTAACTACGATAGAGATTCTATCGTAGAAAAACCATTGAAACCGAAAACTGAAAAATCCTATAGGTTACGATAGATTACGGTGCGTTTTCTATCTGGCAGATATAGTCTATGCGTTTAAAATGATTAAATCCGATAGAAACGGATAGCAAACGATAGAAAACTATTCGTTTTCAATCGTTTTCTATCGGTTTCTTTCGATTTTTTTATAAGGGTGACCCAAACGAGGCTTAAAAATCTTGGCATATTAACCATAGAACATGAGGCAGCACAAAATATAAATTTTGAAGTTGTGATTTCTAAAGTTTGCAGCTGTTAAAGCTAGAAAGAAGAGATTTTAAGAGTGTATATCGTCGCTTTAATAATAAAACAACGTATTCGCAAAAGTGTAGTTTCGAGATAATTGGGTTTAAAGATTTTTCGATTTTCTGATTTTCGTAAACTCGGCAGCACTATTGAACGAATAAAGATATTGGAAAAAAAATTTCTATCAATTAATCTTGACTAATTTCTTCACAACATATTAAAATTTCACATTGGTACCTGCTCGCTTTTCTACCTAAAAAGAGGTGAAAAGTCAATCAGGTACCTTATACGTTATTTCATATTTCATATCCGTTATTTCATTTTGCATGAAAGTACGATTAAGCCTAAAATAAATTATTATTGAACTAACGCATGATATTCTTACAATTTTTTATTTGTATGAACCGGTTTATCATGTAGTCATGAATGATGCTTATACAATATTGTAGATTTACTATTTCGTGTGGCGATCGTAATGTATGTAATATATACGGCAATGATTTTACCCAAGTTATTATTCTGTAGGAATTGGAATATCGTACATGCATTTACGCTGTTTCAAAATTTAACCAAATTCAAATTTGCATGTACGTTAATTAACAATATATTAATTTTCACCCCCAGTTATAAAATAATTGGAAAATGTTAAAATGCCACTCTATAGACATCCTTATGGGGAATGCAGCGCACCCATTATATAATAACAACGTATATATGGCATACTTTATTTCATTATTAAGGCGACGATATAATATGTATGTGAGAGTATATTAATTCTACTCTTATTTTTCTTTTACTATACTTTCCAGTGTTGCCACTTGGATAGATATGTATTAATTTGGATACATTATTTAAAAAATTTATTAAATAGATACTGGGTACCAAAAATTCGCTAAACTACTGGCATGGATACAATTTATTCGCAAGAAAACATTGTATATAAAATGCATTTTAACTGTTTGGTTTTCCAAATTTTGGAAAATGTTAATAAATTGTGTTACATCGTTCGTCGTATTCTCTTTTAGTAGAAGATAAAGGAACAGAAAATTGGCGAACAGTGTAAACAGTTAAAAAATATAAACAGTTGTGGAAAAACGATCACATTTTTTGTAAAAAGTTCTGAATTGAGTGCATTTAGGTTGCATTATACCGTTAGCGTTGCAATGAAAAAAAAGAATTCCAGGTATATTTTGCGCTGAAACCGCACAATATAGGTCTTTCTCAAATAAATTAGCAACACCTCAAGGCACTCAAGGCAGTACCTCAAGTCTCAGTATTGTCCCCAACCCTATTTTTGATTTATATCAACGAATTGTTGAAAATCACCAGCAACCCAATAAATACTTTTGCAGATGATAGTACTCTGCACAAGTCGAACGAATTAATCCTGCCCGGAGAGGCACTGCCATAAACGTGAATAAAGACCTAAAAAAGTCACCGATTGGGTTGACCAAAACCTGGTCAATTTAAACTCTACCAAAGCACAGCTGTTGATTGTTTCCAGATCAAAGACCGAGTTCCTCAAAGATATTTTATTCAGATAAACCAATGGGTGGATGTAAAAACATTCATTTATTGGGTGTCACAGTTTCAAATGATCTACTCTGGAACGATCATGTAATGGAGATGGCAAAAAGCGCGTCTACAAAACTCGGCCTCCTAAATAGATGCAAAAAAATTTTCACTCCATACCAATTGCTTCATGTTTATAAGTCCTATATTCGTCCCTGTATGGAGTACTGTTGTCAAGCTTGGGGTGCTGCTTCTGTTTCCATCTTGGCCCTCTTGGACTCTGTTCAAAAGCGGGCTATACGAAATGTGGGTGATCGAGCTTTGAAATCAAAACTTGATTCCCTACAAAATCGTCGCACTGTTGTTGAACTCGTTGTTTTTTACAAATATCGTCATAACAGTGCTCAGATGCAATCAGCAGCATCATGCCTCAAACTTATTCTTACCCCCGTTCCACTCGGCAATCGGCTACCGCAACCAACCAAACGGTTGAGATCCCACGCTGTCATACTGACAGATCGCAGAAAGACTTTTTTGTTCGAACTGCATACAAATGGAATAGTTTGCCGGTTAGTTTTAGGTCTGGACCTAGGTCTTAAAAGGTATTTGTGTTTTGTTGTGACACATATTCTAAACCCAATAACACAACACTTTTTATTTAAAAAAAAAAGACATCAAATAATCATGTTTCATTTTTTAAAAATCATTTTGAGTACATCAATATGAAAGAATGTATAATAAAACAGGACTTTAATTATATATAACTTATTAATAATAATGCTCATTTGTATTAATTAAATAAAATTACAAATTACGTACATCAACTTTTTATTAATATTGACAGTTTTAACAAAAATTCATTTTTCTATACAACGCGATGCATTCAAATTTGTTTTTATTCGCCTATGTATTAAAGTGTTACTTTATTACTATGATTTTCGGCCTTAAAGTGTCACTTTTTAGCCATATATTTTGTTGTCATAGCTACGTCCAAACAAGTAAAAAACATTTGTATTTGTTTAAATTCTATAAAAAATAGAAATTTTTATCAAAGCAACCCTTAAATTCAAAATTTCATTATTGAATTAAAATAGTTGTTATCATTTGTTGTCATAGTTATACAATAATTTGTCAAAGATAACAAATATTTTGTCAAAGGTAACTTGTTCCACATATTTTCATTTCAAAATTTATGCAAATTTATAATTTTAATTTAGGATAAACAAGTTTTTTTTAAATATTTTGCTTAAATTAGTTAATTTAGTTCTTTTTTTGATTGTTAAAAAGTCAGATTTTTTATACAATTTTTGTATTAATAGTACATTTTTCACTTACGTTGCCGTCAATGACACAGCAATTGGAAATATGCTCATTTGTTTACTTCCCATTAAATATTCTAATGTTGTATCCTGTTTTTTCTTTGCGAAAAATCCAAAGTATATTCCGACTGCTAGTGAAACTATTAACAATGTAGCAAATACTCCATAGTCTAATGGTGAGAATAACACCACTGCACTTTCGATTGTTTTAGAATGAACACTTTCGTCAGAATTCATGTTTAAATTTTTTTTAATTGTATTTAATTTTTTTCTTCAAATTAATTTAAACTTTAAGAGCTTAAAACTTAATCAGCAAACAACCTTATTCTTTTAATTTGCATATGCAACTAACTAAGATTAAGTTTGCTTCTTTTGCAGAAACTGAAAAAGTATGTTGATTTTGTTTAAAACTTGATTTTAAATAATTTTACGCGTTTTCACAATATTAAAAAATACCGGAAAATCGTGTTAATATATAGCTTAACTGCAAAAATCGTTTTGAAAATATCTATATGTATGTTACATGAACAATGTTTGAAATCGACACTAAATTAATGGTATTGAACGTGAAATGACAAAACTAACGATACATGGGACGAAATTTTTTGTGTTTTTGAAAGCTGGACATGTTTAGTGTTAATAATAGCTGTGTTTTTTTGTAATTCTAAATAGAACAGAATTAAAATTTTCAATATGATTTGACAGCTAATTAATTCTGTAATAATTCTACAGAACTAGAATTCTACAGAATTCTACAAAAAAACACAGCTAATATAATAGTACGTTATAAATTAGCGTCTCTAAATATAAATTGAATGAATATAAAATGATTTTCTTTTAGAAATTTATGAGCTTTATTTTAAAATTTTGAGGATTAAAGTTAACAGGTTAATAAATTTTGATAAGTTAACAGTTAATAAATATAAATAAATTTTGAGGAATTAAGTTACTACGTTAACGCTATTAAGTTAGGTTTTCAGGATAGTTATCCGGTAAAAGTTATCAGGTTAAATCATCAGGTAAGTAATGCCAGAGATGAGATACTGTGTTGTGAAGCCCAAGCCGCTAGAAATGAGTAGATTTTTTATCAGACAGATTATACAATTAAAATCGGTAGCAGATTAGTTTAAATAAAAAAACTATTCTAAATTTTCTAAAAATTTCGAAAGCAAGTCGCCCTACGGCCTCGTGCTTTTATCAATACCACTTGCTTGGGGAATTTTTCAAAAAATTATGAGAGTTATCAACGAACGAGGGGAATTCGTTTAGAAAATTTTTTGCCATTTTTCATTTATTTATATATTTTTTATGAATTATACGTTGGCCTACTGTGATATCAGTTAATTATTTCAAAATTAAACTGATAATTTTTAATATACCAGTAGGCCAGACGTATAAATATTTGTTATCAGTATAATTCAAAATTTATTGGTGAAATTGAATGATGTCATTACATTTTAGAAAAGTTCATTGGTTTAATTTAAAATAAAACTAAGGCAAACAATTTTCAAACAAATTTTTAAAAGTGAGTCTTTATGAGCTCATTATATATTTCATTATTAAAAAAACGTATACAAGGTATGTTTCTTTAATAATGAAATGCAACGATAAGCAAAATATGCTTAGCGTGGCAAACTAGCACCGGAAAGCAAATAATATATTTAGCTTGTGAATCAATTTTAAATAAAAATATGTATTACTAAAATAAGTACAGCATTTGCTAAGACATAAAAGTGTACACACCTTAAATAAATATTATACGGTAAAATTAATAAACTTGCATAAACATAATATCGATGGTCTAGCTAGCGCACAAATGTGGTAAGTGACATTTAGCAAATTGTTCAGTACAGGCATTTGAAAGTTTACATTTCAATGTCAAATATTATGTGGTTGAATTCGATAGCGTTTTATATTAGTTATCTAGCCTTTATTTTAATTATGTCTTTTTACATGTTAGAACTTAAAAGTTTCATGAACAATATTTAATTTTATGCAAACCATAAGTACTTACCATATTGTTCATATTGTTTTTAGTATAATATGCGGTTATAACACATTATTAGTAATATTATATGAATTTATATGTTATAACATTATATGAGTTAATTAACATTATATGAAATTATACATTATATGAAAAATGAAATGGAGAATTTTATAGAGTACTTAACTTATTTTCTCAAAAAATGTCACTTACCACACCTGTGCGCTAGACTATTGATATATTAAAACAATTCGTCTTATACACTTCAAAATTTTGAAGTGTATAAGACGAATTATTTTAATATATTATTATTATCACTTCAAGTAGTTCATTCAACAAGTGAAACTTTAAAGTACGAGCTAGTTGTTTACGTCCGAGGAATCTAGCCGAGGCCGAAATTACTCGTGAGTTTGAGGTAAATACACTTTTCGTTTGAGGTAAATACAAAACTTTATTTCATACTGGAAATTTATTAAAATAAAAAGAAATGAGTTTTAAATTTTGCACAAAAAGTTGAACTTTAACGTCCTAGGACTTTACAAAATTTTATAAAGTCCAAGGACGTTAAAGTTCAACGTTTATGGTACAAAAAGTTGAACTTTAACGTCCTAGGACTTTATAAAATTTTATAAAGTCCTAGTACGTTATAGTTCAACTTTTTGTACCATAAATAATCCGAAAAATGTCGTTCTAATTATTCTGGTTATAATTGCCATGAAAGGCTACGACCCTGTTTAGTAGACTAGGTTAATATTTGACCTAGTTTTAGTTTCCTGTATTGGTAATTTCCTGAATTAGAATGTAGGTTATTGGTTTATTGTTGTTTGTTGTTATTGTGTGTGTCCCAAGCCGGTTGCTAAAGGCCTTGGAAGGTCGTCAGGTAAACTAGGTTAGTATTTGACCTAGTTCTGGTTATCTGTGTTTGTAATTTCTCGATTTAAAGTGTAGATTAGTGGTTTACTGTCGTTTGTTGTTATTGTGGGTTTATTATTGTTTCTAAAGGCCTAGGAAGGTCGTCAGATAAACTAGGTTAGTTTTTTTCCTGAATGTGAATTCAATTTTTAAAATAAAACAATAAAATAATGGTACAAATGACAAATAAAATAATTTTTTATGTGTTTTTATTCTTGTTTTACATTTTTGCTCTAAAACTAAAATTAAAATTCTTGATTTAATTAATGTTTTAAAATTTAATTTAATTAATGTTTTTATTTTCACCCTCTACGAGTGTTAAACCGTTTTGATGGGTTTTTATGAGGTAGAAATTTTCCTCCATAAATAATGCTGTATAATATTCCTTGTCAAATAATTCATTGAATTTATTTGGTGCGAATAATAATACATCTTCGGTTTCAAAAATCCACTTTTTCCCAAATTTTGTATCGAATTTTCGAATTGTGCATAATTTGTATACGTGGTTTTCCTGCAATTCTGCTATCTTCATAAATGGTTTTGATTTCTCCTTTGTTGCGCTTGCACATTTTGCCAGAAAATTTTGTTTTCTAGTCAGTTGATGTTGTTGTTGCTGTATTATTTGCTGTTGTTGAATATGTTGTTGTTGTTGTATTTGTTGATGTAAGCGCTTTCTTTTGAGAGGTGGAGCTGCTGCCTGGCAATCAGAAGTTACCAGGTATTCGTTTAAAAAGCTGTCCGTTGTAATTTCCATGTTTTGTCAAATTACTATGTTAGACTACAATTGTTGATTTCAACTGCTTGATATTTATACAGATTTACGATGCTTAAAAATTAGTGGGGGAAAAAATATATTGTTTCACAAAAACAAATAAAATAACAAAATACAACAAGACAACAAAGAAAAACTCATAATCAAATCGCAATAAATTAATTTCTTTATGTATTATTATTTCTTTATCTTTATCTATTTGTCTTCTATCTAAGTTTATTAAACTACCTTGAAGTAAATTTGCTTTATTTATTTGTAAGTTTAAACAAATAAAGTAACAAAATACAATAAAACAATAAATTAATTTCTTTATGTATTATTATTTATTTATCTATCTATCTATCTTCTGTAAGTTTATTAAACTATCTTGATGAAAATTTGCTTTAGTGTAAAAGCCTACCCTGTTAGAAAATTTATATTGAATTAGTTTTGTGATTCAACATTAAAACATGGCAAAAAAACTTCAAATGAAAAGGTTTATAACTTCTGGGGAAGAAGTAGAAGAAAAACGATTTTTAATCTGAAACAGGGAAAAATATGCAGAAGTTTAACTTGCGTAGACGCGAAACTAGGTTTTCAATAAAACCTGTTCCAAACTCTATTGATCCAATTACCTGGATTAAAGGGGCACTCCACGATATTGTCAAATATATTACAAAAGAAGTTAGCCCAAGCGACAAATTTGGAATGACATTTTGTGGTGAAAGCTTCGAGCATCGTGGCCCAGCATGGATAAACTTTCAAACAGCATGTGGACGGACGTTTCAGCATATTTGGCATGTGATTTCAAAAGTTTTTCAAAGCAATTCCGAGGGTGAGTACTTTTTAAATGAAAATGCTGAACAATTTTTACTTTTTCACTTTTACTTTACAGGGTTCACTACAGACAAATTTTATTTGACCGCAATATATATCAGTTTTCCTTATGGTAAAGGTAGGAAAAAACAGTTTTACAATTTTGCTGAAGAATGCAAACAACGTCGTGGTATAATAACAATAAAAAATAAAGATAACTTATGCTTACCCCGTGCCCTAGTAGTGTGCATTGCTAAAATTGAAAAAGAGGTCAATTATAGACACATTTTAAAAGATGTCAAGAAAATTCAAGCAATTAAAGCTAAAGAGTTAATCCAAAAAGCAGGCGTAATTATTCCACAACAGGGGTGTGGAATACATAAATTAAAAAAATTTCAAAATTATTTGACAAATTACAAAATTGTTGTCTACCAATATAACACTAGGGGTCGAACAGTGATATTTGAGGGAAAAAACACAAATGATGTAAAAAACCCAGTGTTGCAAAACGTTACTCGTAACGTAACGCAAAAACGGAATAACGAAATGAAATAGCGTTATTAGTAATAATTACGTTCATAACGTTTTAAAAATTAAACTACGTTACAATAACGTAAAACGTAACGATAACTCAATATTTTATTTCGTTTTTCGGGTGACTTTTATAATTATGTATATGAAAATCAAAACGCAAAAACCGGTGGAATAAAATCCAACTTATCTGCTCTTTATCAATTTTTGCGGACGCTTAAACTACAGATTTTGGTAGTTCTAATGCCCGATTTACAGTCGGTAACGTTAACTTAACGTTAACTTTAACTTAACTCTAACTTAAGACATCTAATTTATAGTCGGTAGACATTTTGATTTATAGTCGGTAAGAAATTACGTATTCATTGACGTTTGATCTGGTATTAATTATGGTTTTGTAATCAATGTTACAAATCAATCAATTCTTTAAAAGTAATAAACTGATTTTAAAATCAAAATTTAAAATAATAAAATTCGAAACATACATTTGATACAAATTTTAAAAATAAAAAAATTTATTTTCGGTTGTAATACCACGAGTCATTGAAATTTTTTCGAAAATTTTTTGATTTTACGAATTAAATTATTTAGCAACACTGCGAATCAAAGCGCACAATAAACCACGAGTCCGAAGGACGAGTGGTTTAAGTAGTGGTTTGATTGAGCAGTGTTGCTTAAAAATAATTTAATGAGTAAAATTGAAAAATTTTAGACAAAAATTTCAATGAAGAGTGGTATTTAATGAGATAATTTTTTTTAAATTATAATTTTATTTAAAAGATAATAATTATTAGTTTCTAAATAAAGTTTTTTCTACAAATTATTCAGCTTATAAAAAATTATGTAAAATTGCAAATAATAAAAATGTCCGTTTTCATTCATAAATGATTGCTTGTTTATGTTTATTTGTCAAACATAAATTACAAATTTATAGCATTTATGCGCCTACTAGGATAAAATTATATTTCATTTTGTTAGAAGAAAAAATGATAACAAAGAATTTTCATAACGACAAAGCAAAATTATCGACGACAAGAAGAATTGCCGACAGTAAAAACAAAGCCTACTGTTTAAATACCATAGTTTGTATGAATGAAAAATAAAATATCTGACAGCAAAAAAAAATTATCATATTAATTTTCTGCTAATATTTGGCTTTAAAGTCGCTCTTTTTATATCCTTTGCATTTTTTAAAAAATAAAATTTTATTTTTATGGACACTTGCAATTAAATATTACTTTTCTTCAGTTTTTATACCAAACGTCAACAAATCCTTAACAAAATCTTTAAGATAGAATGAAATGAACTTTACGTTAAGTTAACGTTAAGTTTGCGTTAACGACTATAAATGCTCTAGTGCATTTTCATACATTTGTACTTTACGTTAAGTTAACGTTAAGTTAAAGTTACCGACTATAAATCGGGCATAAAATGTTGTACAATTTTAAGTTTATTTTAAATAATTTCAAGTCTGTAGTAGCCGTTTTGCATCACAGGTGTTTTGAATAATTTTAAGAAAGAATATTTTTTTGCTGGCCGAGAAATCAATCTGAAGATCTATTAAAAGCAACTCTAATAGTTATAAACAAACTATCAGATTTGTGAAAACTCCTGATAAGATTGCTTAGTTTTGGTAAAACTAATTATTTTTAATATGAAATGATTTCAAAATATTCGTCGGAGTGACGTGAATAATCCATTGTATAATTCTTTAATTTTAATTACGTCAGTTACATATCTACGCCCGTCGATGATCTCCACGAGATCAAAACTATAGTAGTGTGAATTATAAAAAATATATATACTTAAAAATTTTAAAATTATTGTTTTTTAATTGTTTTTTATTTATAACAATAGTGAATAATAAAAGGTGTCGTTATTAAAATTAAAGAATTTGAAATGAGTCAAATTTTATAGTTACGTTATTTTAAAATTAAATTGTAATTTTTATTTTGGATTTTTGAGATCAATTAAACTCAAGTAGATAGATAGATAGATAGATAGATAGAAGGGGGTGGACAGTTGCGCAAGGCGTAACTTGTCCTGGCACGCAGACTCTTCGGTCCATAGCGCCGTGTCCGAGTTTGTCCTCATAACAACTATTCCACAAACCTCTCTGTCTGGTTAATGAAATCCAAGACCGACTGTATTGGCGACAGTTTTATGGTGCTGGCCTTTACAGTATCAGAGCCAAAAATCCTAGCTCTAACATTAGAGAAGGCCGGACATACACACAAAAAGTGCTCAGAGTCCTCCTCCTCTTCAAGACAACATCCACAGATAGGACTATCTATAAGTCCCATCGTGAAAAGATGTTTATTTAAATGTCCATGTCCTGTTAGGACACCGATCACAGTGCTAAGAGTTTTCCTCTTCATAAACTCAAGTAAGTAAAGAAGTAATTGGAATATTTTCAATTCAAAGGTATGGTTTGAAGTTTCTCAGAAAAAAACTACAATTCACAT
Source organism: Diogma glabrata (assembly GCA_963693315.1). Taxonomy (NCBI): domain Eukaryota; kingdom Metazoa; phylum Arthropoda; class Insecta; order Diptera; family Cylindrotomidae; genus Diogma; species Diogma glabrata. Next base: position 59,633,484 of record OY856186.1, read on the forward strand.
TTTACGTGTTTCGGATCGGATTCGAACCTACCCTCGTCAGTGCCCGGCTCGAATCTTTGGGCAGACACGCTATCGATTACGCCGTTGAGGCGATGACAATTTCAAAGTTGAAACTTCTTCATCACTTATTTATTTTACTTAAGTTGAATTTTTCCACTGTCATTAGACTCCATATTATGGAAATGCTTTTACATTATATGGGATTTTTTAAAAATTGTAATGTTTAAAACTAATCTGTTAAACATTACATTTAATTTTAAAATAACGTAATTATAACGTTATAACATAATAAAATATCATTTTGGATTTTTGAGATCAATTAAACTCAAGTAAGTAAAGAAGTAATTGGAATATTTTCAATTCAAAGGTATGGTTTGAAGTTTCTCAGAAAAAAAACTACAATTCACATTTTACGTGTTTCGGATCGGATAAAATATAATTATAATAAAATATAATATTTTTCTGTTTTATAACGAAATAACGTACCGAAAAAATAAATATACTGTTATAAAAACGAAACGCATAACGTTACGATTTTTTTTTTCGTTTCGCAACACTGAAAAAACCTAAATTTGTTATACCATGAAAATCATTATAATGTGATTGGATCCCTTACTGCTGCTTTTTGTGTAGACTTTTATTGCGAAAGTTGTCACGTTCCATTTTGGAACAAAAAAGAACACAGATTTTCAAAAACTTGCTCATGTTGCTAGAATTCAACACCATGTCCAAAGAATAGTATAAATGTTAAATGCAATATCTGTAATAGAACTTTTAGAGGGGAAAAATGTTTTGATTTTCACCGAGTCTCATCATCTAACTCCAAAAGTATTTGTGATACAGTGAAAAAATGTTTAAATTGTTTGCACGTTTACAAAACAGAAAGACAGCATTTTTGTAATAAATATTTTTGTAAAATTTGTCGTCAACATGTACCTTCGGATCATCTTTGCTTCATTCAGCAAGATAAAAAACAGAAAAATTTTAAAAACTGCATTTATATATTCTACGATTTAGAAACAAGACAGGAAAAAAATATTGATACACAACTAAGACAGCATATCCCTAATTTGTGTGTTATACAACAAAGATGTGACAACTGTATTGACGATGAATCTCTAGTTTTTTTCAAAAGTGTAAATTCAGACAAATAATTTTTGAAGAAAATTATGCAATCGAAAAAATGATAAATCACATTTTGAAATTAACTGGAATATGGGTGATTGACGAAGTTTTACAGGCTCTCAAAAAAAACTACAAAATTTTACACATTTACGAAATCTGGGAATACGAGATTACGCAAAATAACAAGGAAAAGAAAGAACAAGAACTCTTCACGGAAATGATGAATAATTTGATAAAAATTAAACAGGAATCTTCAGGTTTTCCGTCTAAATATCAAACAGAATTGGAAAAACAAAGGTATATTGATTCCTTTTTAAGTTCAGAAGAAGTTCAATTGGAATTTAAAAATATTAATAATAATCCTGGATTATGGTCTTTTGCAAAATTAATTTTAAATTCTTTTTGGGGAAAATTTGGTCAGCGAGAAAACCAACAACAAACAACTGTTGTTAACCAACCGTTTGTTTTGAATGACTTACTAACAAATCCTTCAATAGAAATTTGTCAAATACTACCTATTAACGAGGAAGTTATAATTGTGAGCTGGCAGTATAAAGAAGAAGCGGTAAATTCTCTATCAACAATCAATGTGTGTATAGCTGCTTACACAACAGCGCAGGCTCGACTTCATCTTTACAGCTATCTAGAAAAGATCGGTCACAGAGTTTTGTATTACGATACGGACTCAATCATTTATATGAGTCAAGAAGTAGAATATGACCCACCTCTAGGAGAACGTATTGGAGATATGACCGATGAACTAGAATGTTATGGCCTCAGCAGCTATATATCTGAATTTGTTAGCGGTGGACCAAAAAATTACGCGTTTAAAGTTTTTTCAACTAAAGATAACTCAGAACAGCTAGTTTGTAAAGTTAAAGGCATAAATTTAAACCATACAACATCCAAACTGATAAATTTTGAAACGATTAAACATGCTGTTCTTCATCCGCAAGATTGGGAAAATATCGCTGTGGTTTCACAAAATATTAAAAGAACTAAAGATCAAGAGGTTCATACAGTAACTGAAACAAAAAGGTACCAACCGAAATCAGAAAAACGTTGATTTCTGAAAGACCATAGTTCCGTACCGTTTGGATACAAAAGGCCTAAATTTGTGTAAACTATGATTATTAAAAAGATGATGAACTATGATTAGTAAAACAGAAGTAACAAATATTCAGTTTAGGTAGATTTCATATAAAAATCTACCTATTGCAATGGGCTTCATCTCGGAATTTCGGAAAAATTTTGATGCCAAACGACTATATGTGATAAGCGGAGACGGAAAAACAAAAAATTATATATATATATATATATATATATATATATATATATATATATATATATATATATATATATATATATATATATATATATATATATATATATATATATATATATATATATATATATATATATATATATATATATATATATATATATATATATATATATATATATATATATATATATATGTATATATAGATATATATATATATATATATATATATATATATATATATATATATATATATATATATATATATATATATATATATATATATAACGATATGAGGTATAACGGAATTTAGCGGCACTCTCACGGTCGCATTTTTCGGCAAATAATGTCTTGGACAAGTTCGTAAACTGGCCATATCCGGGTACCGGTTAAGCGGCTAGAGCCTAAAAAGTCGAATAATCTAGGGCGCTATAACTTCCGTTTGAATAATAATATTTTAATAAAATTTAAAAATATTGAATGTTTGAACCTTTTTTTATCATTTTTATCCAGATGACAACCTGGGCGTTTCAGGTTCCTCAAAAATCGGCTGTTTTAAAAATTTACTAAGCTTTGCTGTCCTTGATCTAGCTGAAATGGCCAAGCTCATATTTGAAAACTTTTTCTCACGTATATAAAATATAAATCTTTCCAAAATTTTCAAAAAAAATAATTCAAGTAACGGAAACCTAGGGCTGTTGAAATGAAAACAAACGCAAAAGGCAATGCTTTCATCATGTTTCAGTTTATGTTATTTAAATTCATCTTAACTTTTAAACATACTTTTAAACTATAGCCTCAAAAAATTTCAGCTTTCTAACCCAAAAGGTTCCATTTTTATAAGTATTATAATGCACCTCTTGCAAGAAAAATATCAAGCCATTTAATACCATAGAAAAATTATCAAAATCTCTTTTGTTTTTATTTTTTTTACTAAGTAACCGTTTGAAAAAAGATTAAATAAAAACAAAAAAACACAACAACAAAAGATGATTTTGAAATAAAATTGTTTGATAATGTTTGATTATGAATTATGTGTGATGGTATAATTGTAGTTGTGACGTAGTTCATTTGATCTTTGGTGGATTTAATATGTTATTAAAAGTAGTTTAAACCAACTTAAATAAAACTGTTCCGAAATTGTATTGATGGAGTTAGTTCGGATAATGTATTTAATTTGGTTCGATAATTTTTTTGAATTATTCTGTTTCTACTTATATTTTTTATTTAAACTAATCTGACTTATCTAATTTTATTTGGACACAAAACCGTCTGACCCCGAAATCTACCTATTTCTAGCTTATATACCTGCCGCTGGGATTTTTTTAGTTTTAAGCAATTTTGTAGCTTATGAAAACATAAAATAAAGGACAAGACAGGTATCAGAATATTTTACAGGAGTTAGTTCTGTTTCATAAAATCCACCGGAAATTGGAGTGTTGGTATAATCGACTAAGTTATACGTAATCGGATATGTATTTTTAAGTTTAACCACTTTAAAAATTTCTGTCGACCAGTTTGGTTGATAGCCTTTTTCAAAGTATCCTTTATTTTTGCTGACTCTTACATTATATCCTATCTTAAATTTAGCTTTTTGAAAAAATTTTGGATGCATGTATACGCTTCTAAATATTGGTTTTTCATTTTTCTTTGAAACATTTTCTGGAGGTAATTTGATTGTTCTATGCGGAGTTGAGTTATAGTTTTTTAACAATGATTGTAAAATTGAGATCCATTTGTAATTCCCCTGTAAACTGAAATTTTTCCACATCGTGCTTTTCAAAGTTCGATTAAACCGTTCCACGATAGATGCCTTAAGCTCGGAGAATGTATGATAATGATTAATTTTATTTTTCAGCATTTATATTGTTTAAGCTGTCTGTTGAAAAACACTTTGCCTAAAACAGCAGTTTTACGTTTGACAGGTTCAGCATATGTGTATTTGGAAAACGTATCAATCACCGTCAATAAATATTTGAAACCTTTATTAAATTTGGCATAAGGAATCATTTCGACTAAATCGATTTGTCAAGTATCATTCAAACACTTTTGAATGAACTTTCTCCTACGAAAATTTTTTCTAAGTGACCTGTGTAGCACTGAAACTATTTGTGCTCGTGACATCATATACGCAATTTACACAATATTTAATTCTGTCCTTCCTTATATATAGAGACAACTGATTCTGAAAATTCGTATAAAATGGCTAAATTTTTTGTAGAAATCCTCAGTCTCCCTACAGAAATCAACTTTTAAAATGGAAGCTGATTCGACTTCGTTTCCGTTTACCATACGATGATGATGATGTTGACGAGGTGACCTCATCTTTTCAAGAATTTATACCACCACCATCACCACCGCAATTACTTGAAGAGGGGGAAGAAGAGGAATGGCAGGGCGAGCGAAACTGGCTCGATTCTCAGACAGATGATCTGCAGATTAACGAAGAACAAAACATTGAAGTTGAACAAGAAGGATATTTCGAATGGTTTTATAGAAACATTATAGATAGATAAAAATAAAAATAAAAATAAAATAAATAAAAAAATAAAAGACAATTGTTTTATTTTGCGTATAATTTTGCGTAGTTTATTGTTTAATATTACAGGTATCTCGAAAAATAATCTAGAAAAATTACACTGCACATTGATCCGTTGCTTTGGGATATTAATTTCTTCATGCAACTTTTCCACTTGTTTTTCTTCACAGGTTTTTATGTATTTTTCAACATACGCTCTTACATTTTGTTCGGAATTTTTATAGTGAATCATTACAGCTTGAAGAAAATCAACAAGGTTGTTAAATATATCGGCCTCTTCTCTGTTGACACTAAGAGATTGACTACGAATAGCTTGAATTCCTGCTTGTAAACATAATTTGGTATTTTTTATTGTTCGACTACACAGCAGCTTTTTGAATAGATGATAAAATTCATACCAATCACGATATTTCAGAACAATTACTTTTTTTCCATTGCGATGTTGTTCATAAAATAAATTGACTCAGAACATAAACTTTGCTCACTTCCTTTACATAGTTTATTAAAAACTATTTTTTAATTAGTTTGTTGGTAATGACTAATGATTATATCAAAACTTTCTAATATTTGTTTAAACTCTTTAAATTATGTTTTCGTTAGTCACAGTTCCAAAAAAATAATTTTCAACGTTTTGATTTGTTAGCTCTTTTGTTGGAAACTTGTAAGTAAACTCTTTTACGAACTTCTTACAAGGCTCTTTAAATCCAACTGTACTAATTTCTTTCACAAACAAACTGTTTTTGTCGTTACAACAAAATGTAACATCGACAACTGCACAGGATGAAGACATGATGTAAAATATTTAAACTCACGCTTTTTCATCCTATTTATAGGTTTGTGAATATATTTCGATTTTTGTCGATTTGAATGTTTGCATCAAATTCCCTATAAAAAATTGCAGTTAATGTGGACGGCAATGGTTTTGATAACTTTGCTTCAATTCTCACAGTTCCTTGATTAAGTAGACCTTGGCACATTTCATTCCCTGATGCATCGGGGGTTAAATCAAAAACAAGTAAAAAAAATCTATTGCTAAACATTGTTTTTGTTATCTGATGACCTTTATCATTATGGAATATCACTGTTTCTTGAAAAAGTGTGTTGTAGGCTCTGGTATAACAATTATATTCATCAGAGAAACTAGTTTCAATTGCTGTATTAGGTATCTGTACCCCATTCACATTCAACGAAAGTTGAGAAATATCAAAATGTTTAAAATTGTACGGGTTTTTTGAACTTTTTCCCGGATAACCAATATTTTCGGTCATACAAAAGATGATTGTAGTTGGCAATTGACCAATGAAAACGTTGTCGAGCGATATAGATGAAGTGTTCATAGGAAGAGTATAGGTTTTTACTTCCACACGTTTATAACTATATATAGCATTCTTTTTTTTTTTCCAAAACAGCGTTATGTGCTAATAGAACACTCGGATTAACAGTTACATGTCTCATAAACAATGTTGCTTCTAAAATCTTCAATTGAGATTCATCGGTATCGTCAGAAAAAAAATAGAATTCTGGTTTTTCTAGTGTTAGTACAATTCGAACATCTACGTTGTTTGTAAGTAAGGTAGGCTGGTTAAACATATCTACATGTAGTTTACCCATTAGCTCAACAACATTGCTATTATTATACAATTTTTGACGGTCTTTCGATCCAGTATTATTAGATTTTTCTATGTCCGCTTTATCTAATGTCCACACTGAGCACTCTAAATGTGTGGTAGCAGCATCATTACCATAATTTAATAGCGATTCAATATATGCTCTGTAGTGATAATTTCCGTCTGATGGTGTTATATTTTTCCCGTTAAATTGAATATTACATTGTTTTATTAGAGAACGTAAAAGATTGTTTACTACTCTTGGCTGTGATAGTTCTTTTCCATCTGCCCCTTCATCATTATTCCATAACCCTCCATCTTTTTTCAAAATCCGTATTTTCAATCTTAAATATGTAAAAGATAAGTCCCTATAAGTATCTCCATGACCTAATGAAACAAATTCTATTACCGATGGCCAGTGTATTACAGATACATTTACAAACGAATGGATGAATTGTGAAATTTTTAATGCAATGGAAAAACGGGTGTTGTGTGAAAACACAATTAAATTGTAACAAAATGTTATAACTTTAAATAATTTCAAATTCAGTTACATCCTTAATCCATAATCCCAAAATCCCTTCGATGTCGCCAGACACTCAAAATCCTAAATCTCAAATTATTTATTATTTATGAACAATTAAACATAAATTTAAATATCAATATCCATAATCCATCCATTTTCTATCAATCCAAAACTTTCCGTCCATAAAAATCCAATTTATTAGCCTAAAATAACAAATCTATTCCCTTTTCCTTTTCATTTTAAAAACAGATGTTTTATTAAAAAAATCCAAAATTCCCAAAAACAAAACCAAAAATATCCCTTCCTTAAAACAATCGATATTATAAAATAATTGATATTATAAAACGAAAAATCTAATAAAAACAGAAAAAACAACGATCTTCAAAAAAAGAATTTATCCGATATCGAATAACGAATCGGTATACGGGTATACTTTAAAACCATCATCCCAAAACATCCCTTTTCAAATCTAGAATCCAAAATAAATATCAAATACCAATCCAATAGTACATTATGATGCTAGGACGTAAAGCTAAAGATTTTGGACGGATGTGGAGTTTGCAAATCGAGGTGCTAGCCGAGATTTGCACCCACATTAAGTCCAAAATAGCTTACGTCCGTGCATCATATACTATTTTTTATTCGCCGCAAGCAAAATATTTTAAGAAAAGCTGTTTATTCTAAATTAAAATTATACATTTTCATAAATTTTAAAATAAAAATATGTGGAACAAGTAACCTTTGACAAAATATTTATTATTTTTTCCAAATTGTTGTGTAGCTATGACAACAAATGATAACCACAATTTTAATTGGATAATGAAATTTTGAATTTAAGGGTTGCTTTGATAAAAAATTTATTTTTCATAGAATTTAAACAAATACAAATGCTTTTTACTTTTTTGGACGTAGCTATGACAACAAAATAAATAGTTGAAAAGTGATACTTTAAAGCCGCAAATCACAGTAATAAAGCAACACTTTAATATGTAGGCGAATAAAAATACTATTACTTACATATATAAATTAAATTAATTTTATTTATAAGACATTTTATCAGCATAAGTGATTTTATTGAAATATAATTCATAAATTAAATTATTATCAGTGATTAAATTGGAATTAGATTATAAGTTAAAAAAACCCCCAAAAATATAAGTGAAATAAAAAATATAAGTGTTTTAGTTTTATTCATAAAAGTTAAAGTTAGTGCCCGTAGGAATCGTCATCCTCTACATCCATCATCACCGTATTCTGAACACGGGATTACTATTTTAAGAAATTTAATAAATATCATAGTACCATATATCTACGAAATCAATTTCTATTTTACAGAAATAAGGTAAGCAACATGGTTGGTTACCTTTGCAAAAAAAACAACATTACACAGGAAAATTATTAAATTCAATCGATGACCCAATTAAGTTTTGGTCCACTATTAACGAACTTGTATTCAATCGAAAAAGTGTGTGATGGGCTATTATTTTGAATACGTACATTTTTTTGTCGATTTTTAAGTTTCTGATTTTTAAAAAATCTGAAATTTTGATATATCGTTCGTATTTACGAAAGAAAAAAAGTTATTTCTGGCTTTATTTTTTGAGTACTCTGAATCGGAGTTATGCGCGGTTGAAATTTTGAGGCTTTTTCACGTAGTTTTGGTAATAGTGTCAATGTTTTATTAATAAATCCCATAAATTTCATGCGATTTACGTATATTTTTGCAAATTAAGAGAAAAATGGTTGAAATGGTAATCGAAATGTGTAAGTTGGATATTAATAATTTTTCTCTTTTCCGCTAGATGGCGAGTTAAACCTTGGTTTACTTCAAAGCTTATATCTCAAAAATCGTCATTTTTATTTGTTTGTTTTTCACAAATTTTAAAGTAAACACATGCAGCTATGAAATTAAAAAATAAAAAGTGAGAGATTCCATATGAATTTTTTATACGATTTTTTAAAGTTTAGTATGTATATGAAAAATTCACATGTGTTTTTACATCAAATTAATTATGCTTTACTAAATGTGAATCTAATATATTGAAAATTTTATATTTTAGCATCTGTAGTAAATTTGAAACGTATTCTGTGCATTACTAATTGAGAAATAGGTTTTTATTGAGAATAAAGATTGGAAATTCCAACGATCGAAGATTGTGATTTACTTTCAACATCTTAACACTAACATAAGCATGAGACTATTATTAATAATTTATTTTTTCTACACAAATCATAATTTAATGAAACAATAATAATATTACAAACAAATACATTAAAAAATTAATTTATATATTTTTTTGCCTCTAAATTGAAATATTTTTCATTATCAGAAAAGGTTTGCAAATAAAATTTTTCTATTTTGCATCTAAAATAAAGTCATTTCGATACCCAAATGCGTATCGAAATGGTCTTCATTACGATACGCAAAGTTTTGTCTTTCAAGGTTGGTCACATTGGTCATACAAACATCAGTGAACATTAAAACGGATATGTAATTATGTAAATAAAATTAATAAGAATATCTAAATTAGTGTTAAATATTTTAATTGATTAAAATAATTAGTAATAATAGGGCTATTATTTTGAAAACGTACATTTTTTTGTTGATTTTTAAATTTTTGATTTTTAAAAAATCTGAAATGTTGATATTTTGTTGGTATTGACGAAAGGAAAAAAGTTATTTCTGCTTTTATTTTTTTGAGTACCTACTCTGAATCGGAGTTATGCGCGGTTGAATTTTGAGGCTTTTTCACGTAGTTTTGGTAATGGAGTCAATGTTTTGTGAATAGGTGCCACAAATTTCATCCGACTTACGTATATTTTTGCAAGTAAAAAGAAAAATAATTGAATAATTGAAATAAGTAAGTTTAAAATTAATAACTTTTCTCTTTTCCGCTAGGCGGCGCGTAAAACCTTGGTTTACTTCAAAGCTCATATCTCAAAAAACCACCTTTTTTTTTGTTTTTCACAAATTTTAAAGTAAACGTATGCAGCTATGAAATTAAGAAATAAAAAGTGAGCCATTCAATATGGATTTTTTGGATATGTGGATATGTGTTTTTTTATTAAGTTAATAATCCTGTACTAAATGTGGATCTAATAAATTAAACATTTCATATTTTAACACCTATAATAAATTTGATCCATTTTCTGTGCGGTTAAATGGTTAAAAACTTATTAAAAAAATTTAAGTTAAGTGGTAATATAAAGAAATTTAAATTATTAAAAGGGTCTGTAAAATGTTTATTCATTTTAAAAAATTTCTAATCAGCCCCTTTTTACTAATTAAAATCTCATTAGAGACTCATAATTTTAACATTTAAAATTTCTAATGACGCCCACAAACGGTTTTTGGAACAAAAAATGCTTGAATCCAATCAAAATATATTAAATTGTACCTACCTAACTTTACCTGATTCTACCTATGTCAAAACTATTTCAAGGGTATATATATATTGATTGGATTGCCTTATAATCAATTATTTTCAAAAATATTTAGAAGACATAACGTTTAGAAAATATAATAATAGAAATGCCTTTCAAATTGTGCTGTAACTTGTACGGTCTCAAAAATCATACGCGGACATCAAAAAAAGTGAAACTGGTCACACCAGCTGTTATTCAAAAAGCTACCACCCTAAATTTTACTTTGCGTGATGACCAGTTTATATGTAAAACATGTCGCAATTATATTTATAAAAATAAGGTAAATTTAATTATTTTATTAAAATGAATATGCAACTAATATTTTCTACAGCAGCTTTCATGTTTAGAAACTATCGATAGTGAAATTATTTCTATAAATCAGGATGTGGAAAATGTTCCAACGAACGCAAATATTTAAATACTCCAGCATCTTTAGATCCAGATCCATCACCATTTTCGGTTGATACTATATCTCCACCAGTTCCTGAACTACTTAATGACACTTTAGAAGATATTAACAATGTTCTTGGAAGGTTAGCCTATCAAACAAAAACATATTACAACAGGAAGTTATAAAAAAATTGCAAGTGTCACATCGGCAATAGATTTAGTTAAAGTGTTATCACCAAACGAGGAATGTGAATATACATCATGGCTTATGAACCTTAAAAAAGAATTTAAGGATGCCAGCTGTAAATCAAGTGTTTTTGTTGACAATTCTACCACGTAAATTTTGGTCAAATCATCGTATCCATGATGAATTTAATGCATCAAGACGACTGGTAGAATTCGCCAATGGATCTGTTGGAAACAGTAGGTCCTTACAGTTGGCCTCAAAGCAAACATGTGCACAGTTTGTCACAAAATATAGTAAAACAAATTCAAACATACTTCTTATCAGAGGAAATTAGTAGAACAATGCCTGGCCTTAAAGATGTTGTTACTATTACAGAAGGATCAACAAAAATTAGGAAATCAAAGCGGTTGGTGTTATGGACCCTCACCGACATCTACAAAATGTTCTTGGAAGAAAACGAAGATGTCAAAATCAGCTTCTCAAAGTTCACTACGTTGCGACCGAAGATCTATATATGCATGATACATGAAAATGTACGTTTAGTGTGTAAGCTGCTCTTAAATTTAGTAAAAAATGAAGAAGATCTGCTTAAGAAACTGAGTTGTTCTAATGATACAGTGGATTGTGCAACAAATATATGCAATGATTGTAAAAATATCGTGGAAGCTTACACAGAAATAATTTTGGAATCTCTTGAATTTTACGAAGAAATACATTATGAGAAATGGTTATTGCAAGATAGATATTCGTTAGAACGCATGGAAAAAAATAAGGAAGAATTTGTAGAAGATTTAGTACATACATCGGTAAACAAATTAAAAATTCATGATTTCATCGAAAGGCAGCAATCAAAGTTTCTTAAGGATACGAAACAAAACTTACGTCACGGCGAATACGTATTTATTATGGATTTTTCAGAAAACTACTCAATGATAACGCAGAATGAGATACAAACTGCACCTTTCAATAAAGTTCAAGCCACAATCCACCCAATCGTAATTTACTACAAATTATGTAATGATAACTAGAGGACTTATCTTTTGTCATTATATCTGATCATTTAATGCATAACACAGTTGTAGCTCATAAATACCAGGAAAGGTGTATTTAATTCATTGAAAAACAGCAAGAAATATATCCAAATATCAAAGAAATTTTATACTTTACTGATGGTTCAGCAGCTCAATATAAAAATAAGAAGAATTTCATAAATCTCTGCAAACATATTGATAATTTTAAAATACCTGCAGAATGGCATTTCTTTTCAACTGCCCACGGAAAGGGTCCATCCGATGGGATTTTAGGAACACTTAAAAGAGAAGCCCGGAGAGCTTCGTTTAGAGGAGAAAAAATATCAAAAGCAAGTGAATTGTTTGAATGGGCGGAAATTTGGTCGAAAAAAACCAACCACGTTATGAAGTTTTCATATGTGTCTTCAGGAGATATCGAATTACAGGAGCAATTTCTTTCGATGCGGTTTTCGGACATTAAAACCATAAGTGGAACTCAAGGATTCCACTGTTTTTTACCGGATAACACTACACCCGATAAAACAATTGCCAAAATGTTTTCTTTTTCTGATGATCATAAGTATTTCAATTTAAAGGCAAAAAAAAATACATAAATTAATTTTGTAATGTATTTATTTATAATATTGATTAAATTATAACGTTTATAGAAAAAATGTTTTTTTAATGTTTTTTTCTAATGTTAGTGTTGGTGATGTTGAAATTATAACAAAATCCTCGATCATTGGGATCTCCAATTCTCATTCTGAATAAAAACCTGTTTCTCAATCAGAAATACCCAAAAAATGGTTCAAATTTATTGCAGGTGTTAAAATATGAAATGTTTAATTTATTAGATCCACATTTAGTAGAGGAACTTAATAAAAAAACACAAGTGAATTTTTCATATACCAAACTTTAAAAAATCGTAAGAAAAAATCCATATTGAATGGCTCACTTTTTATTTCTTAATTTCATAGCTGCATATGTTTACTTTAAAATTTGTGGAAAACAAAAAAAAAGGTGGTTTTTTGAGATATGAGCTTTGAAGTAAACCAAGGTTTTACGCGCCGCCTAGCGGAAAAGAGAAATGTTATTAATTTTAAGCTTACTTATTTCAATTATTCAATTATTTTCCTTTTTACTTGCAAAAATATACGTAAGCCGGGTGAAATTTGTGGCACCTATTCACAAAACATTGACTCCATTACCAAAACTACGTGAAAAAGCCTCAAAATTTAACTGCGCATAACTCCGATTCAGAGTACTCAAAAAATAAAAGCAGAAATCGCTTTTTTCCTTTCGTCAATACCAACAAAATATCAAAATTTCAGATTTTTAGAAAATAGTTGTTTTTTTTTCGATGTACGTTTTCCCAACAAAATTTCAAATTGACAATTTTTTAATAAAATACACATTTTTTAAAATTTCAAGACAAAAAATGCAAAATAGAAAAAATAGTATAAAAAACTCGTTTCATAAGACGTTTTATCTCACTTATCCTTTAGAAAATTCCTGGCTGCGCGGGTCGTTTTCTAAACAGATTGCGTGCGATAAAATCGTCGATTATGAAACTAATTTCTTAATATACTAGTTTGCAATTATTTTATCGTGTGTAGTGTTATCCCGTAAAAAATACTAAGATCCTTGAAATTCACCAATTGTTTTAATGTCCAAAAACCGTAATTGTAATGTTCAAAAACCACAAGCCACACAAGTAATTGCAAGTTTATTAAATAATCGATACCTAGAATTCAAATTCCATGTCAAAAACTCGAAAGTTTCAAAGTTATATGCCTTACCGAAAATCCACAAAGAGGGAAATAAGATGAGACCAATAGCATCAAACATGTAGCAACACCTACAGAAAACATGGTTAAATGGTTCCTGGAGGAAGTAGCTAAAATACCAGCACCAATAGGAGGTAGCATTCAAAATTCCATAGAACTAGTAAATAACATAAAAAATATCATTTTGGATCCAGATGAGATATTAGTATCATTCGATGTCACTGCATTGTTTCCAAGCATACCTATAACTTTAGCTATAGAATATCTCGAAGATCATCTACGGGAACATAAGGTACCAAAACCGAAAATCACATCACTAATTAAAATAGCGAACATTTGTATGGATCAAAATTATTTCACATTTAGAAATAAATATTATAAACAAACCTCAGGAACATCAATGGGCAGTAAGCTAGCACCATACTTAAGCAACATATTTATGAGCAAATTTGAACAAGATCTCAAAAACAAATTTCACCTTTTCCCGAAAATATGGTACCACTACGTAGATGATATCTTCACAATAACAAACAATAGAGATTTACCAGTAATATTTGAAACAATAAATAGTCAATATCCATCAATACAATTTACCATAGAATTGGAAGAAAACAGCTGTCTAAATTTCTTAGATATTAAAATTATTAGACAACCTACAAATAATTTAAGATTCGGTATCTACAGAAAACCAACGACCACCAATAGGTTTATTACCAGTGATTCGCTCCACCAAATTTCACAAAAAAAAGCAGCATTCCATTCTATGGCACATCGCTTATATAGTATACCTATGGATCAAAACGAATTTGAAGAAGAAGTAGAATATATCCAACAAGCAGCAATAACAAACGGATACACCATAGAGTTCGCTAACCAAATTTTAAAAAAACATAAAATTAAATATCACCGAAAAAGTCTTACCACCTTAAACTCAGATTTGCCGGAAACAAAGTCTAAAACTAGAATCAGCATTTCATTTTTCCCTAAAATAAGCAACAAGTTACAAAATATATTTAAAAAGCACAACATGGAAATAGTAATAAGACCCACAACAACAATAAAAAATCACTTAAACAACTTCAAAGACAAAGAGGATATCAGTAAAAAGTCAGGAATCTACAAAATAAAATGTAAAGATTGTCCGGATTCATATGTGGGACAGACAGCAAGAAGTTTTGAAACTAGATTCAGAGAGCATACATTAGCTACAAAAAATAAACAAAAAAACAAATCAAGTGTTGCCGAACATATGATTAACCACACCCATCAAATAGACGAAGGAAATTCCAAACTAATAAAGCCGGTAATCCATAATTGGAAACTAGAAGCTTATGAAGCATTTTATATAAAAAAAAGTCCAAGCGGCATGTATATCCGCTAGAAATAGGTAGATTTCGAGATCAGACAGTTTGGTGTGCCAGTAGAATCTGATGTATCAGATTAGTTTAAACAAAACAAACTAATTTAAAACAGATATCGAACAAATTTTAAAAAGAAAATTAGCTACCTACAAGCAAAATTATATCTATCCAATTTTGCAACAAACAAATATCAAATCTACCACAGAACATGTGTGTGACAATTTATGACACAAACCTATTCTATATCATATGTCGTGCAATTACTGCAAAATATCAAAATAGTTTATTTCTAAGAAAAAAAAATTTATTTCTTTTATTCAAATCTTTTATTTTTTTGACTGTTATAAGGTTGACATTGACTGTTATAAGGTTTTTGGAAATTGTAGTTATGGGGATTGTTGCAAACTTTTTTGTTGAAGCCAACAAGTCAAAAACCTATAACTGCAGAGGTTTATATTTATAAGAAACGAATTGAAATGTTTCCACAGATTCTAAATTTATGAAGATTTTAAAAATATTAGTATCCAAACGGCCGTTATAACGGATTAAAAAAACCTCTTTTTTTCCTGTATAAAGCCTATAGTTCCTTAACCATATGTCAGATTTTTCTGATTTACGAACTAGTCCAAGATATTATTAAAACACACATTTTTAAGAAAGGTGTTTTGATCTTGTTCCACAAATGCAACCGTGAGGGCACCGGTTGATTCAAACGCATTTTGTGTTTTACAAGCTTTTTTGTTGGAGCCGCTCACTCAGAAACCTCCAACTGCAGAGGTCTTTTTTTTGAAAGAAACCGATTAAAAAGGTTTCAAAGATTCTAAATTTATGAAGTTTTTAAAAATATTAGAATCCAAACGGCCGTTAACGGATCTAAAAAACAAAGTTTTTTTCTAGTATAAAGCTTCTAGTTTCTTAACCATGTGTTGGATTGGGCTGATTTACGAACTAGTCCAAGATATTAATAAAACGCACATTTTTAGAAAAGGTTTTTTGATCTGGCCTTATAAATGCGACCGTGAGAGTGCCAGTTGTTTAAAAAAAAATTTTTTTTTGCAAAGTTTTTTGTTGGAGCCACTCACTCAGGAACCTCTAACTGCAGAGGTCTATTTTTAAAACAAATTGATAAAAAGGTTTCCAAAGATTCTAAATTTGTTAAATTTTTTGAAATATTAGTATCCAAACGGCCGTTATAACGGTTTTAAAAAATCAATTTTTTTCAGAAAAAAGCCTCTAGTTTCTTAACCACGTGTCGGATTTTGCTGATTCACGAACTTGTCTAAGATATTAATAGAACACACAAGTAAAGAAAATTTTTTTGATCTACCTCAACAAATGCGACCGTGAGAGTGCCGGTCGTTTTCGTTATATCTCATATCGTTTATATATATATATATATATATATATATATATATATATATATATATATATATATATATATATATATATATATATATATATATATATATATATATATATATATATATATATATATATATATATATATATATATATATAAACTTTTTTTTGTTTGTTTTTTCGTCTCCGCTTGTCATATATAGTCGTTTGGCACAAAATTTTTCCGAAATTCCGAGATGAAGCCCATTGCAATAGGTAGATTTTTATATGAAATCTCCCTAAAACAGAACACTTGATGAATTCAGATGAGGGAAATGTGCAGTCGCCTTTATTCAACATCATAATTTAATATATTAATTACAGTTAAACTTTCTATCGTTGTAAATTTTATTAGTTTTAACGCCTCTTTTTAGCTAATTAGAAATCATTAAATTTGTTATTTTGGACTCTTCCTGTTTATTGTTATGATTGAGTTAATAATTTTTGTAAATTTTATTATACCTGAAACACCTCCTTTTGTTTTGTTTTCTTAATTTGTAAGTACGATAATTTTTAAGGAAAAATAGTATAAAATGGTAACGTAATTAACTTTACTTCAATTGTACACAAAACACATGTAGATGGAATATTGTATTCCGAAACATGTTGTAAGCAATAAAGTTTGAATTTTTTAAATAAATTAAAATAGTTTTTTTAAATAATTAAAATTTTTATTATGAGTGAAATAAAAGGATACAATCCAAAAAAGAAATATCATGAATTTAAATTCTCACTCAAGTCGTTCCGATAAAACAACTGATTTTATTTAATTTTTACAACATTTTTGGAATTTTGAAAGATATACGAATTTGTGATTTTGTAATATTTTCTCGAAACACTAAATGGAGAGGTTTTTGAGTAGTTTGCTGAGTATACTCTATATATCATCTTTTCACTAAATTATGTTAATTTATGATCTGTTATAATTTTCCGGCAACGTATTGATGTTTCGTGTTAGTTTTTTAATAAATTTCTAAAAAGAGATAAAAAATACTTGTACTTTAACAAAGAGTTATTTTTGATATACATCGCTGCCCAAAACTAAAAACCATGTCCTCATAAAAGTTTTTTGCCGAAAACTATATCAAAATCCTTAACCCAGACCGAAGTCTTGATATCTCAGAGCTATGAGATTTCAGCCACTCCATATTTTTTATGTTAGATTTAGACAATTTGAGTAACACAAATTTTTATTTTGGGATACATTGCTAGCAGAATTAACTGGACATGGGTAAAGTAGATCGTTTGCAATTCATTGTAACATTTGGTAATATTAAGAAGCTATTAACGGTTCCAAAATGCGAAGAATGGAGCGGCTTATCGATTGCGAATGCTTTATATGAGTGCCTTGAAGAATGGCATCTTACTGATAAAGTCGAAGCCATGTGTTACGACACCACATCAAGTAACACTGGACCAGAAAAAGGTGGAAAAAAAGATTGGCCACAACTTAATTCGATTTCCATGTGGTCATCACATACAGGAGATTAAACTATGGGTTGTTTATGATCTCAAATTTGGAAAGACCGCAGCACCCGATGTTTCGCTGTTCAACAAATTTCAGAAGGCATGGGACTGGTTTGAGAACAACTGGCGTTCTAAGGTGTTGATTAACGCTTTTTTTAAACCGTTGGGGGTTGAAGCCACCTGAGACTAAGAGTTCCGGCAAACTATTCCATTTGTATGCAGTTCGGACAAAGAAATCTTTCTGCGATCTGCCAGTATAACAGCGTGGGATTTTTACCGTTTCACTGGTTGCGGTAGCCGATTGCCGCGTGGAACGGGGGTAAGAATAAGTTTGAGGCATGATGCCGCTGATTCATCTGAGCACTGTTGATGACGATATTTGTAAAAAACAACGAGGTCAGCAACAGTGCGACGATGTTGTAGGGAATCAAGTTCTGACGTCAAAGCTCGATCACCCACAATTCGTATAGCCCGCTTTTGAACAGAGTTCAAGAGAGCCAAGATGGAAACAGAAGCAGTACCCCAAACTTGACAACAGTACTCCATACAGGGACGAATATAGGACTTATAAACATGGAGCAATTGGTATGGAGTGAAAAATTTTTTGCATCTATTTAGGAGGCCGAGTTTTTTAGACGCGCTTTTTGCCATCGCCATTACATGATCGTTCCAGAGTAGGTCATTTGAAACAGTGACACCCAATAACTTAGGGCCGTTGTTGGAATCGTAAATTAATTATCTCTTAATAAAAAAATCAAAATTATGAGATATATTATGTTTTAAGATGATTATATCTGATACAAATAAAAACCCTATTATTCTGCTAATTTTTTAGGTAGATTTCATATAAAAATCTACCTATGGGGGTAGATTTCATAAAAAAATCTATCTACCAAATGGGCTTCATCTTGGAATTTCGGAAAAATTTTTGGGCCAAACGACTATATATGATAAGCGGAGACGAAAAATAAAAAAAAAAAAATTTATATACATATATATATATATATATATATATATATATATATATATATATATGTATATATA
Organism: Diogma glabrata; assembly: GCA_963693315.1. Taxonomy (NCBI): domain Eukaryota; kingdom Metazoa; phylum Arthropoda; class Insecta; order Diptera; family Cylindrotomidae; genus Diogma; species Diogma glabrata. The sequence continues at coordinate 59,652,633 of OY856186.1, forward strand.
TATATATATATATATATATATATATATATATATATATTTATATATATATATATATATATATATATATATATATATATATATATATATATATATATATATATATATATATATATATATATATATATATATATATATATATATATATATATATATATATATATATATATATATATATATATATATATATATATGTATATATATATATATATATATATATATATATATATATATATATATATATATATATATATATATATATATATATATATATATATATATTTATATATATATGTATATATATATATATATATACTAGCGGGACCCGGCGTGCTTTGCTACGCCTATAAATAAAGTTTGTGTGTATACATTTTGTTGACGTAGTAGCAATAATTTCAAAGAGTTGTAATGAGAAATGATCTATTTTTTTTTAAATATGAATGTAAAAGGATCAGCACTATAGTTGATCAGTAAAATATAAAAAAAATAGTATTATACATACAACAAAGGATATATAAAAAAAATACGCGATCAAATAAGTTTTCAGGTCTGTCTCTATATAGAACATTAGAACATACGGAACAAAAATGGATTCACAAATTTTCACAGTGCTCATGCGGTTTAATATACGCTTTCTTTACCTGTCGTAGGTTACTAAAAACGTTATAATGGGAAGTAAGAATAGCGACAATATATTCGATGAAGGTATAGAAGAAGTGATGCCAAAAAAATCAAAATTATTTAGATGTTTTTGTATTAGAATTCATAGGATGTGAATTCATAGGATGAGAAATATCTCTATTTAGTCAACATCCTAAGTCTTTTTAAAGTCATTATTGATTGTAGCAAATCAATGCGAAACTAATATCTTACACACGGTCAATATATTGGCATATATGTTAATGGAATATTAATTTTTGGGCGATTTTGTGAGCAATTATTGCTCAAAGTAATTATTGAAAGTATTATTCCCGATAATTAGTAATTATTGTCGGGATTGAACTCACACTCATCAGAGACATCATAGTTCAAAGCCATCTTACAGACTCCACAGTGGATGAAACAACAATAAAACATATTTTAATTTTCATGTTCAGATAATTTCTAAATTGAAACTTCATTATCTCATATTTATTTGAATTGAATTCTTCATTTGTGATTATACAATTGTAAATTGTATTTGTTCCCGACACGAAACACACAAAAACTGTTTTAAAGAAGTTTTTCTGAGCGAAAATAAAAAATGCTTTAAAATTGCAAAATTCATGTGAATTAAAATAATTACTTTAAGCTTAATCACTCTAAAAATCTCTCAAAACTTAATTTATTTTACACTAAATAGTGTAAAACTTTTGTTTATTTAACATTATACCTGTCGCATATTGTCGGTATCTCATAAGAAAGGAAATTCAAGAAAACTCGTTCTGATAACAGCCGTGTTCGATTTGACTGAAGCATTTGAAACAACGAAACATCTAATACAATTGTTGATCATCTGAACAATGACATTGTTCATCATCTTTTTCACCAAAAATTTTTAAAAAGATTTGTGCTATTTCAAAATATTTGAAATATTTTTTTAATAAAATGTGTTGTGTACTGGGAATTACAATATGTCTTACAACAACACATAAAACCCTTTAAGACCTAGATTCCACACTATCATGTTTTTTAAGATGATGGACGCAAATTTTTTATTTTTTGGTTTTTATATTCATTTTAAAAAATGGAAAACTAAATAATAAATCCTTTCACATAATAATAAACGACCTAGGGCAATATTTCATGATAAAATGGAGGAAATAAAAATAAAATACTTTTTTTTTTCAAATTTGTAGGAACAAAGCTAAATTGGGTTACCATTATCCTTATAGTGCTAGAAGTATAAACCAAGATCATGTAAACATGGCTTTACTGAAGGATTAAACCCGGCATATTTAATAGTTATATAGAAGCTCATTTCTTCAAGCAAACGAAAAAGTTAATTTTTTAAAAAAATATAAAAAATAAAAAATTTGCGTCCATTAACACCTTAGAAAGCATGTTGTTGTGGACCTTATTCTTCAAAGGTTGTCATGAGCTGTTGTTGCTCACATTGTAATTCGTACTACCCAACACATTTTATTTTAAAAGAAATAGCGTGTCATCATCAAAGAATATTCTATAACTAACACTAAGGGTGCTATCGTTGATTGAAAAAAGTTCACCCTAAGATATCACTTTGGCTAGTGATATCTCACTGCTATTGCCAGTGGTTTACGATAACTCAAGCTAACTCATATACAAATAGCAGGAATCTAAGTACGCGGGGTAGTCACACCCATAGATCAAAAATTTTTAATTTTACAAATCTTCCTGCGGGAGTATATATTTAATTCGTTATTGAATTCTTTAATTATTACTATAAAAACATTGATCAAAGCAAACTACGCGCATAAACCGATATTTAAACAAAAAACCAATAATTAATAATTATCACCAATCACCGATGAAAAAATAATACACGACAATTTGAAAAAGCAAATCGTAGTGTATTTGCACAAACTTCAACGTTGAAAACAACATTTTAAATACAAAAACGGCACCATCTATTGGCTAACCCAAACTTATGAGGCGTATATCACACTATCAAATATATTGGTCAATAAACAAAATATGACATGAAATTGGAGAGTGCAAACGTTGTAAAAAAGACTTCGCTACCTAGATTTTCATCCAGTTTTGATGACAATTTTTTTTACCTCTAATCGTTATATTTTAATTAGCAATACAAATAAGAGTATTTTTCAATTTGATATTGATTTTTGTAAATTAACATTGAAGATCAATGAAAAATTTAAAATAATAAATAATTGAATTTAAATTATTGTTTTCTTTAATTTTTACTCTTATTTTTATTCAAACTTTATAAAAACCAATACAATAAATTTTTTACAGGTTTCGATACTTTTTAACACTTCTATAATTAATATATAAACTCCACAATAGTTATTTAAGTATTAAGGGCAGTAAGAGTGTTTTACCGATTGAGGATATACTTATGTTTTGAGATCGAGACGAAGTCGAGATCTCTAATATATCCGAAATCGGTAATACTCTTAATGCCCAAAATGCTTATTACATTTTTTGCACGATTAATAAAAATTCAATTAAAATTATCTAAATAATAAAATTCATTCACAAAATTCAAGTTTGAATGTTTTAAAGAAAATTTTTTAAAATGTCATTTCAAAATAGTAAGCTTTGCGTTTCATCATAGTTCTATAGGTTTTCTTGTTGCAAAACTTAATTCCATCGAATATATTTTCAAAATTAATTGCTTTTAAATCTTTTAATTGCAATATTTTTAAATGAATGTTATTTAAATTTGAAGCTAGTGAATAGACGTACACAATTATTTAACTAATAATCGTTTTTATTCACACTCTGAGGTCTCCCTTGTAAGTAATTAATTACCGGCTACATGATCGGTAAGTAATTACTTACTGACCAGTGATTTGTAAACGAAACTTACTATGTTTATTTACGAATCAGCAAACATGCAAAATCGCCTGATCGTGCAAAAAATTATCAATAATTTCTTTGGTAACGTATTTGACTTAGCATAATATGCTTTTCGTTTATTATCAAATAAAACAAAACTTTCTTTACTAAAACATATTTGTTAGTCTAATAATGGCCTTAAACGAAAATGTTCAAGTTTACTATCAATTGAATAAATTGATTTACGCTGCCATCTGAAAGTTGGCATATGAACCATCCATATTTAACATTTGATTCGTAATTAAAAAATATTTAGGCATTTAATCAAGATAATAACTATCCTATCTCTCAAGCTGGACCATCATACACACATTGTACAAAATTTCATTAAGATTGGTTACGTTGTTGCGGAGTTCATCGCGGACAAACATCGTGACACGTGATTTTTATATATATAAGATAAGATATATATATATATATATATATATATATATATATATATATATATATATATATATATATATATATATATATATATATATATATATATATATATATATATATATATATATATATATATATATATAAATATATACATATATATATATATATATATATATATATATATATATATATATATATATATATATATATATATATATATATATATATATATATATATATATATATGTATGTATATATATATATATATATATATATATATATATATATATATATATATATATACACGATATGAGATATAACGAAAACGACCGGCACTCTCACGGTCGCATTTGTTGAGGGAGATCAAAAAAACTTTCTGTACATATGTGTTCTATTAATATCTCGGGTTCGTGAATCAGCAAAATCCGACACGTGGTTAAGGAACTAGAGCCTTTTTTCTAAAAAAAACTGATTTTTCAAAACCGTTATAACGGCCGTTTGGATGCTAATATTTTTAAAAAATTAACAAATTTAAAATCTTTGGAATCATTTTTATCAATTTACTCTAAAAATAGACCTCTGCAGTTAAAGGTTCCTGAGTGAGCGGCTCCAACAAAAAAGTTTGCAAAAAAAAATTTTTTTTGAAACAACCGGCACTCTCACGGTCGCATTTGTGGAGCCAGATAAAAAAACCTTCAGTAAACATGTGTGTTTTATTAATATCTTGGACAAGTTCGTAAATCAGAAAAATCTGACACATGGTTAAATAACTAGGGGCTTTATACTAGAAAAAAATTTGTTTTTTTAATCCGTTATAACGGCCGTTTGGATACTAATATTTTTAAAAACTTCATAAATTTAGAATCTGTGGAAACATTTTAATCCGTTTCTTATAAATATAAACCTCTGCAGTTCGAGGTTTGTGACTTGTTGGCATAGGCGTACCTAGGTAGGGGTCCAGAAGGCCCGGCCCCCTCTAGACGAATTTTGGCCCCCCCTAGAACACGAAGCTCATGAAGCATGAATTTGCTGTTAAAAATTGTTTCAAAACGTTAGCATCAATATTTAATTCAATTATTTGTTTTTTGTTTGTGATATATGATCATCTCGATAGAAAAAAAGTCCAAGCGGCACGTATATCCGCTAGAAATAGGTAGATTTCGAGATCAGACAGTTTTGTGTACCAGTAGAATCTGATGTATCGGATTAGTTTAAACAAAACAAACTAATTTCAAACAGATATCAAACAAATTTTAAAAAGAAAGTTAGCTACCTACAAGCAAAATTATATCTATCCAATTTTGCAACAAACAAATATCAAATCTACCACAGAACATGTGTGTGACAATTTATGACACAAACCTACTCAATTACTGCAAAATATCAAAATAGTTTATTTCTAAGAAAAAAAAATTAATTTTTTCTATTCAAATCTTTTATTTTTTTGACTGTTATAAGGTTGACATTGACTGTTATAAGGTTTTTGGAAATTGTAGTTGGGGATTGTTGCAAACTTTTTTGTTGAAGCCAACAAGTCAAAAACCTCGAACTGCAGAGGTTTATATTTATAAGAAACGGATTAAAATTTCTCCACAGATTCTAAATTTATGAAGATTTTAAAAATATTAGTATCCAAACGGCCGTTATAACGGATTAAAAAAACCACTTTTTTTTCTAGTATAAAGCCTATAGTTCCTTAACCATGTGTCAGATTTTTCTGATTTACGAACTTGTCCAAGATATTAATAAAACACACATTTTTAAGAAAGGCTTTTTGATCTGGCTCCACAAATGCAACCGTGAGGGCGCCGGTTGATTTAAACGCATTTTGTGTTTTACAAGCTTTTTTGTTGGAGCCGCTCACTCTGAAACCTCCAACTGCAGAGGTCTTTTTTTTGAAAAAAACTGATTAAAAAGGTTTCAAAGATTCTAAATTTATGAAGTTTTTAAAAATATTAGAATCCAAACGGCCGTTATAACGGATCTAAAAAACAAAGTTTTTTTCTAGTATACAGCTTCTAGTTTCTTAACCATGTGTTGGATGGAGCTGATTTACGAACTTGTCCAAGATATTATGAAACGCACATTTTTAAAAAAGGTTTTTTGATCTGGCCTTATAAATGCGACCATGAGGGTGCCGGTTGTTTAAAAAAAAAAATTTTTTTTGCAAGCTTTTTTGTTGGAGCCGCTCACTCAAGAACCTCTAACTGCAGAGGTCTATTTTTAAAACAACTTGATAAAAAAGATTCCAAAGATTTTAAATTTCTTAAATTTTTTGAAATATTAGTATCCAAACGGCCGTTATAACGGTTTTAAAAAATCAATTTTTTTCAGAAAAAAGCCCCTAGTTTCTTAACCACGTGTTGGATTTTGCTGATACACAAACTTATCCAAGATATTAATAGAACACACAAGTACAGAAAATGTTTTTGATCTACCTCAACAAATGCGACCGTGAGAGTGCCGGTCGTTTTCGTTATATCTCATATCGTTTATATATATATATATATATATATATATATATATATATATATATATATATATATATATATATATATATATATATATATATATATATATATATATATATATATATATATATATATATATATATATATATATATATATATATATATATATATATATATATATATATAATTTTTTTTTTTTTTGTTTTTTCGTCTCCGCTTTTCATATATAGTCGTTTGGCACAAAAATTTTTCCGAAATTCCGAGATGAAGCCCATTCCAATAGGTAGATTTTTATATGAAATCTACCTAAAACACCTACCATTAAAGGATTAGAAATAAATCAAATCGAACTATTTATTAACAAGCATGAAAAAAAATTTACAGTTCATATCACTGATCTTCATTTCAATTTAATATGTACTACCAATAATACTGCCACAAAAGTATCCACAAAATGGTCGCTTATCTTATCGGTTCACCATATTATCGAAGTTTAAAAGAGAAAAAATTTTCTTTCCAACATGTGACGTGTCAGATCAGATGTCAGAATTTCAAATGAATTCACAATTTCTGGAAAACCACTCCTTCTAATTTGTTCAACGAAAAACATCGCTATAAAAACAATATAGACTTCGTTTTAAAAAATACGGTTTCATTTCTCCATAAGACCTAAAACCACACCGAAACACCAACACTACTCGCAGTCTCAATTTTGTTTGTATCGCCATTAGCAAATTGATGGCGTAATTCGAAGTCTGATGGATTTATTTCTGGAATTATCTGAATTCTGTATTGCTGAAAATGAAGATCGTTGTGCACAGTACTGTATTAAATGGTTGGGGGACTGGGTGATTACTGTAAACAATGAATTGTTATTTTTGAACTAATTTATATTTTTTCAATAGCTTTGACCCAGGGTGCCTCAAAATATGTTAAGAAATTTAGAGACTAGGAGTATTGATTTTGTATAATTTTTGTTTGTTTGAAAGATACTAAGTAAGGAGTTATAATTTATAATACAATTTATAGTTTTATATGATTTTTTTCAATTTTAATTTGCCAAAAATGTCGGTTTTAAAAAGAACATTTTTTTCTTTTATTTTTATGATTTAATGATTTATTATTTACACAAACATATATCTAAATATAAACATAAATAACTGCATTAAAATCGGTGTAGTAGCAACGGCATCAAAAGTGACACTAAACACCGTTAATTTCACCGTTCATATTCTATAGGTGCCGGTTTACAGTGGCGTTAAGGGCAACTATATAACGGAAGCACTTGCTAAGCAAGAGACTGAACTCCATCTTCTAATAGAAATGGAAGCTCTAAGCGGGTCGTTTGCCCCTCTCAAACAACTAATTTATGACAGGGGTAAATGCGTAACCTATAGGGTGGTAGTCAAACAAAACTAGCTGCAAGATAAGCAGGTTAATCTTTCCCACACTAGACCTGAAGCGTTCCAAAGAACTTATATCCTTGAGTAGGCAGAATATTAGTTCATGGGTAAAGTCATCACTGGTTACTGAATCCGTGGTGAGCACCTAAGTACTGATTGAAGAAGCTGTAAAGATGAGGATCAGGAGGAACTAGCGTTTCATCTACTTTGCACGTGTCTAGCATTCGCCCTTTCTACGGAAAACTCTTTTGGTATCACAACCTTCTTATTTTAGTCTAACTATGTCGTCCTGATGTTGTGTTTTTGGTGACAGTTACTGCATGCTAACCTAACATAAGTAGCCAATATAATTGATAGTAAATTTAAAAATAAACTTCATGTATTAAAAGAAAGAAATAAAAACGGAAAATTTATTAATTATTTTACTCAGCAATATTATGGGGCCAGGCCCACCCTAGAACAATTTCCTAGTTACGCCAATGCTTGTTGGCTTCAACAAAAAAGTTTGCAACAATCCATAACTACAATTTCCAAAAACCTTATAACATTCAATGAAAAAAATATTGCGACGCTGATGCATAGGCTGACTTCACCACAGCTCTGGAAACATAGTGTTCTGGATATATAATGAGCTAATATCCATAAAATAATTTAATTAAAAGCTAACCAATATTATGGACTTCGTTGTTCTAATAATAAAAATATTAAAGCAGGCAGTAGTGCCTAATTGAAACCTTTCCATAAGTTTTATCAAAATCACTTCATTAGTGTAGGCTGTAGTGTGCATAAAGATACTGAAAAAACTGTCAACAATTAAAAAAAAAATTTTTTACCGGAAGTAAAAAACCGGAAGTTGGGATGCAGAATTTTTGTAAATCATACTAAATGCTTATGTACAAAGTTTCATCCAATTCGATTATCAGGTACAGATGTTATTGAGCTTTAAAAAAAACAGGTGTATGTGACACCCCCCACCACTTTGTTCACTATCGCTCAAAAACTAATCAGTTCTTTGCCATACATGTTTGCATTTTTTTCCAAAGTGTCATCAAAATTGGTTCACGAACGAATGCTGTGTGCTCCCAACAAACATTGAAAAAATGATGACACATTAAACAGGTGTTCGGGAGACCCCGTACCACTTATCCCAATATTGTCCAAAAACTAATCAGTTCCTTGTCATTTAAGTTTCCATCTTTTTCCAAAGTGTCATTAGAATTGATTAATGAATGAAGTCTGTATGCTCCCAACAAACTTTAAAAACAAAGTGTGAAAAGTCAGCAGTTGTGTGGTAGACCCCCGCCACTTTGATCAATGTGTCCTAAAAGATGATAATTATTTTTCAACACTAATTGGAACCCTATTCATCAAGTTTCATCATAATCACTTCATTATTGTAGGCTGTAGTGTGCATAAAGACACTGACAAAACTTCAAAAAAGTACAAAAAAATTTTTTTTACCGGAAGTAAAAAACCGGAAGTTGGGATGCAGAACTATTTTAAACCGTACTACATACTCATGTACCAAGTTTCATCCAATTCGCTTATCAGGTACAGAAGCTATAGATCTTTCAAAAAAACAGGTGCTCCAGGGACCCCCCACCACTTTGTTCACTATCGCTCAAAAACTAATCAGTTCTTTGCCATACACGCTTGCATCTTTTTCCAAAGTGTCATCAAAATTGGTTCACGAACGAATGCTGTGTGCTCCCAACAAACATTGAAAAAAGTGTGACACATTAAACAGGTGTTCGGGAGGACCCCCACCACTTATTCCAATATTGTCCAAAAACTAATCAGTTCTTTGTTACTTAAGTCTCCATCTTTTTCCAAAGTGTCATTAGAATTGATTAATGAACGAAGTCTGTATGCTCCCAACAAACTTAAAAAACAAAGTGTGAAAAGTCAGCATTTGTATGGTAGACCCCCCACCACTTTGATCAATGTGTCCCAAAACATGATAATTATCTTTTCACACTAATTGGAACCTTATTCCATAAGTTTCAACCTAATCACTTCATTATTGTAGGCTGTAGTGTGCATAAAGACATTGACAAAACTTCAAAAAAGTACAAAAAAAATTTTTTTTACCGGAAGTGTAAAACCGGAAGTTGGAATGCAGAACTATTGCAAACCGTTCTACATACTCATGTACCAAGTTTCATCCAATTCGCTTATCAGGTACAGAAGTTATAGAGCTTTAAAAAAAACAGGTGCTCCAGGGACCCCCCCACCACTGTGTTCACTATCGCTCAAAAACTAATCAGTTCTTTGCCGTACATGTTTGCATCTTTTTCCAAAGTGTCATCAAAATTCGTTCACGAACGAATGCTGTGTGCTCCCAACAAACATTGAAAAAAGTGTGACACATTAAACAGGTGTTCGGGAGGACCCCCACCACTTATTCCAATATTATCCAAAAACTAATCAGTTCTTTGTTACTTAAGTTTCCATCTTTTTCCAAAGTGTCATTAAAATAAATTAATGAATGAAGTCTGTATGCTCCCAACAAACTTAAAAAACAAAGTGTGAAAAGTCAGCATTTGTATGGTAGACCCCCCACCACTTTGATCAATGTGTCTCAAAACATGATAATTATCTTCTTACACTAATTGGAACCCTATTCCATAAGTTTCATCATAATCACTTCATTATTGTAGGCTGTAGTGTGCATAAAGCCACTGAAAAAACTTCAAAAAAGTACAAAAAAAATTTTTTTACCGGAAGTGAAAAACCGGAAGTTGGGATGCAGAACTATTGTAAACCGTACTACATACTCATGTACCAAGTTTCATCCAATTCGCTTATCAGGTACAGAAGTTAAAGAGCTTTAAAAAAACAGGTGCTCCAGGGACCCCCCACCACTTTGTTCACTATCGCTAAAAAACTAATCAGTTCTTTGTCATACATGTTTGCGTCTTTTTCCAAAGTGTCATCAAAATTCATTAACGAATGAATGTTTTATGCTCCCAACAAACATAAAAACTTTGTGGAAAAAACCACCTGTTGTATGGTGGACCCCCCAACCCTTTATCCAATGTGCTCCAAAAGCTGATAAAATATTTCTCATGTTATTTAAAAGCTTTTCGTAACGTTTCATGAAAATCGATCGGTAATTGTAGGCTACAGTAGGGATAAACACCTGAAAAAAAAACTTTTTAACCGGAAGTGACAAACCGGAAGTTGGTATGCAGAAATATTATAAACAGTACTTAAACCTTATATACTAAGTTTCAATAAGATCATAGCCCGGAATCAGAAGTTATTCAAGATTTAAACTTAGAGGTGTTCGGGAGACCCCCCGCCATTTTGTCCAAATTTGAAATGAATCCAGATCTTCCATTTTCAAGTGAACCTGTATCATTTGCCAAAGTTTCATCAAGATCCTATGCACAAAACTCACCCAGTAAAGACTCACCCAAAATAAAAAGGTTTGAATAGAAGAAATTAATTTTTACTTCACCACAATTTTAAATTGTGTGAAGTAATGCAATCTATCGTGAAAAAAAAAATCTTACATACCCCAAATTTTATTTTATCTTTTGTTTTGGACCATCCTCTATCTAAATAGCCAAAAAAAATTTTGGTGTACGTCTGTGTGTGCGTGGGTGGGTGGGTTTGAGTTTTCTGCATAGGATCTTGATGAAACTTTGGCAAATGATACAGGTTCACTTGAAAATGGAAGATCTGGATTCATTTCAAATTTGGACAAAATGGCGGGGGGTCTCCCGAACACCTCTAAGTTTAAATCTTGAATAACTTCTGATCCCGGGCTATGATCTTATTGAAACTTAGTATATAAGGTTTTAGCACTGTTTCCAATATTTCTGCATACCAACTTCCGGTTTGTCACTTCCGGTTAAAAAGTTTTTTTTCAGGTGTTTATCCCTACTGTAGCCTACAATTACCGATCGATTTTCATGAAACGTTGCGAAAAGCTTTTAAATAACATGAGAAATATTTTATCAGCTTTTGGAGCACATTGGATAAAGGGTTGGGGGGTCCACCATACAACAGGTGGTTTTTTCCACAAAGTTTTTGTTTGTTGGGAGCATAAAACATTCATTCGTGAATGAATTTTAATGACACTTTGGAAAAAGACGCAAACATGTATGACAAAGAACTGATTAGTTTTGGAGCGATAGTGAACAAAGTGGTGGGGGGTCCCTGGAGCACCTGTTTTTTTGAAAGCTCTATAACTTCTGTACCTGATAAGCGAATTGGATGAAACTTGGTACATGAGTATGTAGTACGGTTTACAATAGTTCTGCATCCCAACTTCCGGTTTTTCACTTCCGGTAAAAAAATTTTTTTTGTACTTTTTTGAAGTTTTGTCAATGTCTTTATGCACACTACAGCCTACAATAATGAAGTGATTATGATGAAACTTATGGAATAGGGTTCCAATTAGTGTGAAAAGATAATTATCATGTTTTAGGACACATTGATCAAAGTGGTGGGGGGTCTACCATACAAATGCTGACTTTTCACACTTTGTTTTTTAAGTTTGTTGGGAGCATACAGACTTCGTTCATTAATTTATTTTAATGACACTTTGGAAAAAGATGGAGACTTAAGTAACAAAGAATTGATTAGTTTTTGGATAATATTGGAATAAGTGGTGGGGGTCCTCCCGAACACCCGTTTAATGTGTCACACTTTTTTCAATGTTTGTTGGGAGCACACAGCATTCGTTCGTGAACGAATTTTGATGACACTTTGGAAAAAGATGCAAACAAGTATGGCAAAGAACTGATTAGTTTTTGAGCGATAGTGAACAAAGTGGTGGGGTGTCCCTGGAGCACCTGTTTTTTTGAAAGCTCTATAGCTTCTGTACCTGATAAGCGAATTGGATGAAACTTGGTACATAAGTATGTAGTACGGTTTGCAATAGTTCTGCATCCCAACTTCCGGTTTTTTACTTCCGGTAAAAAATTTTTTTTTGTACTTTTTTGAAGTTTTTTCAGTGTCTTTATGCACACTACAGCCTACAATAATATAATGAAGTGATTATGATGAAACTTATGAAATAGGGTTCCAATTAATGTAAGAAGATAATTATCATCTTTTAGGACACATTGATCAAAGTGGCGGGGGGTCTACCATACAACTGCTGACTTTGCACACTTTATTTTTTAAGTTTGTTGGGAGCATACAGACTTCATTCATTAATCAATTCTAATGACACTTTGGAAAAAGATGGAAACTTAAATGACAAGGAACTGATTAGTTTTTGGACAATATTGGGATAAGTGGTGGGGTCTCCCGAACACCTGTTTAATGTGTCATCATTTTTTCAATGTTTGTTGGGAGCACACAGCATTCGTTCGTGAACCAATTTTGATGACACTTTGGAAAAAAATGCAAACATGTATGACAAAGAACTGATTAGTTTTTGAGCGATAGTGAACAAAGTGGTGGGGGGTGTCACATACACCTGTTTTTTTTAAAGCTCAATAACATCTGTACCTGATAATTGAATTGGATGAAACTTTGTACATAAGGATTTAGTATGATTTACAAAAATTCTGCATCCCAACTTCCGGTTTTTTAATTCCGGTAAAAATTATTTTTTTAATTGTTGGCAGTTTTTTCAGTATCTTTATGCACACTACAGCCTACAATAATGAAGTGATTATGATAAAACTTATGGAAAGGTTTCAATTAGTGTAAGAAGATAATTATCATCTTTTGGGACACATTGATCAAAGTGGCGGGGGATCTACCATACAACTGCTGACTTTTCACACTTGGTTTTTAAAGTTTGTTGGGAGCATACAGATTTCATTCATTAATCAATTTTAATGACACTTTGAGAAAAGATAAAGGCTTTATTGACAATGAATTGACTAGTTTTTGGACAATATTGGGATAAGTGGTGGGGTCCTCCCGAACACCTGTTTACTGTGTCATCATTTTTTCAATGTTTGTTGGGAGCACACAGCATTCGTTCGTGAACCAATTTTGATGACACTTTGGAAAAAAATGCAAACATGTATGACAAAGAACTGATTAGTTTTTGAGCGATAGTGAACAAAGTGTTGGGGGGTGTCCCATACACCTGTTTTTTTTAAAGCTCAATAACATCTGTACCTGATAATTGAATTGGATGAAACTTTGTACATAAGCATTTAGTATGATTTACAAAAATTCTGCATCCCAACTTCCGGTTTTTTAATTCCGGTAAAAATTATTTTTTTAATTGTTGGCAGTTTTTTCAGTATCTTTATAGCCTACAATAATGAAGTGATTATGATAAAACTTATGGAAAGGTTTCAATTAGTGTAAGAAGATAATTATCATCTTTTGGGACACATTGATCAAAGTGGCGGGGGATCTACCATACAACTGCTGACTTTTCACACTTGGTTTTTAAAGTTTGTTGGGAGCATACAGATTTCATTCATTAATCAATTTTAATGACACTTTGAGAAAAGATAAAGGCTTTATTGACAAAGAATTGACTAGTTTTTGGACAATATTGGGATAAGTGGTGGGGTCCTCCCGAACACCTGTTTATTGTTTCAATGTTTGTTGGAAGCATACAACATTCGTTCGTTAAGTAATTTTGATAACACTTTGCAAAAAGATGCAAATATATATGGCAAGGAACTGATTAGTTTTTTTTAGCGATAGTGAACAAAGTGGTAGGGGGTCATCCAAGCACCTGTTATTTTGGAAGCTCAATAACATCTGTACCTGATAATCGAGTTGGATGAAATTTTGTACATACACATTTAGTACGGTTTACAACAGTTCTGCATCCTAACTTCCGCTTTGTCACTTCTGATAAAATTTTTTTTACTTTTTCTCGTACAACAGAATTTATGTTTGTTGGGATACTACTGCCTGCTTTAATATTTTTATTATTAGAACTACGAAGTCCATAATATTGGTTAGCTTTTAATTAATTGCGCATCAGCGTCGCAATATTTTTTCTTAGAAATAAACTATTTTGATATTTTGCAGTAATTGGACGACATATGATATAGCGTAGGCTTGTGTCACAAATTGTCACACACATGTTCTGTGGTAGATTTGATATTTTTTTGTTGCAAAATTGGATAGATATAGTTTTGCTTATATGTAGCTAATTTTCTTTTTAAAATTTGTTCGATATCTGTTTTAAATTAGTTTGTGTTGTTTAAACTAATCTGATACATCAGATTCTACTGGCACACAAAACTGTCTGATCTCGAAATCTACCTATTTCTAGCGGATATACGTGCCGCTTGGACTTTTTATCTTCAGAGCCACTGCGCGGTGAAAAGCGCGGTGCGCTTGAAAATTAATCATACATATCTGGTCATACCTAAGGTACACTAAATGGTAAGAGGCGAAAGGTTGATGTGTTCGATAGCTGTACCGGAAGTGTGTCAAAAAAATCGTCAAGTGTGTCAAAATAAGGAAATGCATATATTTTTGCTTAAAAAACGTTCATTTTAAGTTAATTTCTAAGGAACAAAGAATGCGGAGAAATCTTCATGGTCGAGATTGGTATGTGATACCAAAAAGTAGATTATTGCATTATAAGCTTATCAAAAAAATGTTGTCAAGTGTGTCAAAAGAAAGATTTTTATTTATTTTTTGCCCAATTTCTTGGAAAAAATAAAATTAATTATTTGTATGACATGAAATTTTATTATTATTATAGACAATTATGGCATTCTAAGTTTGTTAAAAAAATGTCAAGTGTGTCAAAAAATGATTTCATTTATTTTTTAGCCAAGTTTTTGGAAAAAAAATTTAGTTGTTTTTATGACGTAAATGGAATGGAAATTTTTGAATTTGTTATAGTTTTTGAAATATTTTTGGAATTTTGAAAAAAGTTTGTATTTTTGATTTTATTATAGTATTTGGAATTTTGAAAAAAGTTTCAATTTTTGATTTTGTAATAACTTTTACAATATTTTTAAAATTTTGGAAAAAGTTTGAATTTTTAAGAATTTTTGGAATTATATTGGAATTTAGAAAAAGTTTAAATATTTGATTTTATTAGAATTTTGGGAATAGTTTTGGAATTTTTCAATTTTTGATTTTGTAATAATTTTTGCAATATTTTTAAAATTTTGAAAGAAATAGAATTTTTGAATTTAATATTGTTAAGAAGGATAATTCAAACGCCGTGATTAAAATTCGAATCACTGTCCCACACACACTGAATCTACCTTAACAGAAGCTTTCATGGTTGTTTACATTTTTCTTTTAACCATATTTTCTATAACTCAAAACGTAGTTGCCATATACAATAGTTTTCGTTTAAAAAACGAACATAAATCAGTTGTGTAATACTTCCCTAATGTAATCTCGATTATTCAAGTTGTATTCGTACTTCCGCTATTCCCATATAGATTTCCTACAATGGTCTATCAATTAATAATATTTACCAATGTAATTTCCTTTATTCAATTTGTGATCGTTAGTTGCCATAGAATTAGCATAGGACAGTTGTATAAAACCATCGATCCATAGTTCCGCTATGTTCATATATAAATCTTACAATCAATATTCTGCTATAAATTGGTTCTAGTCTTCAATTTTAATGCCTGTTGGTGATAATATTTCCTTAGTGGATACACTACTAAATGTAATTTCCTAAAATCATTTCATAATAGATGTCTCTATTTTTTTTAGTGAAGACACTTTTAGTACACATATTTATCGAAGGTAAATGTCCTATAAACAGGTTTATTGCGTTCATTGAATTGTGATGTAAAAACGATGGGATTTTGCTTATAAATATGCATATTTTCGTATAGAAAATTTCTTAGTCGATTATTACAATTTTGATGATCAGCTGTTTTTGATGTTTTGTGACAGATGGAACAATGGAGATCAACGCTTGATGAATCGGCAAGAATTTCATCTATTTTTATTTATAACCTGTGGATTTCCAATTAATGGTTTGTTGTTTAATGCTGATTCTTATTTTGTGTTAATTCAATACAGTGGTACACAGTTTATCCAGTTCATTTTTATGTTGATAATGCCAATTAGTGAAATCTAAAGAATAGATAAAAAAATGCATATGTGTTTGTACCGCAAAACTGACCTTGAAAAGGTCTAATTTTCCGCTGTGGTAATGTGATAAACTGTTTGTAATTTTTTTTTATTTCTCGTAAATTTGTGCTTAAATAATTGATCTCGAATACGCGTTTTCGATGCGATATTACTTTGTTGATAGTACGGTTAGTTCACATCAAAATTAAAAGTAAAAGTAATTAAAAGAAAAGATTTTATCATATGTGTTTGTGCCGTTCTTAGGACAATATAAATGTTCAATCAATTATTAGTGTACCCATATACTATTAGACCATTGTTTATAAAAAAAACAGAAATTTTGGGAACAGAATCATCTTAGTTAAAATTAATATAAGTAAACTCATAGTAAAATAAGTCACAAAGATTTATGTGAATGTGCAACTTATGTTAGACATTCAAAGAAAAAGGAAATGAGGAACTTTATTTATTCTTCCTTTATCAATCTATATTGGGATTGAATACTTTGATCAAAACTGATATAAGCTAAAAAAAGTCCGAGCGGCAGGTATATCCGCTAGAAATAGGTAGATTTCGGGATCAGACAGTTATGTGTGCAATTAGAATCAGATTTATCAGATTACTTTATAAAAAACACTAATTAAAAACAGAAGTATTAAACAAACTTTAAAAATAAACATTATTTTATACAGTTTTTGGGCATCTTGGCACTTAACCTGTACCCTGATATAGCCAATTTTCAAACATATTAAGGAGACTGTTTGCCGCAACATACCTAGAAAATATTTTTAGCGTAAGTGAAAAAATGCGACCGTGAGAGTGCCGCTAAATGCCGTTGTACTTTACACAGTTTATTGCAGATAGCTAAAGAACCTTTTATTGCAGATGTCTGGCTTTTTAAAAACTGATAGAAATATGTTCAAATAATTAATATTTATAAATTTTGTTTACATATTTTGCCCAAAACGCCGTTATAACGCTTTGTTTTTGACAGTTTTAAGGCTCTAGACTCTTAACCTGTACTCGGATATGACCAGTTGTCGAACTTATCCAAGAGATTGTTTGCCGCAACACGCTCAGAAAAAATTTTTGGTCTAGGTCGAAAAATGCGACCGTGAGAGTGCCGCTAAATTCCGTTATACCTCATATCGTTATATATATATATAGTTTTTTTTTTGTTTTTCCGTCTCCGCTTTACATATATAGTCGTTTGGCATCAAAATTTTTCCGAAATTCCGAGATGACGGACATTGCAATAGGTAGATTTTTATATGAAATCTACCTAAAAAAATGTGTGTTTATCAACCGATGGTGGAATTACGTCAGTTTTGATCGAAATTGATATAAACTGAAAGATAACAAATTATGCTATCAAAGCAATAAAGATTATTTAACAAATTAGTACCATTTAATGTGCAGTTCAACTAGATGTATATTCTTATGATCAAAATTATAAATAAAAAGAAGTTACATATATATTTGCTGTGTTTTTGATTCTTTCACCGTTGTGTTATATAAATCAAGATTATCAAATGTTACATGCCAATTCGGTGATGATGTGCTGAACAGGAATTGGGGGATTGGGAATGGGGATCTAACCATGCGGTGAGTCACATAATTTTATTATATATATAGGTGTGCATCTGTGTGAGTGTGCGAGTGTGTGGATGTGTGGATGAGACCTTATTTGCTGTTACAAATTTAGTTACAAAAATATTATAATGGTAATGGTAATGTGTATAATAAGATACCCAAAAATTATTAATGTTATTAAACTTAGTACATATTGAAAGGCTAGAAAACAAGCGCATTGACGCATATAAATGAGCATTTAGTTTTATGACAAAAACTGGTCGTAATAAGTGCAAATCTTACAACAGTAAATTAACTGGTAAATTTGATGATGATTTTTTTTGGGTACGGTAGTAAGCTAATTGAATTTCAACTTTTACTTGTTTATATCAGCTGAACGTAAAAATAATAGATGAGTTCTGTTGTATATTAAATCTGTTTTAAGTTTGCTTTGGATCATATCGACCTCGAACAAGCTGGATACAGTGCACACTCCTAGAAAGTTCGCTTATGACACTATGTAGTGTACGTAACGCCTATATTCGAATTAATAGGTCCACCGCCTAAATCTGGTATTTCGGCATTGAAACAAGTGTGATGTTTTTGTAAGTGATTTCCATGAATCTATGCCTTCATTTCCAGCTTAGGTTTTTTTGTTTTATCCCTCATATTTTGTTAAGGGATATAAGACCTATGTTTAGAAAGCAACATTAAAATTCTTAAATTTTACATAGAATCAACGGCAACACCATATATTTGTTCATTACTTCTAAATCGATGATGAAAGTGGTGTATGTATGTATGTATGCATGAGCGTATGTGGGTATGGTAGATGGTGTGTATGCATGTACGAGTGTGTATATGTGTGTGTGTATGAGTGTCAACGTATGGGGGAGGACGTGGTGATCGCGGTTCTTTCGTATACGGGGGTCGCCAGAGTCTCAGTCTTTCACTTGCCTTTTCTCATCTCCGTTATTATCATGTTTCTCGCGTACTATTGATTATTTGTGATGAAGTCGCAGGCTTTCTTACTCGTTCCCATGGGCTGCAGCTTGTCTGGGACAAAAAAATTAATCTCGCTAGGTACGCGACCTGCTAAGTCACTTCGTTGATTTCAATGAAGCAGCTCTTCATTACAATTTATATTTTTAGAATTTTGAAAAAAAAAAAAAACAGAATTTTTGAATTTTATAAATATTTTTATAATTTTGAAAAAATTTCAATTTTTGATTTTAAAAGAATTTTTGGAATATTTTTAGAATTTTTAAAAATTTAAAATTTTTGATTTTATTATAATTTTTAGAATTTTGAAAATAGTTTCAATTTTTGATTTTGTAATAATTTTTGGAATATTTTGTAGAATTTTGAAAAAAGTTTGATTTTATTTAATTTTTACAATATTTTTTGGATTTTTCAAAGAAATATGAATTTGTGATTTTGTAATATTTTCTCGAAACGCTAAGTGGAGAGGTTTTTGAGTAGCAATTGCTGAGTGTATCATTTTTTCACTATATTATGTTAATTTATGATCTGTTATAATTTTCCGGCAACTTTTTGCTTGAACAAGAAAATGACGAAGTCATCAAGGTTCGCCATGTATGTGAAATTGTTTTAGTGTTTTTCATACAAGTTTGATTTCAATGAACAAGATCTTATTTTTTAGGGTTCCGTTTTTTATACGGAACACTATTGGTGAGAGTACAACATGTTTTTCACATTATTTCGATTATCTCGTGAACCATTAATCCGATGAACTTAAAATTTGAGGTGCTTATAAAACTAACCTATCCACACAAGATGGCGGGTTAAAAAATAAATAAAGTTGTGTTCGTTTGTTTTAAGGAGGTACGATGTAAAGCCTTTGAAAACATACATTTTTTTAGCGAGACGAGTAGGGTATCATATGAAAGGGCTTCATTTCAGCATTATTTAAAAATATATTTTGGAATTTTTCACCTCACCATTTTTTGTATAATTTTGAAAAATGACGTTTTCGGGATGTTTTATTGCCTCGATTAACTCCGACCCTACTTCATCGAAAATCTTGAAATATATTTGGAATGATAGAAAATTGAGTAGGTTTTTAATGAAAAATATAGAAAAGTGGCAGACACTAATAACTATATTTATTAAAGGGGTGGGAATGTTAAGGGGTAAAAACATCATTTAAAACCAGGTCATGTGGGGGGTCATTTGAAAGAACACTTGATTTTAGAAGTATTGCCATTTTTTTTAGAATTTTGCAATGCATAGTTTTTGAATTATCATCAATAAAGTGACACAAAAAGTTGGTGCATTTCGAGCCCCTTGCATTTCGAGCCTAATTAACAGAAAAATTTGAAAAAATTCACAGAGACAGGAAGTTTGATAAACTCTGAACAAAAAATATAGCGAACTCTCAAATAATTATATTTTTGTGTTTTTAAGGGATTGGGGTGGGAAAGGGTGAAAAAAAACTTTCAGAAACTTGGCAATTTTTTTTAGAATTTTGTGGTACACAGTTTTTGAGTTATTCTAAAAAATTTGCAAATTCCAGACCGTTCCCCCCCCCCCCCCCTACGTTTCGACACTGATTGACAGTAAAAATTGAACAAATTCACAGAGACAGGAAATTCGCTATATTTTGAACGAAAATTATAGCGGACTCTCAAATAATTATATTTCTGTGTGTTTAGGGGATGGGTGTAAGGAGGGAAAAAAAACACTTTTTTTGAGCCAAGCGAGTGGGGTATCATTTGAAAGAGGACCAAATTTCAAAAACATTGCAATTGTTTTTAGAAATTTCCGGTACACCGTTTTGGAGTTATTCTAAAAAATGTGCACATTCCAGACCGTTCCCCCTCCCCCCCCCTACGTTTCGACACTGATTGACAGAAAAAATTGAAAAAATTCATAGAAACAGGAAATTTGCTATATTTTGAACGAAAATTATAGCGGACTCTCAAATAATTATATTTCTGTGTGTTTAGGGGATGGGTATCAGGAGGGTAAAAAAAAACTTTTTTTGACCCAAGCGAGTGGGGTATCATTTGAAAGAAGACCAAATTTCCAAAACATTGCAATTTTTTTTAGAATTTTGTGGTACACAGTTTCGGAGTTATTCTAAAAAATGTGCACATTCCAGACCGTTCCCCCCCCTTACGTTTCGACACTGATTGACAGAAAAAATTGAAAAAATTCATAGAGATAGGAAGTTTGCTATATTTTGAACGAAAATTATAGAGAACTCTCAAATAATTATATTTCTGTGTGTTTAGGGGATGGGTGTCAGGGGGGTAAAAAAAAATTTTTTTTGACCCAAGCGTGTGGGGTATCATTTGAAAGAGCATCAAATTTCCAAAAACATTGCAATTTTTTTTAGAAATTTCCGGTACACCGTTCCAGACCGTTCCCCCCCCTACGTTTCGACGCTGATTGACAGAAAAAATTGAAAAAATTCATAGAGACAGGAAATTTGCTATATTTAGAACGAAAATTATAGCGAACTCTCAAATAATTATATTTCTGTGTGTTTAGGGGATGGGTGTAAGGGGGGTAAAAAATAATTTTTTTTGACCCAAGCGAGTGGGGTGTCATTTGAAAGAGCACCGAGTTTCAAAAACATTGCAATTGTTTTTAGAATTTTGCGGTACACAGTTTCGGAGTTATTCTAAAAAATGTGCAAATTCCAGACCGTTCCTCCCACCCTACGTTTCAACACTGATTGACAGAAAAAATTTAAAAAATTCATAGAGACAGGAAGTTTGCTATATTTTGAACGAAAATTATAGCGAACTCACAAATAATTATATTTCTGTGTGTTTAGGGGATGGGTGTAAGGAGGGTAAAAAAAAACTTTTTTGATCCAAGCGAGTAGGGTGTCATTTGAAAGAGCACCAAATTTCAAAAACATTGCAATTATTTTTAAAATTTTGCGGTACGCAGTTTTTGAGTTATTCTAAAAAATGTGCAAATTCCATACCGTTGATTTTTTTTAAGTTATTTCCTTTTAAAACTAATATTGGTAGGTCCAACTATCAAATTCAGGGGACAGGAGACATGGTGGATGGTTTTTGTCTGACCTTATATATTAAGTTTTGCGAAGGCTGTTTGTTAGATTGGTTTTATTGACATTTATTGATATTGACAATAATCATTTTTAAATAGTTTGTTTCTTCAAAACACGGATTTCAATAAAAATACACATATTGTTTCTTATGCATTTCTTTCTTGCTATTATTAGGATTTTGTACTTTAAAAAGTAAAAACGTGCCTGTCTGAATTTTTACATAATCGATTTTCTCACAAACTATAAGTGCTATCAACTTGAAATTTTCTGCAGTTTTAAAATGGGTTTGTCCACGCCTCCAATAAAAAATACTTATATTTGTTTTTTTCTATATTTTATCGACATAGACAAACAAAAGTTTTCATTAGGGAATCGAGTTGTGTTTAAAATGTCGGACAAGTGCGAATATAACTCGCTCGCCGAGGGTGCCGTGTATATAATATTCTACGAGAATAATTCTTTTAAAAACACAATTTTAGAAATAAATCAAAAACGGCTTTCGAAAATTACAAAACAACTTGCTTTGTACCTAAAAAAAATTTTTCTTTCATGTGACACACTTATGAGATCAAAAATATATTTTTGTTTAAATTTCATCTCTCAACCCCTTTCAAATAACGTTTTGAAAGATACATATTAACAATATTACCTACCTTTTTCGATTTTTCGCTGCACTGAGAAAAAGGAATCGTTTTGAATTAATAAAAATTACGGATTAATTCTACTTTTCTCAAATTTGGTTAAATGAAAACGAAATTGTATATTTTTAATTGTATTTAGTATTGAATTCATCACATCGGCTAAAATAAATTTATTAAATTAACTTACATTTTTTTATTGATTCAATACGACACTTTGTATATTATTTTAATACTATGAAATGTGAAAAATATCTTCCGATTATTAAAATAATCCTTTATCTTATAAAACATACCCAACTTACACCTGATTATTGAAAGTATTAATTTAATCCTTACGAAAAATCAAAAATGTAAAATTAATACGAATAAATATTAAAACTATACGAAAATTGTATAAAAAATGTAACAACCGTTATTTTTCCAGACTTTTAGTATTCTTGTTTTTCTATTTCATTACCTCTTCATTGGATTATTTGTCGACTATACATAAATTAGTGATCTTTATTTATCGTTAAAACTAGTGATTTACATATTGATTAAAATTAGTGATCTTTAAATAGTGTTAAAATAATGTTTAATTAGTGTTAAATAATAAATAATAATTTTTAATGATCAACTGAATAATTTTATAAAATAATTGATGGAAGAAATAGCAATCGAAAATGGTTCTGTTCCATGTGAATTACTTGTAAATGATGCAAATATACAAATTGAACAAATTCATTTAGACAATGAGCTTTACCAATTAATTTGCACCAATTTCGGTTTGCCACTGGAATTTTATATTGTATTTGCCTGTAAGTATTTCAAATGTTTAAAAGTGTGCACAATTAATGTGTAATGTTACTAGTATATATGAGCAATTTCACGAAGATTCAACAACGTTTTGAGTTGACCCCTTTTAATTTTGATTATTTTTTGTTTATAGATAGTCTTTGATAAATAAAAAATACCAGTTCTCTTAGAATTTTTTTTTTCGACCAGGGGTCTTCACAGGGTGCCCCTCAATTTTTTGTTATTTTGTGATGTGACTGCATTTTGACGAGCGATTGTAGAAAAACTACTGAATCGATTTTCATAAATGATATGTCGTTGAATAGGTATTAGAACAAAGTTTTTAAAAATGTACACTGTTAATTTTTTGAAATAATTTTCAACGGTGTAACATAAGAAAAAAACGGTGTAATTGAAAAAAAGATGGCATAGCCTCTTTTTTTTTTTTTTTTTTAAACCAAATTGAAGCTTATTTTATATCTAACCACTTGTGAAAGTTGAGGACACGTGTTATTTTTTGTTTTAAAGATAAAATTCGTTGTGCATATGACTGTCGGGAATCAGTTTTTTTTGTTCTGAAGGAAAATTATAAAAATGGCGTTATAAACTAAGAGATATTTTTTTTATGTTAAATATCAAATATTTTATTATTAGATGAACTTTTTAAAATATTATAAAAATTATATATGTAGTACAATAAATAAAATAAATACAATTGTTAAAAATGATTTACTTATTTTACAAGCAGAAGTATCTTTTGAATAGGAAAGCACTTCTGCAATTATTTTCTTTGTATTAGATGGCATAGAAAATGAAATGTTTATTTATCACTTTTAGTAATCACTTGTCACTCTTATAAAAAATAAATTGACAGTCTTGACTGCAAACAAAAAAGCCGTATAAACAACTAAATCTATTTAGGAACTTTTGACTGGAGAAGTATTATGTTCGTATTATGTTATTATGGAATCATAAAGTAAAAGATTGTTTTTCAACATTAAATTACAAATATTTTATTATTGAATAAACTTTTTAAAATATCATACAAATTATATATGTGAAAATAAATATAGTTATTAAAAATTATTTACTTATTTTACATTCAAAAGTTTCTTTTGAGTTGGAAAACATTTTTGCATTTATTGTCTTAGTATCTACTGGTACAAAAGAATGAAATTTTTGAGTTCCACTTATAGTAATCGCATTTTTATATCGATTTTGTAATTTTTCTTTTGTTAATTGATATTCATTTTTATCGGCGTATCCAAAGTTCATGGTAGATTCCCATTTTAAAGCCCATTCGAAAAGTTTTTTTGGTGTATCAATAATATTATCTTCGCTCGCCATACTATAACGGTGTGCAGCACGCTTCAGTGTACCACCAATTCCATCACAAGGTCCCTTTCCATGGCTGGTAGCATGAAAATGCCATTCAGCGTCAACCTTAAATTAACTAATTAACTTATGCCACCATAAAGAAGACTTTAAGACTTTTTTGATTTTATTATAATTTTTAGAATTTTGAAAATAGTTTCAATTTTTGATTTTGTAATAATTTTTGGAATATTTTGTAGAATTTTGAAAAAAGTTTGATTTTATTTAATTTTTACAATATTTTTTGGATTTTTAAAAGAAATATGAATTTGTGATTTTGTAATATTTTCTCGAAACGCTAAGTGGAGAGGTTTTTGAGTAGCAATTGCTGAGTGTATCATTTTTTCACTATATTATGTTAATTTATGATCTGTTATAATTTTCCGGCAACTTTTTGCTTGAACAAGAAAATGACGAAGTCATCAAGGTTCGCCATGTATGTGAAATTGTTTTAGTGTTTTTCATACAAGTTTGATTTCAATGAACAAGATCTTATTTTTTAGAGTTCCGTTTTTTTATACGGAACACTATGGTGAGAGTACAACATGTTTTTCACATTATTTCGATTATCTCGTGAACCATTAATCCGATGAACTTAAAATTTGAGGTGCTTATAAAACTAACCTATCCACACAAGATGGCGGGTTAAAAAATAAATAAAGTTGTGTTCGTTTGTTTTAAGGAGGTACGATGTAAAGCCTTTGAAAACATACATTTTTTTAGCGAGACGAGTAGGGTATCATATGAAAGGGCTTCATTTCAGCATTATTTAAAAATATATTTTGGAATTTTTCACCTCACCATTTTTTGTATAATTTTGAAAAATGACGTTTTCGGGATGTTTTATTGCCCCGATTAACTCCGACCCTACTTCATCGAAAATCTTGAAATATATTTGGAATGATAGAAAATTGAGTAGGTTTTTAATGAAAAATATAGAAAAGTGGCAGACACTAATAACTATATTTATTAAAGGGGTGGGAATGTTAAGGGGTAAAAACATCATTTAAAACCAGGTCATGTGGGGGGTCATTTGAAAGAACACTTGATTTTAGAAATATTGCCATTTTTTTTAGAATTTTGCAATGCATAGTTTTTGAATTATCATCAATAAAGTGACACAAAAAGTTGGTGCATTTCGAGCCCCTTGCATTTCGAGCCTAATTAACAGAAAAATTTGAAAAAATTCACAGAGACAGGAAGTTTGATAAACTCTGAACAAAAAATATAGCGAACTCTCAAATAATTATATTTTTGTGTTTTTAAGGGATTGGGGTGGGAAAGGGTGAAAAAAAACTTTCAGAAACTTGGCAATTTTTTTTAGAATTTTGTGGTACACAGTTTTTGAGTTATTCTAAAAAATGTGCAAATTCCAGACCGTTCCCCCCCCCCCCCCTACGTTTCGACACTGATTGACAGTAAAAATTGAACAAATTCACAGAGACAGGAAATTCGCTATATTTTGAACGAAAATTATAGCGGACTCTCAAATAATTATATTTCTGTGTGTTTAGGGGATGGGTGTAAGGAGGGAAAAAAAACACTTTTTTTGAGCCAAGCGAGTGGGGTATCATTTGAAAGAGGGCCAAATTTCAAAAACATTGCAATTGTTTTTAGAAATTTCCGGTACACCGTTTTGGAGTTATTCTAAAAAATGTGCACATTCCAGACCGTTCCCCCTCCCCCCCCCTACGTTTCGACACTGATTGACAGAAAAAATTGAAAAAATTCATAGAGACAGGAAATTTGCTATATTTTGAACGAAAATTATTTAATTAACTTATGCCACCTAACTTAACTAATTAACTTATGCCACCATAAAGAAGACTTTAAGGTTGACGCTGAATGGCATTTTCATGCTACCAGCCATGGAAAGGGACCTTGTGATGGAATTGGTGGTACACTGAAGCGTGCTGCACACCGTTATAGTATGGCGAGCGAAGATAATATTATTGATACACCAAAAAAACTTTTCGAATGGGCTTTAAAATGGGAATCTACCATGAACTTTGGATACGCCGATAAAAATGAATATCAATTAACAAAAGAAAAATTACAAAATCGATATAAAAATGCGATTACTATAAGTGGAACTCAAAAATTTCATTCTTTTGTACCAGTAGATACTAAGACAATAAATGCAAAAATGTTTTCCAACTCAAAAGAAACTTTTGAATGTAAAATAAGTAAATAATTTTTAATAACTATATTTATTTTCACATATATAATTTGTATGATATTTTAAAAAGTTTATTCAATAATAAAATATTTGTAATTTAATGTTGAAAAACAATCTTTTACTTTATGATTCCATAATAACATAATACGAACATAATACTTCTCCAGTCAAAAGTTCCTAAATAGATTTAGTTGTTTATACGGCTTTTTTGTTTGCAGTCAAGACTGTCAAATTATTTTTTATAAGAGTGACAAGTGATTACTAAAAGTGATAAATAAACATTTCATTTTCTATGCCATCTAATACAAAGAAAATAATTGCAGAAGTGCTTTCCTATTCAAAAGATACTTCTGTTTGTAAAATAAGTAAATCATTTTTAACAATTGTATTTATTTTATTTATTGTACTACATATATAATTTTTATAATATTTTAAAAAGTTCATCTAATAATAAAATATTTGATATTTAACATAAAAAAAATATCTCTTAGTTTATAACGCCATTTTTATAATTTTCCTTCAGAACAAAAAAAACTGATTCCCGACAGTCATATGCACAACGAATTTTATCTTTAAAACAAAAAATAACGCGTGTCCTCAACTTTCACAAGTGGTTAGATATAAAATAAGCTTCAATTTAGTTTAAAAAAAAAAAAAAAAAGAGGCTATGCCATCTTTTTTTCAATTACACCGTTTTTTTCTTATGTTACACCGTTAAAAATTATTTCAAAAAATTAACAGTGTACATTTTTAAAAACTTTGTTCTAATACCTATTCAACGACATATCATTTATGAAAATCGATTCAGTAGTTTTTCTACAATCGCTCGTCAAAATGCAGTCACATCACAAAATAACAAAAAATTGAGGGCACCCTGTGAAGACCCCTGGTCGAAAAAAAAAATTCTAAGAGAACTGGTATTTTTTATTTATCAAAGACTATCTATAAACAAAAAATAACCAAAATTAAAAGGGGTCAAGTCAAAATTTCCCAAAAATTTGCTGAACTTGCGTGAAATTGCTCATATGTATATTCAAAATTAAGCTAGCACATGTTTTATTTAACAAAACTGCGTGATAAATTGTTAACACAATTAACTTAATTCTACATTGCAGCAAATAAAATGACCGTTGAGCACGTTAAGTTCATTTATTATGAGGAGTTACAGGAACTTTTTCCTATAGTTGGGGACAGGATTAGCATCCGAGCAAAAATTGATAAATGGCGTTATGAAATGGTACGTATAATATTTTCTGCAATATTACGATGCTAAACAACTGTTATTTTTTAAGGGATTACCCAAAGTCTCATCTGTTCGAAACTGCAATTGCAGCAATGTACCTAACGATGATAGGAATTCTCAAAGTAACACCACATCAATTTCCGTTTCAAATATGTGTTCCTCATCTCCAGCATACCCGACCAGTTATTTTGATTTAGAACACGAATTGAGTGTGACGTATTTAGGAAAAATTCTTTTGGATCTTAAAGACAAAATTTTGAGCGATTATTATAGAAAGAAATTATGCCAGCTTATTGTTGATAAGTTTATGGGGCTCAATAGTGCAGCGATGGCAGTAAAGGATGTTTCCTACTACAGTGAACAAATTGTGAAAATTTTTCCAAAAGAACAACTGGTATGTTAAATTTAATAATTTACACCATTAAAATTAATAATAATTGAAACGTTTGAGAATGAACATTTATTGTTCGAAACGCGTCAAGTATTATTTAATACACTGAAAAAAAAGTCTGCTCAATTTATACCATATAGGTATTAAATCATGTATAAAAGTTGCTTAAATGTGCGCCAAGAATAACTATTCTCAACCTATTCTAATATGAAGAATAGGGGGCTCGATAATTTGTTAATTTTTGAAATTCTAATATTATGCAATTAAAATATAATTGAAGTAAATGCAGTTTCTCATTTCGAGCATAGTATAAATTTATTATTAATAAAATTGTTCGTCTTTTTAAATTTAGATTAGATTTGTGAATATATGTTCTCTTTTTAAGCATATGGAATTCAAAAGCATTCTTAATATAAGAATACATTTATTAGAAAACGTAATTTTATTCTAAAGTCGAGCATAATTTTAGTATGATTAAGAGAAATAGTGATTAACCTTTGAATTGTTTAAAGATATATATGCTCAAATCCGTTTTTAAATAAAGTTGATCTAAGTATAATTATTCATAATCTGAGACAAAAATATTGAATATGATTTCTGCATTTCAGAATAAAAGCAATCATTTTGCTGCATATTTTAAATCTATTTGAGATCCATTATTCTTTTTTCAAGAATAATACGCAAATTTCAAAAGCAACTCTTCTCAAAATAAATTAAAACAGACAATTTTTTTAATTATTTAATAATTTATTTTTAATAATAAAATAATAATTCTATAGATATAAAATATTCATAAGTACAATATATATTATAATTATTGTTTAAATACATACATACATTTTTATAAATATCATTAATCTTAAAATAAAATAAAATAAAATAAATAATAAAACATGGCATTCATTAAAAGAATTTTCATCTTTTTCATAATTTTAAACTATAAATTCTAAATTACAGATTCAGTTTTATTTCAGTTAATATAGATAAATATTGAATAATTTATTTCAATAAAAATTATAATAAATTTTATTTTAAGAAAATATTTAAGCAATAATATTATTATTGCCGAAATATTTAAGGTATTAAAATTTAAATATATACGCCTTATTCTTGTTAATTTGAGCTTTATTTCGCTAAATACGTATTTCGAAAGCTAAGTTTTCATTGACAGTGGTATCTAAAAAACTAAATATTAAAATAAAAACAACTTGATTAATTTTAAGATTTAGTTTTTTAGATACTATACGGTCGACGAAAGCTTAGCTTTCAAACTACGTATTTAGTGAAAATTATTATTATTTAAATTGAAATATTTTGTTACAGTTTAGGACTTTTTATATTGATTATTATTTCCGTTATTATTATAATTAGGCAAATTTTGCTAACATTTTCCCTGCTGCGTTTTCCGCAATGTTTTTAATTTTAATATTAAAATTTTTGTTTGGAATTTAATTAGATTAATGACTTCTAAAAATTTGGTCACTCGTCCTGAGCATACTCGTATTTTGATGCAAATACATATCATAATGTTTGTTGCAATTATCAACCTTAATAAAAATTAAACTAGTTAAATCCAAAATTATATTATAGAAAATTATTTTAACTTACTAGTTTAAATTCACTCGCAGAAGTAAAATAATCTAAGTGCTTGGAAAACCCGACGCGAAGAGTTTCAATGCGGTTCAACTGACTTCTTTTCTTTTTAAAGTTGCATGCTTCTTTATTTCTAAAGTTTTGAATGGTTCGTGAATATATCTTAACCACTTTTTATTGGCTGCAATGCTGTCGCCTTGAATGAACAACTCCGAATTAGTACTGCTTCCTTGTACCCTGCTCGTAATGTCTGTATAAGATAAAATAAAATTGTTGTTATTGAATTTTTTTTTTTAAATTGTTGAATATTTTACCTGAAAATTGAAACTGAAACCATGTTTTCGCCCAAAAATATTCCTTGCTTTTTAATTGGCTTGAATAATTGCTATATGTGTGCAATTTTGCAAGAGAATTCCAAATGAAAATTTACAATGATCTTTCCTCGGATTGTAATAAATCACCTGTAAATATATTTGCAAAAATATTAACATTTATTTTGTTTGAATTAAATACCAATATCGTATCTAAACATTAAAATGAAGAAACAAAGATGATGATCTGTGGGTACTTTGGATTCGAAAATCGTAGATCCACACTTGCACTTTGACACCGCCACCTGACTCAGTAGCTCGCTAGAAATTTTATAATTATAATTTTTCATTTGTGGCATTTTATGTATTTATGTACTTGTTTATCTTTGATTGTGATAAAAAGTTTATTACCAGTTTTTAAAATATATGAATTTTTAAAATAAATAACTTTGCCATACTCACTATATATAATTTTTTAAAGCACTGAATATATGACACAATTTTCACAATACTAATTCACTTTAAATTCACTATGATAATTATTTTGGTTATTTTGCAAGTAACTCCTTAAAATGGCAACACGAAATGAACCTGGCGATGGTATAGTTTAGTAAGAACAGAACAAGATTGATTAAAATGTGTATTTATACATTTTGTCGTTTAACTCTCCACTCACGAAAAATGTTCTTTAATCAACTTAACAAAATTGTTTGAATTCGATCACTTCATTCTTCACTTGAGTATAAGAAATAAAAATGATAATAAATTGTTGATGAGAAACTATTATTGATTATACTTTACATAAAACAAGAAAAACTAGATTGTCACATTTTATTTAACTGAAAATCCGTTCTATAAATTTAAAAAATTTAGTTAAAATTTGATTGTAATTTTCTCAGAATAAAACTATATTAGAAATAATTTTTCAAGAAATAGTTTTTCTACAAATGATTATAAATATTTTACTAGAAATGAGAAAAACGTTGCACAAAATCATCGAGTTATTTAATTTCTATTTTTAAGCGTAAAATTATCAAATTTATCGTAAAAAATCGTAAACTAAATGTAAATGAATTAAATTGAGTATTTCATAATTGAGTGAAATTGAATAATTTAATCTTAATTTAGAAAATGGCAATATTGATAAAATTAAGGAAACTTCTCTCAGGTTCACCCAGTTATTCTATAATCTAGAAGATGAGTTTCGAATATTCATCAACTAAAGGTTTATGTATTGGAGAATAGCTTCTACTTGATATTAGAATACGATTTCTCTCAGTGTATAAGTCGTTACAAGAATTTTTTGATAAATTTATTTCAAATAAATTATTATGTTACAACTTGAAAATAAAAACAACTTGGAGATCAAAATATTATTATATTTTAATTTTTTTAAGTGAATTGAATATAAAATTTTTAAAATGTTTATGAAAAAGAACTACTAAATATGCAATAGTTATTAGTTTTTATTAATAATTTTGCCATTTTATATCAACTTTTAGAAAACATATTATATTCCCTCACAAAACGGCCAAACTGCGAAAGGGAAATTGTTCGATAAAGCCCATAATATCGCACAATTAGAGCGGAAAAAAGGAAATATCAAATCACTAAAATACAAATCCAACAGAACGACTTCCAGTCTAGCAGATCCTTCAGATGGATGCGAATCAAGTACGTTTTTATAAATAAATAAGCTTCTTATTTTATAAGTTTAATTCATTTCTTATACCAGCCAATAATAATGAGAGTGATATCGCAGTTGCTTGGTTAAAACATAACCAAGAGCCTTTGGAATCAGTTTTATCAAATTGGCATAAGTGTATGAAGTATCGTCACCAGTTATGGAAACCCCCAACGTGCACAACTAAATTGATAGTCAATGATTTTCCAGCACTAAAAAATTGTAACGGTTATCTTTTGGTAAGTTATTGCCTATTCTAAATTAATTAAGTTTAAATTTAATTAATTTTGATTGTTTTTCGCAGATTGAAAATGACTTTCAACATCTGTATCCGAATAAGGAAAACCTACTATATCACAAATGGAGTTCATTCAGAACTAAATTTATTCAATATGCCAAAATAAATTTAAATGATAAAAATAATGCAGAAATTTTAAATAAAATTAATGAATCCTTATCTAGTGGTAAAATTTTTTTAAACAATCTAAGCAAACTGGGCAATTAAACGATTTAATTTTTTAAATTTTAGATACAATTGATTGCATGGTGTCGTTACTTTTACATGCTATTTGTAAGCCGATTAAGCAAACTAATAAAACTACTGGTATTTCTAGAAAACCAAGTATTGCAGATAGTCAAGAATCATTTCTAATTCATATAAAATCTGAAAATATGCGTGACGAGGCGATAGAAAATATTGCAAATAAAATGGAAAGGTTGTCACAAAAGCTGCAACCAATTATTATCGTTCAAGGTATATCAATAGAAAAAATAGACCAATTCTTTGTTTATTACGATGGTATTAGTTACAAGTTTGAAAGCTTTCTAAAGTGTTTGGACATATGCTTTAAAATATGTATTGTGCTTAATTTTGAATACCCCTTAGATGCAAAACTAGTATGGACATTTATTCAACAATATTTTTACCAGATTCAAACATCACATGATGTCAAAACCCAAATATTAGTTCTTTAATTAATTATTTAGAAAATTGTTAACAATAACTGTTTAATTGTTATTTATGTCATGCGACGTTTGAATCTGTAAAAATATTGATATCACATTTAAAATGCCAATGTCACAAACAAAGTAATACTTCTAATATTAGGTGTAACCAAGATAATTGTCTCCAGGTTTTCCAAAATGTTTATGCTTTCAAACGGCATTTGACTAACAAACATAATTCGTCTCACGTAGTTTCTATAGATCACTGTAGTGAAGTTTCGACAAATCCAATAAATATGTTAAATATTCCTGAATTGAATTTACCAGTTACCCATTTGAATTTTGATACAAACCAAGAAAATTTTGAAAGAAAATCTTTTGTTTCTAATACTCATGAAATTGATAATTATAATTTTGACATAAACAGTATCCTGTTTAGCTTAAACTTACATAGTGCATTTAATTTAACCAGAAACAATGTTGTAACTATTCAAAAAAGTGTAGAGAACTTAATTCTAAATCCACTCAAAAATAAAGTAAAAGAGCAGTTCAAAAAACTTAACAAAAACAATACTGAAAATCTGTATATGTTTGATGTTATTGATAAAATAAATCCGTTTAAAAATATCAACACCGAATACAAATTTTTCCAAAATATAACAAATAGCGGGTACTACCAAAGTCCTATGGGATTCACGATTAATAACGAACTAACTGAAGTCGTTAAAGATTATAGACCTATGTTAGCAGAGAGTAAAGTTCAGACTATAATTTTGCCACTTGAGTTTCAAATCAAGAAATTTTTTGAATGTAAAAACGTTTTGGAGAAAACATTGGCAAATATGGAAATATTAAAATCAAAGCCAGATAACGTTTTATCTAACTTTATAAACGGGTCAGTGTGGAAATCAAAATCAAATAGTGTATGCGATAAAACAGTTATACCTTTTTTTTCTTTATTTTGATGATTTCGAAATAAACAACGCACTTGGTTCTCATGCAGGATTTTAATCCATTACTGCTGCTTATTACACTTTTCCAACTACACCTACACAGTTTCAGTCCAAACTAGATCATATTTTTGTTGCAGCATTTTTTAAAAGTAAAGATAAGCAATCTTTAGGAAATGATTTAACTCTGTTCCCGTTAATACAAGAAATAAAAAAACTAGAACTAGATGGACTTTCTGTTTGTGCCAATGGAGTAACACAAAAAATATATCCTGTTTTAGGATTGGTATTAGGAGATAATCTGGGTCTCAACAATATTTTAGGTTATACTTCGTCTTTTAATTCAAACTATTACTGTAGAGTGTGCAAGCGACATAAAACTGAGACGATTACCGACAGAAATGAAATAACGGAATCTCTTAGAACAAAAGAGACCTATAACTGTGACATTCTAACACATGAACTAAAACTTACCGGAGTTGCAGAAAAATGTTCTTTTAATGAAATTCCGTCATTTCACGTTACTGATAATTGGGCTTTTGACATAATGCATGATATTTTGGAAGGAGTATGTAGATACGACTTAAGTAAAATTTTATTACATTACATACAAAATAAAATATTCTCGCTATATCAGAATTAAACTACCGAAAACAAATGTTTCAATACGGAGCAACTGAAATAGGTAATATTTCACCACCAATTGAAATTACTCACATTAAGTCGTCTATGTTTAAAATGTCTGCAACTGAAATGTATGCTTTTGCTACTTTTTTGCCTCTAATGATAGGTGATTTAATTGATAGAAATGATAGCGTTTGGAAATTTTTAATAACCTTAGTGAGGATAATTGACATTGCGTTTCTAGAAGAAGTAAACATTGATCAGATTAGTATGTTGCAAATGCTTGTTTCGGATCATAATTTTTTGTACGTTAATTTGTTTAACGATAACCTTAAACCGAAACACCATTTTCTAGTGCACTATAGTACGGCAATGAAAAAATGTGGTCCACTGAGATATTTATGGTCAAAGCGCTTTGAAGGAAAACATCTGGAGTTTAAAAAATATGCTCGTAACATTACCTCAAGGATCCACATATCATTAACTCTGGCTATTAAAGCTTCTTTACGATTTTCTTATTTATTATTAAACCAAAGTTTTTTCCCTTCTGATTTAGAAGTGAAGCAGGGTTTAAAAAAACACATTTCGCCTGAAATTTCCTCTTTACTGCTTGCAAATAAAATAAACTTACAAAATGCCTATTGTACGAACTCAGTTAAATTTAGAGGTAGTGAATACAAACCTAATTTTTTTGTTTCTAAGTCTTATTATGATCAAAATAATATTTATGAAATAGCACATATACTAATAGATGAAAGTAATGCATTTTAATATGCCAGTTATATGAATTACCAAAACCCCGGTATAGAAGCCATCTACATTTTTTAGCACAATAAAAATCGTGAACTTGTAGCGCCATTTTGAAATTAAAACTCGATATAAAAAAAATTCAAAAAATCGCCATAACGCTCATAACGCCATCTGGAAAAATAAAACTCCATATAAAAAAAATTCAAAAATATTTAATCAAAAACACTAATCCAATTTTTTGCATATGGCAATGTTCATTGTTTATTGCAAATGGCGTGAAATGGTATGGCTATGATACATGGTAAAATGAAAATATTCGTTATACCATGGCTATGATATATCGGGGGTTTTGGAATTACTATCATTTGATGAACATATACAATCTCATGAAATAAAGAAAAGTAATATTTTGGAAGTTTATGGAATTGAATATTTCAATGTAAAACCGTTTAATACGTATTTTTTGAATGACGGACGTTTAGTTATAAGAAAGAAATATTTTTGTAATTGATGTTAATTAGCAGTATCTATTTGTATATATTACTATAACATAGTTTAAAAACTTAGAATTATTTTTAACTTGTATATATTTATATTATTATAAAGTATAGAATTAAACAATTATTATTTGAAATACAAATAAATAAGGAAACACAGTTTGTTTGTTTTAATTATAGTTAAATTACAACATCAATTTATAATAAAATCGTTATAAATCGTTAAAAATAAACTATTACAAGTATTAAAATAATACCAAACTTAAATGAAAAATTCGCCAAGGTAAGTATGAATAAAAACTCGTAACATATTAAATTAATACGTTATTAAATATAAAAATAAACACATTAAATATAATTTTAATCCGATTGTGTATTAATTCAATAGAGAATCTACAGTATCGACTAAACTGCATTATTGACTTTTGCCTCTTTTTGATTAAATTAATAGAAATTTGCGGTTTATTTCGAATTTTTTAGAGTTAATTTAATACATCCAAATATATTATATTAATAAAAGTTTTTGTATAAAAATAAAATTTAGCAAGTATTGACCAAAAATAATACGAAAATGTATTAAATAATCGTTGATATTACCCTGAATTTTTCTCAGTGTGCTGTACTGTTCAAAGATAAAGGGCAAAGTACAGGAAAAAAATTTCACATTTCTGAAAAGAAGTCGGAAACTATGTTCTCGAAGATTACAAAAACTTGTTTTAAACTAAAAGCAAAATCACCTTTTATATGAAACCCGCCAGTTTTAAAAGTCAAAAATATTTTGTTTCAAAATT
The DNA here is from genome assembly GCA_963693315.1 of Diogma glabrata. Lineage (NCBI taxonomy): Eukaryota > Metazoa > Arthropoda > Insecta > Diptera > Cylindrotomidae > Diogma > Diogma glabrata. Next base: position 59,689,798 of record OY856186.1, read on the forward strand.
TCTACTCTCAACTCCCTCCGAAGAACTTTTGAAATTATAATGAAATTATTAATGTTCGTAGATAAAGTGATGGCGGGACAAAAATAAAATTTCACATTTTTCAAAATAAGTCGAAAATTGTGCTTACAAAAATCACAAAAACAATTGTAACACCCAACTTGTCAAGGTTAAAAATATTTTTTTCAAAATATCTTTTCTCAACCCCTTTCAAATAACGTTTTAAAAGATACGTCGACGGCTATAGTTTTTGTTCAATCTCTACAATATTTCCTAATATCATGATTACTTCGGTCTGAAAGACCTAAGTATTACATTCATGAGCTCAAAGTGAAATTCTTACCCCCACTTTTTTTGGCATTTCTCAACGTTTTAGGACCTCCTGATTCTAAAAAAGCAAAAAAAAAAATGTATGCCTGTCTGCCGGCCGGCCGTCACAACCGACGAAATCTAGAAAACCGCTGGACGGATTTCAAAATTTTTTTTTTCTAAAAATAGGTTTACTTAATAGGAAGAGCCGAAAGGACGATCAAAAAATGATTTCATTTATTTTTTTACCCAATTTTTTGTAAAAAAAAATGTAGCTGTTTTTATGACGTAAATGTAATTAAAAATGGAATTGGACTTGGAAATTTTTGAATTTGTTATAGTTTTTGAAATTTTTTTGGAATTTTGAAAAAGTTTGTATTTTTGATTTTGTAATAATTTTTGCAATATTTTTAGAATTTCGGTAAAAGTTTTAATTTTTGATTTTGTAAGAATTTTTGGAATATTTTTAGAATTTTGAAAAATTTTTAATTTTTGATATTATTATAATTTTTGGAATTTTGAAAAAATTTTCAATTCTTGATTTTGTAATAATTTTGGCAATATTTTTAGAATTTTGGAAAAAGTTTGAATTTTTAAGAATTTTTGAAATATTATTGGAATTTAGAAAAAATTTAAATATTTGATTTTATTCTAATTTTTGGAATATTTTTGGAATTTTGAAAAAGTTTGATTTTATTTAATTTAACAATATTTTTGGATTTTTGATTATAATTTTCCGGCAACGTATTGATGTTTCGTGTTAGTTCTGTAATAAATTTTTAAACAGAGATAAAAAATACATGTACTTTAACAAAGAGTTATGTTTGATATACATCGCTGCCCGAAACTAAAAACCATGTCCTCATAAAAGTTTTTTGCCGTAAACTATATCAAAATCCTTAACCCAGACCGAAGTCTTGATATCTCAGAGCTGTGAGATTTCAGCCCCTCCATATATTTTTCAATTATTTTCTTTTGTAATGTTTGAAGGACAGAAAAAAACACATGTTTTGGTCAAAAATTAAAATCTACTACAAATTTTTAAAATTTCCGTCGAGGCATGAATTCTCGTAAAAACGTTTTAAATTTTTTTAAAATTCTCAATCGATAACATTCCAGCAGGCTTAAAAGTAAGAAAAATGGCGGATTACTTAAAAAAAGTTAAAAACATAAAAGTAAAAAATTCGCATGGCAACAATAATATTGTTTTCATAATATCAAAATACCAGATATGGGCTGACGGCCCAGTGCCATGACATTTTCCTAGTCGACAATAACTCACAATTTTACTTACCTACTTGTATAATGTTTACAACAGTCGACTTCAAAAAGAAATTTTCGTGTTTCTACTTCTTCTTCTGTGGAGTAAGAGACAAATATTTATTTATTTATTTTCATTTATTTAATGGTTGCATTTCATTGATTTTTCCATTCTTTTCAATGCATTGTTTTTCATAACGTCTTCGAACAAACGGCGCTAGTAATCTTGGATCTACGTTTTCTTGCCCACCTGTTATCAAACTAATTGGATATCCAACAGCGAATACTAAAACTGCACCTATAAGTGAATAGTACATAAAGTTTATTCGGAATAAAACGTTTGGTTGACTTTTATTTTGGTCAAAGTTGTTTGTTGAACTAAAATTTCTGAAAAATTTATTCAATTAATATTTTACAAAATGTACTAACATGAAAATAATGACTATTCTTACGCATAAAGTGAGTTTGATTTCCAATTTATGTATTCTGTGGTATTTTGACAGCCATCCGTTCGAAAAGGTAATGTTTCGTATCTCACTTCATTGTTTAACATAGCTATCTGTGATCCTGATACTAAGATACTTACAATTATAACTGAAACTAAACAACCCCAAAACGCTCCCTAAAATGGAAAGTGCTAAAATTTTAAGTATTGAAAAAATAATTAAAATAAAATAAAAATTACGTGACGATTTGCCTTAGGTAGAATCAATCCCATTGTAAACAATCCGAATAATGGTCCAACAGTTATACCATTTGCAGCAACAGATAAAGCAAACATATTTCCTAGCTTATCAACGATAAATACAAATACCAGTCCAAATAAACCTACAGCAATTGAAATAATCTGCAACAGAAATGAGAATGAATATATTGTATAATTTTTTAGAGAAACCCAAACTTGAGAACAGCCTACATAAATAGAGGTTTGACTATTATAAATTTTTGAAAGACTTTTATGTGATGCTACGTAGTAAAATCGTATTCTAATAAATTTAAAGTCAATGACTTCATGCACATTGGATAACAACCCAAATGAAAGTTTTTATGGGTAATATGTGACACCCTCTAAATTCATAGCGACAATGACATTAAACATTTAAGATAGCCAACAATCATCCTTCAAAGAGGGAATCACTAACAGAATAATTTGACGACAAATTACTATTTGGAGATAAAATACATATCCAAACGGAATGACAAAAAGAACCCAAGTCTTTGGAGATGTCAGAAATGGTTCAAGATCAAAACTTTAAATAAAGATCAAGTTCAAATAGAGAGTTACACATTCAATCGTCAAAGTACTATATATTTTGGTGATTATATACCTCGCGTTGTTGACTAAATTAGTCTTATTTGACATCCTCATATATTCATAGATAAAATCAGTTACTATTGATTGCTTGACAATTATTTAAATATGCACATTGGATAAAGTTACACATACTACTAAATATATATCGTAGTTGTCAAAATTGAAAATTCAAAATGATTACAAAATGTGTAGCGACTTTTCAAAAATAAAAAAAAATCGGACAAGTGCGAATATAACTTTGAGTTGGTTCCGTGTATATAACTCTACGAGAATAGTTCTTCTCAAAACCACAATTTTAGAAGTAAACCAAAAACGATGCCTTCGCAAATTACAAAAAAAATTGTTTTTGACTAGGAAAAAATTCACCTTTGATATGACACCACATTCGTCAAGGCAAAATAATTTTTTTACAGGAAAATAAATACAGGAAAAAGTTTTGAAATTTTTGAAAATAAGGCGAAAACTGTGCGTTCGAAAATTACAAAAAAAACTGTTGTGGACTAAATTTCACCTGTTATATGACACCCAACTCGTCAAGGTCAAAAACAACACCCCTAACGAATGGAGTGTCATATGAAAGGTGAATTTTTTTCTAGTTCAAAACAATTTGTTATAATTTTCGAACGTACAACTTTCGACTTATTTTCAAAATTGTGAAAAATTTCTCCTGTACCACAAAACACCCCTCGTCTCCACCCCTCGCCCTTAACTTCGAACATTACAAAACAAAAAATTTAAAAATTCACGGCTATAGCAAATGTTGTAAAGAGTGAATGAAAACAATAGCTGCGACTCATCATTTAAAATGTTATTTGGAGGGGGTTGAGGCTGGAAATTTTGAAAATAATTATTTTTGATTTTAATGAATGGGTGTTCGTGAGATGTGAATTTTTTTCTTGTCGAAAATAATATTTCTTATAATTTTCGAACGCTTTTTCTAAACGTTTCGAACGAACATTTCGTTTTTCGAACATTTTTTTCTAAATCAAACTCGAATCCTTAAAAAAAACTTATGTTGTACTGTCTCCTTATCTATGTCTATAAAATACAGGTAAAAACAAATATTTGCAACTTTTTTGTTTTCAGTAGGCGTGGACAAATACATTTTATAACTGTTGAATTTTAAGTTGATAGCACTTATAGTTTGCGAGAAATTTGATTATGTAGAAATTCGGACGGGCGCACCGCGGTCTCACCAATAGGGTACCGTTTTTACTATTTGAGAATACGTAACCGTAATTAATCGATTTAGTCAATTTTGACAGCTTATTTTAATCTTAAAATAAATTTATTGAAAGGGCATGAATTAATTTTCGCAAGCAAAATTCGTATGTATATCTTCAAACATTCATCCATTCATCGGTAAACTATCTCCCTCACTGGGACATACGGCGTCAGCTAAACATAAAATGCTAATTTTTGATTGGTTAAACACATATGAATTCTCCTAACATATGGTTTTTGAGTCTTTTCTTCTTCTATGAGACAAAATATACCTATAAGATCATTTTCTGCTCTAAACCTTATCTGTATAACGAAAACAATAAGAACATGTCCCATCGCGTTTATGGAGATGCTGTTAGGACTGGTTTCACTGCACTTGCAGATTATGCGCATAGCCAGGGACACCATACTGAGATTTAGGAGAAGCGGAGGAGCAGTGAATCCTCTACGTACCATATGAGTAACGATGTAACCAGATGGTACGCGGATGGTTGAAAACCGAGGTAAGGGTGGGTGCAGGAGTATTTCAATTTCGGCAGGAGCCAAAAACTAAATACTTTGAGCCCATGTGCACCTAGCCCAGTGTCTTTCAGGTTCAGATGTGTAGAATCAAAAGAAACGCAAGCTTCAGTTTAGGAAGAAAATATTTGAACAAAAAAAATAACAATCTTGTCGGACATAGATAGCTATAAGAGTACTGTTCAAACAGTTCAACATGGTGTTCCTCAAGGCTCAATATTAGGACCCATTCTTTTTAATATTTTCAGTAATGATCTGTTCCATTTGATGCTAAACGGTGAGATAATTATGTATGCGGATGATATGGTAATTACTTATAAGGAAAAAAATACGGAAATATTAAAATATAAAATGCAACAGGACATCGAAGAAATTAATGTATGGATGCGAAAAAACCTTCTGGAAATCAATCAACAGAAAACAAAGTACATGATTTTTAAAATTAAAAACAAAAATATTGACCTTGCTGCATTCCAACTTACAATTAATCAAAGGATTTTGGAAAAAGTAACTAATTTTAAATATCTTGGGTTGTGGATCGATGAAAAGTTAGAATGGAGCACTCACATCACATAAATAAAAGAGAAAATCCGTAAAACAAATTTCATATTATATCAGATGAGACATGCTTTATGTACCAAAAAAAATTAAATACATGATATTCCATACGCATATAATGAGCCCACTCAGATACCTCATTCCAATTTGGGGTACGGCTGCCAATGTAAGACTCTCCGAAATACACGTTCTTCTTAACAAAAGCAAACACCTACTGCAATTTTGTATTCAAATATTCCCCTATTCCCCTATATTATACCCTTTCACCCCCATCAAAATTAATTGAGTTTGAAATTGTGTATCTTGTTTTCAATATTAAAATAATTTTATAAAATACAAATTTTTAATCCGTCACTCTAGTTTAATTCACTTGTATAACACTCGCCAAGCCTCAGAATATACATCGATTTTTGTCGAAACTAGCATAGGACAGAAAAACTTAATATTTATTGGCTTTTCCTTATACAATAAATTGCCGGACTCACTGAAACAAGAAACACGAATATCAATTTTTAAAGTTGAACTTAAAAAACAACAGAGTGTGTAAATTCAAACAATCATTTGAAAAGATAAGATAAAGATCGGATAAAAATAAAATCATTTTTATCATTTTATGAAATTTTGTAAACAAGTAGAATCTGATGTATCAGATTAGTTTAAACAAAACTAACTAATTACAAACAGATATCGAACAAATTTGAAAAAGAAAATTAGCTACATATAAGCAAAACTACATCTATCCAATTTTGCAACAAACAAATATCAAATCTACCACAGAACATGTGTTTGACAATTTATGACACTATATGAAAAACACATGGCAAACATACTATATAATATATATCATATTATGTCGTGCAATTACTGCAAAATATCAAACTAGTTCATTTCTAAGAAAAAAAAATTAATTTCTTCTATTCAAATCTTTTTATTTTTTTTTCATTGACTGTTATAAGGTTTTTGCAAATTGTTGTTGTTGTTATGGAATGTTGCAAACTTTTTTGTTGAAGCCGACAAGTCAAAAAACCTCTAACTGCAGAGGTTTATATTTATAAGAAACGGATTAAACTATTTCCACAGATTCTAAATTTATGAAGGTTTTAAAAATATTAATATCCAAACGGCCGTTATAACGGATTTAAGAAACCAATTATTTTCCAGTATAAAGCCTCTAGTTTCTTAACCATGTGTTGGATTTTGCTGATTTACGAACTTGTCCAAGATATTCATAAAACACATATTAAAAAAAAAATTTTTTTGATCTGGCTCCACAAATGAGACCGTGAGAGTGCCGGTTGATTCAAACGCATTTTGTGTTTTACACGTTTTGCTTTTTTGTTGGAGACGCTCACTCAGAAACCCCGAACTGCAGAGGTCTAGTTGTTAGAAGAAATTGATAAAAAGGTTTCAAAGATTCTAAATTTATGAAGTTTTTAAAAATATTAATATCCACACGGCCGTTATAACGGATCTAAAAAACAGACTTTTTTTCTAGTATAAAGCCTCTAGTTTCTGAACCATGTTTCAAATTTATTTGATTTACGAACTTGTCCAAGATATTAATGAAACGCACATTTTTAGAAAAGGTTTTTTGATTTGGCTCTTCAAATGCGACCGTGAGAGTGCCGGTTGCTTAAAAAAAATTTTTTCTTTGCAAAGTTTTTTGTTGGAGCCGCTCAGGAATCTCTAACTGCACAAAATCCTCTAGTTTCTTAACCACTTGTCGGATTTTGCTGATTCACGGTCGTTTTTGTGCCGGTCGTTTTTGTTATATCTCATATCGTTTATATATATATATATATATATATATATATATAATATATATATATATATATATATATATATATATATATATATATATATATATATATATATATATATATATATATATATATATATATATTATATATATATATATATATATATTATATATATATATATATATATATATATATATATATATATATATAATTTATATATATATATATATATATATATATATATATATATATATATATATAATATATATATATATATATATATTATATATATATATATATATATATATATATACATATATATATATACATATATATATATATATATATATATATATATATATATATATATATATATATTATATATATATATATATATATATATATATATATACATATATATATATATATATATATATATATATATATATATATATATATATATATTATATATATATATATATATATATATATATATATATATATATATATATATATATATATATATATATATATATATATAATATTATATATATATATATATATATATATATATATATATATATGTATATATATATATATATATATAACTTATGGAAAACTATAAACTTATATATACATATATATATATATATATATATATATATATATATATATATATATATATATATATATATATATATATATTATATATATATATATATATATATATATATATATATATATATATATATTATATATATATATATATATATATATATATATATATATATATATATATATAACTTATGGAAAGAATGATAATAACAAGATTGAATTATTATGCTGAATCAAACAATTTAATAAGTAATCATCAAGCTGGCTTTTGCAAAAACCATTCTTCCAATGAACAGATAATTCGTTTTCATCAATCTATTAAAGATTCTTTATCAAATCAGAGGTCGGTCATTGCATTATACATTGATTTTAAAGGAGCCTTTGATTCTATTTGGAGATGGAAATTGCTTGAAAAATGTAAACAACTTGGCATTGCTGGTAACATGCTTCAATGGATTAAGAATTTTTTAATTCAAAGATGGGACATGTACAAAATGGGGCAATTTTAAATCAAGTTATGTTCAATCAAATCATGGTGTTCCACAAGGATCCATACTAAGCCCTTTTCTTTTCAACATTTTCATAAATGATTTACCAATGTTTTCGAAAATTCAGAAATTAATATTTGCCTTTTTGCTGATGATGTTGTAATTTGGAGTGAAGTCGAAAATAATAAACAAATGATACACGAGAAATTAAAACAAAAACTACAATCATCGCTGAACTATCTTCATGATTGGGTAATTAAAAATAACATGATAATAAACATCGAAAAAACCAAATTTCAAATTTTTTCGTTGAAACACCACATTGAAGATCCAAGTTTACTATCATAATCAAGAAATATCAAAATGTAATGAATACACTTATTTGGGTGTTGTTTTCGACAATAAATTGACGTTGAGCTCTCACATTTCTAACATCCAAGATAAAGTACGGAAAAGATTGAATGTATTGAAACGAGTTTCAAGTACACAATGGGGGTGTTCGCAGAAAATGTTAAATACTACATACAAAAGCTACGTCAAACCCATTATCACATATAGCGGTGAAATTTTATTAACTTGTAATCAGAACAACATCAAAAAAGTCGAACGAATTCAAAACGGAGCTTTACGATTGATATGTGGTGCAGTTAAAACAACACCAGTGACTGCTATGGAATTGTATACAAACAACCCCCCATTGAAACATGAATTTGAGAAAAAAGCAATAATTACATATCAAAAATTATCTTCAAATAAAGTCAATTGGGTATTTAATTCCAACAAAGTCAAAGAAAATCGAAGATTGAAAACACAAGTTGGTTTTATTCAAAACACACACAAAATTATGGAAAAATTGCCAATTTTACCTAATATTGAAGATAATTTACCACTGATAAATCCATTAACATTCAAAGAAAATAATTTAAATTGTTATTTAAATATCGATTTTAAAAAATCAGATGTGTCAAATGAACAAATGAAACAGTGTTCACTCGATACAATTAATTCAAAATATCCAGAAACACATTGGTTACATGTATACACCGATGGTTCATCTGATGACGTTGACGTTGGTTGTGGAATTTGGTGTAAATTATTCGCTCATTACCTACCACTTAATGAATATTGCACAAATTTCGATGCTGAATTGTATGCGATATACTTTTCATTAAAATTGTTACTGGATCGTATCAGTGATTTTCAAAAATGTGTGATATTTGTTGACGCTAGATCTGCGATACAAGCAATTGCATCAAATGAATATATGAACGAAATAATTTTCAACATCAAGACATTATTGAATTCATTTGAAGATAATAATGTTACTATAGTAATGCAATGGATTCCGTCACACGTGGGCATTTTTGGAAATGATGCTGCCGTTTATTTAGCGAAGAAGGGTTCAAAAATTTTACAAAAGCCGGCTTTAAAAATTTCACAACAAAATTGGAAATTGAACACCAAAAACCAATTGAATAACATCCGTAAAGATCTCACCATACATCACCATACAGTCAATGGGTAAAAAATTCCTTAAATTACCACGAAGAGAGTCCGTTGCAAAATTTCGGCTAGCTACTGGACATGATTGTTTGGCGGAATATCTGTATCGTTTCAAAATTGCTGGAATCAACGCATGTTGTGTTTTGTGCAAAAATGTAAACAGCACAATGAATGAAATCCATCTTCTTCAATGTCCGGAACTTAACAATGAAAATCAAAAGAAATCTAACATCGTCGATTTGTATTGGGAGGCAAGAAGAAAAATATATATATATATATATATATATATATATATATATATATATATATATATATATATATATATATATTATATATATATATATATATATATATATATATATATATATATATATATATATATATATATATATATATATATATATATATATATATATATATATATATATATATATATATATATATATATATATATATATATATATATATATATTGTAATAAACTTCGTCCAGAATGGGTTAATTTTATTTACTCATTCATTAATTAAAAGTTAACTCCTTTTTCAATCTTTTACTTGTATTGCAAATTGTATTGCATAAATTAATGTAAATTAAATTTGTTATACAAATGTTTACATTAATGAATTAATAGGAGTTACCTAATACATTTTGCATAAATTAAATTTGAGTTCGCTAATACAAATGCAAGTATGAATGAAAACAGGTGTGGCCTATTTCAGATGTACGGACTACGTAGTATTGATTTCTAGTGGATTATAGAAGTTTCGATTTATTTATTTTTCGATATAAATAAGCAAACAAAAATATCAGATAGTCAGTTTTTACTTTTGCAATTAAAAGTGTTTATAAATATTCGCAAGTTTAAGGAATAATCGGTGGTATCTGAGCCTGGGTACTAATAGAGAAAGAATCTGAACTTAGTGGAATAGTAAATACAGATTTTACCATTCCGAATATTATTGATTCAAATTGTGGAAAAGCGGTGAAGTTTAGTGTACATAAATTGGAGACCCTGGAATTTATTGTAAGGAAAAACGGAAGCTGCTGTAATTTGATGACAAATAAAGTTTGAGATTCTGTTAACTAAAGATCTGTCTTTTACTGTCGTGTTTGTTCAATAATCTAAAAGAACCAACGAAGAGTCGTTACAGTGGTGTCAGAAGTGGGATTATTGCAACAATGGTCAAGACAGTAAATATTAGTGAGCTCAGCCAGACCCAGCTGAAGGATGAGTTGAAGAAAAGGAATGCTCCAATCCACGGAACGAAGGCAGAACTTGCATTTCGGCTGCGTAAAGTTTTAGAAGAAGCAGGCCAAAGCACAGAGGTCATAGAGGTAGAGCCGGAGGAAGCTCCTGTCCAGAATGCCCCAGCAATTGATCCGATGATGATGTTGATGAAAGAAATGATGGCACAGCAACAACAACAATTTGCTGATATGATGGCCAAACAAGGAAACAATCTGATGGAGCAACAAAAAGTTCTAGCCGCAGAACAAAAAGTAGAGTAGCGACAACAATTTGCTGATATGATGGCAAAGCAAGAAAGTCTACGTGAAGTAATCGAGTCACGTATATCCAGTGCAGAGGGTAAAATCAACAACATGGAAAGGGAGCTGCGGAAAATTACCGAAGAACATGAAGAGAAATTACGCAATCTTTCGAGTGAATTCCGCCAAGAAATAGCACAAGTAAAGTCAGGTAGCATGATCAATCCATCAACTACTTCAGCTCCAGCTAGAGTAAAAACACCCGCATTTGATGGATCTACATCGTATCAGATATTTAAGATGCAATTTGAGATAGCAACAACTGGGGTTGAGCACCAGCAAAAAGCAAACGCGCTTATATTGGCATTGAAGGGACCTGCTGCTGAAATTTTGCAGACACTATCAGCGACAGAGCGTGATTACAACAAGCTAATGGAGGCCTTAGAAGGAAGATATGGGGAAAGTCATATGCAAGCTCTCCATCGCATGCAGCTCAGAACACGAAAGCAGGGAGTCAGCGAAACTTTGCAAGAATTAGAGGCTGACATTGTGAGACTGGTTAATTTGTCATATCCGAACTATAACTCTGAACATCGAGATGAGCTGGCAGCTGATACATTTATCAATGCTCTTCGAGATATACAAATGAGAAATCAGCTTTATCTCAGCGGAAAGAAGCTACCTGCGGAAGTCTTAGCATTGGCCCTACAAATGGAAGCTGGAAAAAGAGCGTATGGTTCAGATAGAGTACGTCAGATGGAAGTTGCTGAAGAACCTCTAAAAGCAGCGCTTGAGGAAGTGATCATGCGTGTCAAAAGTTTGGAAGATAAACCTGAACGAAATCAACGAAGAAGATCTAGCAGAGTGAGATGCTGGAATTGTGGACAGTTAGGGCACATTAGACAGGAATGCAAAACACTAATAGCTGCAAAAGAAGGAGTAGTTCCAGTCCGGTTGATGAATCTTTCAAACAAGCAAGTGGATGTCAAAAAGGCAGGAGATTTCCGCGTTGGACACCGTAAGAAAAGGATACAAAGGGAATGCAAAACACTAAAAGCAGCAAAAGAAGGAGTAGTTCCAGTCCAGATGATGAACCTTTCAAACAAGCAAGTGGATGTTAACAAGGAAGGAGATTGCCGCGTTGAACACCGGAAGAGAAGGAAACATTGTAACGTTGAAAATCTTTCAAGAAGACCCTGTGTTGAGGAGTGTAAGTCATCTAGCAGGACTGAGAGAAAAGAGGCAATGACAGTGAAGCAAATTAAGTTCCAAACTCCTGACGATTGGTGTACCGAGGCAATGAAAAGAGAGCAGCTAGAAGATCCAGCTACGGCTCCAATATTGAAATGGAAAACCGAGGGAAGGCGGCCAGAGTGGAAAGAGGTATCACCTTTAAGTACGGAAGTGAAATGCTACTGGGCGCAATGGGACTCACTATTTATGGACAACGGGATACCTAAAAGAAAATGGGAGTCCGCTGATGGAAAGAAAGTGTTAGAACAACTGGTGTTGCCATCAAGTCGAGTGGAAGAGGTACTGGGAAAGCTGCATGGAAGTATTTCTGGAGGACACCTGGGAGTCAATAAAACCCTGGCTAAAGTAAGGGAGAGGTTTTATTGGGTAAGGTATCGAACAGACGTGGAGCAATGGTGTCGGCGATGCGATACTTGTGCAGCGAGCAAAGGACCAAAAACTAGAACTCGAGGAGAGATGCAACAGTACAATGTGGGTGCCCCAATGGAGAGAATTGCTATAGACATCGCGGGGCCATTTCCGGAAACTACAAAAGGTAACAAATACATCATGGTGGTCATTGATTACTTTACAAAATGGCCGAATTTCGAATCTCAACTGATGGAAGAGCTGTGCAGAACACTCGGCATTAGAAAAACACGAACTACACCTATGAACCCACAATCGGATGGCATGGTAGAACGATTCAACCGAACCATGGAAGAACATTTGTCAAAGGTAGTAGAAGCCAACCAAAGAAATTGGGACAAGGATCTTCCGTTATTCTTGATGGCCTATCGTAGCGCAGTGCACGATACGACAAGTGAAACGCCAGCGAATATCATGTTCGGAAGAGAACTTCATCTTCCTAGTGACATCGAGTTTGGCATCCCTGGAGGTCTGGTATCCACGAAAACAGATTATGTGGGACAACTAAGGGAGAAGATGAATAAAATCCATCAGCAGGTTCGAGACCACATTAAGATTGCCAGTGACAAAATGAAAACCAGGTACGACATAAATGCAAATAGTGGCTGTTTTCAAGAAGGAGAATTGGTATGGCTATACAACCCCAGAAGAACTAAGGGAAGATCACCCAAGCTGCAGCCAGATTGGGCAGGCCCATATAAAATAATCAAACGAATTAATGATGTCATCTACCGCATACAAAAGGGACCCCGTACCAAGATGAAAGTGATACATCTGCAAAGGTTGGCACCGTACCAAGGTAACAGCACCAATGCGATATCTGATATTGTTCGGGACGAACAAAACTAAATGGAGGGCAATGTAATAAACTTCGTCCAGAATGGGTTAATTTTATTTATTCATTCATTAATTAAAAGTTAACTCCTTTTTCAATCTTTTACTTGTATTGCAAATTGTATTGCATAAATTAATGTAAATTAAATTTGTTATACAAATGTTTACATTAATGAATTAATAGGAGTTACCTAATACATTTTGCATAAATTAAATTTGAGTTCGCTAATACAAATGCAAGTATGAATGAAAACAGGTGTGGCCTATTTCAGATGTACGGACTACGTAGTATTGATTTCTAGTGGATTATAGAAGTTTCGATTTATTTATTTTTCGATATAAATAAGCAAACAAAAATATCAGATAGTCAGTTTTTACTTTTGCAATTAAAAGTGTTTATAAATATTCGCAAGTTTAAGGAATAATCGGTGGTATCTGAGCCTGGGTACTAATAGAGAAAGAATCTGAACTTAGTGGAATAGTAAATACAGATTTTACCATTCCGAATATTATTGATTCAAATTGTGGAAAAGCGGTGAAGTTTAGTGTACATAAATTGGAGACCCTGGAATTTATTGTAAGGAAAAACGGAAGCTGCTGTAATTTGATGACAAATAAAGTTTGAGATTCTGTTAACTAAAGATCTGTCTTTTACTGTCGTGTTTGTTCAATAATCTAAAAGAACCAACGAAGAGTCGTTACAATATATATATATATATATATATATATATATATATATATATATATATATATATATATATATATATATATATATATATATATATATATATATATATACATATATATATATATATATATATATATATATATATATATATATATTATATATATATATATATATATATATATATATATATATATATATATATATATATATATATATATATATATAGATATATATATATATATATATATATATATATATATATATATATATATATATATATATATATTATATATTATATATATATATATATATATATATATATATATATATATATACTGGCGGGCGGTACGAAGAAAGCAGGGTCATACCTGCTTACCCAAACAAAACTTAAAATAGTCTTAACAAAAATTTATATTAATTAAAGTTTTATATTCGATTCTTAATATCATTTATTTATTAACGATCATTCTAATATTCCAAAAATCTATATTTAGATGTCAGCCTTTTTGAATTTTCAACACTCCAAATCTAAAATGCACATATAAAATATAAAAAAATTTTGTTTTTTGGCAGATTTTATCTATTCTTTGTTCTATGGTCATCAGTAAAATTTCTGCTTTCAATCGCTATGTATTCCTTAGAAGTTGTATTGAAAAACAAACAATTAAAGTCCCAATAAAATGTGTGAAAATAAGCAGAAGATAATTAATTCTGCTTGTAAAGTTTTTTCTTTCCTTTCCTTTTGTCATTTCACATTTGATGTACATTTTGTAACACATGTTTTTTAGTTTTGTAGTATGAAGAAAAATGTTTGTTAGTTTTTTCCTGATAAAATTGAAATGATTTTCAATCTATTGGTTATGTTATTAAAATTAATAACATTATTAATTTATAGTTTTGATGGGTGTAATATTTCGTTTATTAAAATGGTGCAACCATTAAATAATATTGTTTCCAGTGATTTAAATGATGAAATTATTGGATCTTTCATTGAAGGTTTTTTATGTATGTTTCTTGAAAACGGCTCATTCGATTTGAATGATTTAAATTGTATTCTGTTAAGGTAGACTCCCAAGTGGTCCATTTTTTTATGACGTGAAAAATACCGTTTTCTATGATAGCAGAGGAAAAGTTTATTTTCAAGCAGGATTAATCCCCTGTGAGGTTTTTTTTCCTCTAGTGTAAAAAGAATAACAAATTGTAGTTGCTATGGTATTTTCATATAATTTTAAGACAAAGCAACCATATTTAAAAATAGAATATGAATTTTGAATGTTATTTTGTCGATTTCTAATTTAATAAATTCTAATAAATATCGTTTATATATTTACTATCATAGAAAAAAAGTGTATTTCCTACGCGAGATAAAATATTTTACGTTCGTGAAATTGTCCCACTGGACGTTAACTGTTCTCGTGAACAAATTTTCACTCACGAAAAAGCAGCGTTTTCATCTCTTGTAGCAAAATGTAATATTTTCAGAAAATTGGAAAAACTATATTTTTTTATGTATTTTCGCCGATTTCTCGAAAATAGCTCACTCGATTTGGATGGTTTAAATGTATTCTATTAAGATAGATGCCGAAGTGGTCATTAAGATAGATGCCGAAGTGGTCCCATATTTTTTATATTACGTGTAAAACGGTCGTTGTTCAGGAATTGAAAAAAACTATATTTTTCATGTATTTTACCGATTTCTTTGAAACAGCTTTTAACCTATTGTGGACGGTTTGAGTTGTATTTAATGATTTAGATGCCGAAATGGTCCTAAATTCCTTTCTATGACAGAAAATATCCACGCCTTTGATTTTATGACTACACAAAAAAAATGAAAAATTAAATAATCTTTTTTAAAAAAATTAAACCCACTTCAGAAAAACAAAAGAGGCACAAAAAGTGAAAAATAACTTAATTGTGCCTTTTAGAGACAAAAATACGTATAATTTTGATTAATTTAATTTAATTATACTTAGTTACATACAAAAAATTATGCTTTTAAACAAAGATATTATATTGTAATAAGTTATTTTTTCATAATAGCTTTTATATTTTAAAATTTATTTTCAAAACAAAATGTTCGAAGCCGGTACCATCATTGACATCTCTTGCTTGGCATCGATTTCCAACAGTTTTGTACTACAAATAAATCTTACAATATAATAACTATTACAAAAACTATAATAATTATAATAAAATATAAGTTTTATAATATAACATCTTTGTTGAAAAGTGTAATTTTCTGTAGTTAGGCATAATTAAATTAAATTAATCATTTTATATGTATTTCTGTCTCTAAAAGCCACCATTGAGATTATTTTTTCACTTTTTTGTGCTTCTTTTGTAGTTTCTGAAGTCTGTTTCATTTTTTATGAAATGTTTATTTTATTTTCTAAAGAAAAGGGTATTTAAACCTACGATGGTCATCATAATTTAAATAAATTTTTTAATGCCGTTAGTAAACACAAAGCCATATTATTATTAATCAATGAATTTTTTCAAATTACTCAGTAGTGTTATAATAGTTGAAAGTGTTATCAATAGTATGTCAAGAATTGCACACATTTTTATAGGAATCCAAAGTTATTTTAGGCATTTTCAATCGTGGTACTAAATGATTGAGTGAATCATTATGTGTTGATCTAAAAACTCAAATTTTCTCGAAATCAAAGATTGTGTTATTAATTGCCATACTTTTGTTGAAAACATCAGATATATCTT